>PVJD01000691.1:0-372525 GCA_004026545.1 Mormoops blainvillei
AATATGTATCTATCAATAATCACCTTAAATGTAACAGGCTTAAATGGTCCAATCAGGAGACATAGGGTAGCTGAATGGTTAAGAAAACAAGACCCATATATATGCAGTCTCCAAGAGACCCACCTCAAATTGAAAGATACACAGAGATTAAAAGTAAAGGGATAAAAAAAGATATTTCATGCAAATGGAAAGGGAAAAAAAGTTGGGGTAGCAATACTTATATCTGACAAAATAGACTTTAAAATGAAGGCTAGAGTAAAAGACAAAGAAGGACACTACATAATGATAAAGGAAACAATCTAATAAGAGGATATAACCCTAATGAACATTTATATACCCAACATAGGAACACCTAAATATGTAAAGCAAATCTTGATGGACGTAAAGGGAGAGACTGACCAAAAAACAGTCATAGTAGGGGACTTTAACACTGCATTGACTTCAATGGACAGATCTGCCTGACAGAAAATCAAGGAGCGAGCAGCCTTAAGTGATGCACTAGATCAAATGGATTTAATTGATATCTATGCATTTCATCACAAAGCAGCAGATTATACATTCTTTTCAAGTGCATATGTAATATTTTCTAGCATAGACCACATGTTAGGACACAAAACAAGTCTCAATAAATTTAAGAAGACTGAAATCATATCAAGCATCTTCTCTGACCACAATGTTATGAAACTAGAAACCAATCACAAGAATAACACTGAAAAATACACGAAGACATGGAAGCTGTATAACATGGTTTTAAACAATAAATGGGTCAACAATGAGATCAAGAAGGAAATCAAAAGATAGTTGAATCAAATGAAAATAAGAACACAACAATCAAAATTCTGTGGGACACTGGGAAAACAATCCTAAGAGGGAAACTCATAGCATTACAGGCCTATCTCAAGAAACAAGAAAAGGCTCAAATAAACAATCTAACATTACACTTAAAAGAACTTGAAAAAGAACAAAAAATGAAGCCCAAAGTGAGTGGAAGAAAGGAAATTATAAAGATAAGAACAGCAATAAACAAAATAGAGTCTAATAAAAATACACAAAAGATCAATGAATCCCAGATCTCGTTCTTTGAAAAGATAAACAATATTGACAAGCCTTGCACCAGACTCATCAAGAGAAAGAGGACCCAAATACTTAAAATCAGAAATGAAAGAGGAGCAATAACTACTGACATCAAAGAAATATGAAAGATTGCAAGAAAATATTATGAACAGCTATATGCTAACAAATTGGACAACCTGGGTGAAATGGATAAATTCCTAGAAACATACAATCTTCCAAAATTAATCAGGAAGAATCAGAGAATTGGAATAGACAGATTACACCTAGTGAAACTGAAGTAGTAACCAAAAAACTACCAATTAAAAAAAGCCCTTGACTGGATAGCTTCACAGGTTAATTTTACCAAAATTCTGAGAAGAAATAACACCTCTCTCAAACAATTCCAAAACATTCTAGAGTGGAGAAGACTCCCAAGTTCATTTTACGAGGCCAGCATTGTCCTAATTCCAAAACCGGTTAAAGACACTACAAAGAAAAAAATTATAAGTTAGTCCCCAATGAATATAGATGCTAAAATCCTCAGGATGTTAGCAAACTGAATACGCCAGTGCATCAAGGAGATCATACACCAGGATCAAGGAGGACTTATTCTGGGAATGCAATTTTGGTACAACATTTTCAAATCAATAAATGTATACACCACATAAACAATATGAAACATAAAAACCACATGATCATGTTAATAGACACAGAAAAAGCTTTTCATAAAATCTGGCACCCATTTTTGATAAAAACTCTCAGCAAAGTGGGAATAGAGGGAATATACTGAAACATAATGAAGGCCATATATGAGAAACCCACTGCCAACATCATACTCAGTGGGTAAAAACTACAAGCATTCCCCTTAAGATCAGGAATAAGACAAGGGTTTCTGCTTTCAATTCTCTTATTCAAAATAGTACTGGAAGTCCTAGCCACAGCAATCAGACAAGAAGAAGAAACAAAAGGCATTCAAATTGTAAAGGAAGATGTAAAACTATCTTTATTTGCAGAAGACATGATACTGTACATAGAAAACTCTAAAGATTCCACCAAGAAACTACTAGCACTGATAAATAAGTTCAGTGGAGTAGCAGGATACAAAATTAATGTTCAGAAATCAGTTGTGTTTTTATATGCCAATAATGAACTCTCAGAAAGGGAAATTAAGAAAATAACCCCATTCATGATTGCTTCAAAAAGAATAAAATACCTATGAATAAATTTAACTGAGGATGTAGAAGACCTGCACTCAGAACATTACAAGATACTGAAGAAAGAAACTGAAGATATAAGTGGAAGTACATACCATATGCATGGAAGAATTAACAGAATTAAAATGTCCATGCTACCCAAAGCAATCTATAGATTCAATGCAATTCTGATCAAGATCCCAACAATGTATTTCACAGAACTAAAACAAATGTTTCAAAAATTTATATGGAACCACAAAAGGCCCCACATAGCAGTCATAATCCTGAGAAAGAAGAACAAAGTTGGAGGAATCACACTGCCTAATATCAAACTATACTATAAGGTAATAGTAATCAAAACAGCCTGGTATGGGCATAAAAATAGACACATAGATCAATGGAATGGAAGAGGGAGCTCAAAAATAAACCCACACCTTTATAGTCAATTAATATTTGACAGAGGAAGCAAGCACATACAACAGTCTAAAGATAGTTTATTCAATAAATGGTATTGGGAAAATTGAACAGATACATGCAGAAAAATGAAACTAGACCACATTCTTACACCACACAAAAGAATAAATTCAAAATGGATTAAAGACTTAAATATTTGACCCAAAACCATAAAAATCCTAGAAGAAAACATAGGCAGTAAAATCTTGCACATTGCTCATAGCAATATTTTATCTGCTATATCTCCTCAGGCAAGACAAGCAAAAGAAAAAATAAACAAATGGGACTACATCAGACTAAAAAGTTTTGCACAGCAAAGGAAACCATCAACAAAATAAAAAGATAACCCATGGAATGGGAGAACTTATTCTCTGATACATCTGATATGGGTTTAATATCCAAAATTTAAAAATAACTTATAAAACTGAACACCAAAAAACCAAACAACCCAAATAAAAAATGGGCAAAGGACCTGAACAGACACTTCTCCAAAAAAGATACACAGATGGCCAAGAGACATATGAAAAGATGCTCAATGTCACTAATCATCAGGGAAATGCAAATTAAAATCACATTGAGATACCACCTCACACCTGTCAAACTGGCTATCATCGATAAGTCAAAAAACAAGTGCTGGTGAAGATGTGGAGAAAGGGGAACCCTTGCACTGTTGGTAGGAATGCAGACTGGTGCAGTCTCTATGGAAAGTAGAATGGAGATAACTCAAAATATTAAAAATGGATCTACCTTTGGACCCAGTGATCCCATTTTGGGGAATATATCTGAAAGAACCCAAAACACGAATTTGAAGGAACATAATAACCCCTATGTTCTGCAGCGTTACCTACAATCACCAAAATATGGAAGTAGCCCTGGTGTCCATCAGTAGATGAGCAGATAAAACTATGGGACATTTACACAATGGAATACTGCTTAGCCATAGAAAAGAAGATAATTTTACCCTTTGTGACAGCACAGATGGACTTAAGTGAAATAAGCCAGTCGGAGAAAGACAAATACCATTGATTTCACTCATATGTGGGATCGAATGAACAAACTGAGCTGACAAGCAAAATAGGGACAGACTCACAGACGGACGGCAGGATGACAGCTGGGGCGGAGGTGGGAGGTTAGGGAGTGGATTCTTAGCCCTGCCTGACCTGGGTCCTGCATCTTAGGGTTTTCCTGCATTTACACCCCACAGTCTTGGATAAGGTTTGCCCTTCTTCTGCACCTCTTACGAAGCTCTGGGCCCCTACCTCGGGTTAGAGCCCTTCATTTCAACCACCGATGAGGACTTCTGGTTTTAGCTCTGCTAGATAAAGCGCTGTGGAAGTTGTTGCTCCTGGTTTTCAAAAGAAGAAAATTGAACCAAACTGAAAATCTGTAACTTTCCTTGGACCCATCAGAGAACTAAGGTTGCAGGGCAAACTGCTACCCTGAAATCTGGGGACACAATTGAATCCAGAGAATCAAAGGTGAGATCTACCTACCCGAAGCAGAAGCCACTGGAGCCACAAAGAGGTAGCAATTCTTAAGTAGGAAATTTTAATGAATTGCTGAAGGCTGTGTGTGGACAGTTGGAGAGTAAAAAACTGCTAAGGACCATAATGTTAGGAGGAGCCCACATTTTCCAGGGTTTTATTTCCCAGAACCCCAGCAGGTGCTCACAGCAAAATGCTAAGAAAGATTTCCTTATGATTCTGATAATGGGAGGGGAAGAGTAACCATTGTGAAATGCACCCAAACACATCCAAAACAAAGGCCTACTTTGCCACAGCAAAAAACTTCATGAGAACCTATCCCACCTGGGGGTAGGGCATTTCTCTGACTTTACTCCCTCTAGCCTTCCTATCTCATCTAAGTGGGTAGAGGAGCTGAGAAATATTTTTGAAAGTCACAGCCCAAGGCCCATGAAAACAGAAAGTCAATCGTAAAATATAGAACACCCATCCTTCCTCACTTATTACCACTATACCAGTAGGGTTCCAGTATAATAACAATATAATAATAACAGGATGTAAGCTAAAAGATAACTTACAGGTATCTGAGAGAGAATTCTTAGGAGACCTCAAATGTAACAGAGGAGACAAAAACAAGGACACTAAAGGAATTTGAAGCTCACCATAAAAGAATTACAGCTATGTTAAACATTAAATGCAATTCAGCTCCTTGCCTGATTAACATAAAACCTCACACTAATGTCTTATTTACCTCAATTCTGACTAGGTGATACATCATGTCTAGTTTTCAACAACAACAAAAAATTGCAAGGCATGCTAAAAGGCAAGAAAAAAACACAGTTAAAGAGACAAAGCAATCATCAGAATCAGACTCAGATATGACACAAATTTGGGGATCAACAGGCAGAAAAGTTTAAGTAACTATAATTAATATATTAAGGGCTCTAATGAAAAAAAGTAAATAACATGCAAGAATAAATGGGTAATGTAAGCAGAGAGATGCAAACTCCAAGAATGATTCAAGAGGAAATGTGAGAAATTTTTAGAAATCTATGAAATAAGTGAAGAATGCCTTTGGTGGACTTATCAGTAGGCTGGACATGGCCAAAGAAATAACTGATGAACTTCAAACTAGGTCGATAAAAAATTCCAAAATAAAATGCAGATAGAAAAAAAGTTATAAAAAGAAGGAAACATCCAAGAACTTTGAGACAATTTCAAAGGGTACAATATACAGGGTCTGGCACAAATAACACCACTTTTTTATTACAAAATCTTTTATTACAAAATCATAAGCATGTAATTCTGTAACATAACAGTATCACACTTGAACACACCATATGACATTTTAGGTTAAATATTCAAATTAAAACTATAAATTATTACACCCATATCATTACCCTACCAAGCACACTCAAGCAGGCATTACTTCTGCCGAACCCTGCATATGTTACTGGAATACCAGAAAGGGAAAAAAGAGAGAATGGAGGACAAGAAGTATTTAAAGTGGAAAGGCTAGAAATATTCTAAAACTAATGAAAAAAGTGAAACCACTGAGCCAGGAAGCAGGATACACACCAAAACATTCTACACCTAGGTGTATTATATACAAACTGCAGAAAACCACAGACAAAAAGAAAAATCTTGAAAGAAGTTAGAGGAAAAAAATACTTCACCTATAGAAGAACAATCACAAGAATTACAGTGGACTTCTCATCAGAAACTATGCAAGCAAAAAGAGATTAGAGTGAAATATTTGAATTATCAAAAGAAAAAAACTGACCTGTAATTCTACATCCAGAAAACTTTCCTTCAAAACAGAGAAGAAATAAAAACTTTCTCAAACAAAAACTGAAGGAATTCATTGTCAGCAGATCATCTGCCCTGCAAGAAATGGTAAAAGAAGTTCTTCAAGAAGAAGGAAAATTATAATAGGTCAGAATCTTGGATCTGCATAAAGGAGAAAGTATAAAAAAAGAAATAAAGGCAAAATAAAATATTTTATCTTTATTATTCTTAATCTACAAGATACTATTTATTTAAAGTAGTAATAGTAGCAATGTTTTAGGAAATAAATACAGCAATGTCTGAAGAGATAGGAGGGAGATATTGAGAAAACTTTGTTATAAATTATCAGCACTATGCATGTGAAATAGTACAGTAGTATTTGAAGGCAGGCTTAGATTAGTTTAAAATGTATATATTGCAAGATCTAGGATAACCACTAAAAATTTTCCAGGAAGAAATATAATTGATATGCTAAAAATGACAAAATGGAATGATATAAAATGCTCCATTAAAATTAAAGAAGTGGGAAAAGAAAACAAGACACAAATGCAATGAACAGAAAATAGTCACAAACATAATAGATACTATTCCAACTATATTAATAATCACTATAAATGTGGATGGTCTAAGTACTGCAATTAAAAATAAATATTTCCAGAATAAAGAAAAGATGAAGAACCAACTACATGTTGTCTACAGAACCCTATGTTAAACAGAAACACTCAGAAAAATTGAAAGAATGGAGAAATATATATCATGCTAACATTAATCAAAAGAAAGTGGGAGTAGCTACATAAATTTCAAGCAAAGCAGACTCAAAAACAAGGAAAATTATCAGGGCTAAAGAGGGGCATTAATAATAAAGGGATCAATTCTCCAAGAAAATATAACAATCCTAAATGTGTATCGATCTAACAAGAGGACATCAAAATAGTGAAGCAAAAAAGAATAGACCTGCGAGAAGGAACAGAAAATCCTTCATTGTAGTTGGATTTCAGTCAGTACTGAAGACTTCTGATTTTAGCTCTATTCTGTCAGTAATGGATATATCAATCAGGCAAAAGACTGCTAAGAATATAGTTGGCCTGAACAGCACTATCAGTCAACTGGATCTAATTGACATTTATAGAATATTTCATTCAACAACAGCATAATACTCCTCTCAAACTCACATGGAACATTCACCAAGATAAGACTACCTTCTGAGCCACAAAACACACCTTAAAAATTTTAAAATAATAGAAATCATACGATGTATGACCTCAGATCACTATGGAATTAAACCAGAACTCATTCACAGAAAGATAGCTTAAAAATAACAGAATATTTGGAGATTAAGTTGCATATTTCCAAGAAATACACAGGCAAAAAGAAAGTAGCAAGATAAATTTTTTAAGATTTTAAACTAATTAAAAATTAAAATAAAATTTATAAAGGTTTGTTTGATGCAGTAAAAGTAGTGCTTAGAGGGAAATTTATAGCACAAAATGCATGTATTAGAAATGAAGGGAGAGGGATATAAAAAAATCCGTCACCTAAGCTCCTACTTTAGGAAACTGAGAAAAAGGGAGCAATTTAATCCTAAAATAAGCAAAAGAAATAATAAAAAGCTAGAATAAAAACCAATAAAATTGAAAATTGGAGAACAATAAAGGAAATCAATCTAGACTGAGAAGGCTGTATCTAGGGTTAACTCAGCTGGTTCAGTTTTCGCCAATTGTGGCTGGAAAGGAGCGGAGGGTCAGGGTCGGGGAGGGACGCCAACCATGAAGTCTGTCACTTAGGACAGATTTCACCAGTGACTCACTTCTCTATCGTTTCCTCATGTGCTTATTAAGTTAAAAATGTATTAATTGCATAGTATGCCAGGCAACGCATTAATTTCTAGACAATTACAAAGATAAATAAGACTTGGTCCTTGCAATAACATAAATAATAGTAGCTAACATTTAATGACTCTATAGCAGCAGTCGTTCAAAGAACTTTTCATTTAAACCTCACATAACCTGAGGTAGATATTGTTGTTATCTCCATTTTACAGATGAAGAGACTGAGCCATAGAAGAATTAAATAATTCATCACAATCACATGGCTGCTAAATGACATGGCTCTGCCTGGCCTGAGCCCTCAGTCACCATGTTCTAGTCCAATGATCAAGGAAAGGAAATTCCTCAACTTTCCCAGAAAATCTACTCTGTCTACTGGAAATCTTCACAGGAAGTCCACATGTCTTATATTTAAAATCAAGCCCTTCTACTGTAATTTAAAATCTTTTCTTTCTTTTCTTTTTCCCTCCCTCACTTACTCCTTCCCTTCCTTCTTTTCTTCCTTCCTTTTTTGGCTATTTTAAGTGGAAACAGGAGACAGGGCATGTAGACCTGTATATAATGCACTTTCATATAGTTAAAGAAAATGGTAACAGATTTATGAAAGAAAAATACGTTTATTGGAAATTACTTTTAAAAGAACTTTTTTCTATTTGAAGCTTGGCTAGAAATACTCTAAAGAAGGAAGCTGTTTTTGACATGTATAAAGATTTTTTAACAACCATCTCTCTTGTAAGTAATTAAGTACAAGTAATTACATAATTACTTGATTATGTAGCAGCACTAAAATTTTACAGGAGGTTTTTCACTTAAACTCAAGCCTTATAAAAATAATTGCCACAAGTCAAAATTATTTTCTAAATGCAGTAATTCTGTTCTTAATTTTTTTTTGAAGGGGGGTGAAATCTAGGTCTATTTTTGTTTAGCAACTAAAGCCAGAGAAATAAGTAACTTAATAATGTGTCACTGTGTTCAGACACTGACTTAAAACTTAGAATGAAATGCCAATTTATGATAGTGAGAAACACTTAGATACAAAGTGAAATTATAAGCCAAGGCCATAATCTAGAGAACTTTTTTAGTCATAAATTTCTAAAACCATCAGTTATATTAGGGTGAGAATGCTATTACTCTAGTCACAAACTGGCATTTTAAAATACTTGGTTTCTCAAAATGCATCACCAAATAATAAGATTGAGAGGGAGAAAAATAAAGAAGACTCACAAGACATCATTTTATTTGTATGTAACTGCTGCTTGTGAGAAACAAGCTTGGGTAATGTAATGTGTGGGTTTTCTTTTTCTTTTTCTTTTTTTTTTTTTACCATTTTCTTTCATTCTTTCTATCTTTTTTTCTTTTTAAAAGTGAGCTGTCTCATCATTGCAAATGTTCTCAAGTTCTTAGAACTCTAATTAAAATGTGGTAATTGGTTATGTTACCTCAATTACCATGATGCATGGACATTGATGCAAAGTGACACCAATTGAATCCCTTGGGTGTTTTACCCTGGGGCCATCCCATTTATCGTGCCCTTATTATTTTCAATTATGTGGTTAGATGTGTCGCATACTTTCAAGGCCTATAAATGTGCAGTGATTTTCTGAACACAAGGTTCTGTTTTCAATGCTAGAGCTCCGAAGCAGTAGGGGGAAAGGAAAAATATATATTTTTGTGAAGGATAAAAACTTAAAACCTTAAATTTGTTAAGGATTCAAAGGCACACTTGCTGAAATAACGGCATTTCAAAGGAATCCATGTTTACATCTGTTTACATCTGCTTGAAAAAAAGTACCAATTCAGAGTCCTTATATGACAAGTTAGACAGGTGAGGAACCTGGGAACAATAAGTTTCCCTTCTCTTTAGGTAAAAGTTTGGGTTTCAAAAAGGGTTAAGCAAAGCAGAACTCAGTACTTTACAGGATATATAATATGAGTGAAATAGTATTTTATAGAGACCTGTCCCCAGCATGAATGTGAAGGTATGAGGACTCTGAAATGGTTACCACACGGTGTTCCCCAATGGTGACACCACTGGTTGGCATTTGTGGGAAACAAGCCATAGATTATTCTATGCATTGTTGTTCTCACCCACATCCACCCATTCAATGTTAGTGATGTCCTCTGTTATTATGAATGACTTCTGGACATTTCTCCACAAAAATCTAGGAGTGAATAAGGACATTATTTGAGGACATCATTGATAACTACAAGATACTTTGTCAAACCAGTTTTATTTTCTGAGTATGATCCCTGTGTCTTCATCAGGTTTTATTTTTATTTTTAAATCATGTTTGCAGAGTTCTGAAAACTATAAAAATTTTCTGTCTTTTTATTTATGTGTTTATATCTTGATTTAGTTTGAGTATTTCCAAATACGTACAGCATTCGTTCATATGCTGCAGATGACAGAAGAAACTGAATTAGGAAAGTTGTGAGAGAAAGGAGGAGTGGTAATTACAAAGATCTCTTAAAGTCTGGCAGAGCACAGATATCGGTGGTAGAATCCTAGAATTTATGTCCAAATCAACACCCAAAAAGCCTTGTATTTGCAACACTTTGAAAGTACCTTTTCATCTAAGCTTCACGCATATATTAACTGTCAGGTCATTTTTTCCTTTATTTTTGTCAAGCAAGTTTTACATAGAATTCATCTTGTTATTTTCAGAAATAGTTTTGTAGTAAAAACTATTGAGTAATGATATATGATGACTTTATCCAAAGCATTTCATTCATTCATAACAATATATGCTAAAATCTAAACTTTATTAGTCAAGCTTTTCAATTTTTCAAATGAAACGTTTTTCTCTCTCAAGTTTTATTTTTTAATTCAGCGATTTCTCACTGTTCGGTGTATTTATTTTTTCCAAATAAGCCCAATATTTAATTCCATCCCTACATTTCTCCCAATGAATCTAATTCTTTTTTCACAGCAGAGCCAAGGATGAGAGTGGAGGGAAGCACTGGATTTACTACCAGATGGAATTTTCTAAGTAAATCCAGTTTCGCTTGAGTCTTTACTCTTTAACACATCATGCAAAAATTCTTAGAATGGACCAACTAATAGAAAATAGTATACTAACAGAAATTACTGTGCTGTCAGTTGTTTATGATTTTTCTTTCATTCAATTAAAAAAAAGTCCAGGCAGTTTCCAATAAAAAGAAAATAAGTAAGACTATAAATCATTAATATGGGATATGATAACCAACCAATGTAGTCTTGAAGGGAAACCATGAATAAACCCTTTAGGCACTGTAAGAGCTTAAAGTCCTGGAGCCAGATATACATGGATTGGGATCTTCTTCCTCTACTTACTAGCTCTATGATTTGGGGTAATTAATCTTTTAAAAATTTAACTTCATCATCTGTAGTTGTTATGAAGATTAACTGAGATGACGTATGAAAAATGGTAACCCAGTGACTTAACATACTGTACATGTTCAATACTGCTAGCAAGTAACACAACAGCCCCATTCTCTCACGATTCACTTGCCTCTAGGGGTATCTTTGCCAGCCAATCAAACAAACAAAATTAACACAAGAAAACAGAATAAACTGATTTGCCTGAGGAAACTGGTCTATATTAGCCCAAACTTGTCCAACAGAGAAAAGTTTTTGGAGATGGCACTTGAAAAAAGAAATCTAATTTGTAATATAAACAAATCACTGCTGGAAAAACTGGTCTTTCTTATACAAATTCCATGCAAGTCAGGAGTTTCTGTGAAGTGTGTGTAAATTTAATAAGAAGCCCCAAGTACTTAGAAACAAATCCCGAAGTGTCGATAAGTTATCAATGGTCAACCAAGTCATATGTCTGCCCAAATTCTCTCTTCTCTATTATGCCTAATACTTTAAAAGGGAAAAATGCTTGCTTGCTCCTCTCTGTCAAGGTTCTCGTAAGAAATTACTGCTATTCCTAGCACACTTAGGTTTAGCTAATTTGGGGCATTTAATTTATCACCTGTGATAATGAAGAAATTTAATCCAGTATTTTCTAAATTGTACTGGAAAAATGAGATTATCAATTGATATTTTCAAAATACAATAGACTTAATTTGCATTTACAAAAGTTCTGTTAATCTACTTGATTTTTAAAAAGTGGTTGCAAATGTACCATTCTTATCATTAAAGAAGGCTTCATTTTAGATAATTTAGGATGTTGACTCAAGACACTGACTCTCGAGACAAAATGCTTAGGTTTGAATAGCAGATCAGTTACAAACTAGCTGCATAATTTTGAACAAGTTGTTTAAACTTTTCTTTGCCTCAATTTTTTTCTTCTGTAAAATTGAGAGGATAACAGTACCTATATACCACATAGTGGTTAAAAGTCTTATATAACTTAACATGTAAATTACTTAGAACAGTGCCTGATATATGTTAATAATAATAATAATTATTATTATTATTATTAATTATTATTTCCTTCACAAAATAATACCCATTTTTACTGACAGGCTTCAGAGTAATCAACCCATCTGTAATTATCTAAAATTCTGTATATGCTCATGTATTTCTTAAAACAATTTTACGGAGATATAATTGGCATAAAATAAACTTCACAACTTAAAATTCACAATTTTAGATGTTTTGACATATGAATATACTCAGAAAGCCATCACTATAATTAAGATCTTGAGTTTATCTATCACCCCAAAAAGCTTCCTCATTATCCCTTATAATTCCTCTACTGGTCAGAAAGATTTTACCCTGTAATTTTTTTCTAAATGATCTTTACATATTACATTTAGGTCTATGATCCATTTTAACTTAATTTTTATATGTGGTGCAATATATAGTTCAATTTCATATTTGTGCCTATGGATATTCATTTGTTCCAAGATCATTTGTTCAAAGATTATCTTTGGAATTACCTTTGCACCTTCATTAAAAATCAATTGACCATTGATGTGCAGCTCTATGTCCTATGGTATTGATCTATTTTTGGATTGATACTAATGCCATACTATCTTAACTACTATACCTTTATTGTAAGTCTTGAAATCAGGAGCTGTAAGTACTCCAGCTTTATTCATCTCTTCCAAAATCATTTTGTCTATTCTAGTTCCTCTGCATTTCCATATGAATTTTAGAATCAGCTTATAAATTTGTATCAAAAGCATCACCGAGATTTTCATTGGGTTACATTTACTCTATAGATAAACCTGGGAATAACTGATATCTTAACAATATTGTGCCTTCTGATTCATGAAGACAGTGTAGGTCATCACTCATTTAGTTAGTTTCTCTAAGCAATGTGTTGTAGTTTTCAGAAAATAGATCTTACCTATGTTTGTTAAGTATATCCCTAAGTATTTCATGTTTTTGTAGCTATTACACAATAAATAATAGTTTTTTATTTTAATTTTGATTGTCCATTGATAGTACATAAAAATACAATTGGTGTTTGTATATTAATTCTGCATCCTGTAGTCTTGTTAAATTCCTTTTTATTTTTTAAGTTCTAAGATCTTTTTTGGAAATCCTGTAGCATTTTCTACATAGATTATCATATAGTCTGTGAGTAAAGATAATTTTGTTCATTAACTTCCAAGTGGCATGTCTTTAAATTCCTTTTTCTTGCTTTATTGCACTGGTTAAAACTTCCAATAGAAATGCTAAAAGTAGACATCTTTGCCATTTTTCTGGTATTAGGAGAAAGGCACTCAGTTGATTATTTGTATATGCTCTTTATTAAGTTGAGGAAGTTCCTACTTTATTCTTAGGTTTCTGAGTTTTTATCAGGAAAGGTGTTAGATTTTGACAAATGCACATTCTGACCCTACTGGGATAATCGCATAGTTTTCCTTTGTTAGTCTGTAAATATGGTGAATTACATTGACTTTCTTTTCAAATGTTAAACTAACTTTGCATTTGTTGGATAAACCTTACATGGTCATAATATATATTTTATATATTGCTGACTTGATTTAATACAATTTTGTTAAGAATCTTTTTACCTATATACATGATTGGTCTGTAGTTTTCTGATCAATCTTGCTAGATATATATCAATTTCACTGATCTTCTAAAAAACAGCTTAAATATAATTGATTTTTTCTCTATTGTTTTTCTGTCTTCACTTCCAATAATTTGTTTTGATCTTTATTGTTCATAATATTCCCTTTATTTTCTTTTAATACTCATAGAATCTGTAGGGACCTGTCTCTTATTCCTGTTACTGATAATTGGTTTCAGAGAATGGAGTCAAAAGAACAAAATTCAAGAGATCACTTTTTACAGGTAATGCAAAATAAACAAAAGTAAGTCTGGGCAAAGGCCTTGAGTGTAGGAAGAACAAAGCACTGTGTCAAATAATTATGCAATTTCAAATCTTGATGATAAAGGACACACGCGCTTTGGGGCTTTGTTTTGATCTACAGAACTTAATACAAGATCTCTTGTTTTCTTGCAATTTTTAAAAAACAGATAAATATATTCATTATTTACCTTGTTAGAAGTAATAAAGAAATTTGTTTAATTGACATTTAAACACTTATCTGAATTTTTCTGAATCCTATTAAAAGATTTTCCATATTTTTGTCAGTATTAACTATAAGCTTGAAGGCAGTAATTATGAATATCACTTAGTATTAAAGTTATTTGTATATTAGTATTATCTTTCTAAGTTCACTTTTTGAGAAGAGGGAGGGTTTCTTATTCACCTCTGAATCTCTAACATTGACTACTACAGGGCATTACTTAGAGAAAATTCACTTATGTAACAAATAGTATGGAAAACCTATTGTAGTCCCAGGTACTATATGGGATTTTTGGAATGCAAAGGTGAGTAGAAAGTGGCCGTGAGGATGGTTTCTTTAGACCAGTGGAGAAGACCAACAGGAATCAAATCATCACACAAACAGGTGTAAATTGAACAATGAGGAGCCCTGAATGGATGATTAGGTGACATTTCTTATACAAGCTATTTCCAAAGTGATTAAGGAGAATCCTATAACAAAGAGAGAATCAGGGCCTCTAATTCTAACCTAGTCCACATTTTTAGAACCACTTTATCTACTATTTCAAACAGAATTTCCTTCTGAAGTAACTTTTGAAGAACAAAAAATATACTATAGGATACGTCATAATGTTTTAGAACTTGGGACATTGTCCTTATCGGACAAGAAGAAAGGTTAAAAGACATCTTCAGGATGGTCTCGTGAAGGTGGAATAGTCTTACAGAAATACAATACTCAAAGCCATTTTGTGAGAATATAAACACTGAGAATTAATTAGATATAGTAACTCCAAATCAAATACTAAAATGAAACAAAGCTTATTAAATGAAAGCATATACTCATTCATTTAGCAAGTATCTATCAAATATCTGTTTTGTGCAAGTATGTCCCAGGCACTAGAAATATAGCAGTGAAAGTCCCTGTGTACACGAAGGAGATGTCATAGGGGTGGGGACATACAATGAACAAACAAAAGACCACTTAGAGACTTCTGATACTCTGTAAAGGCAGCCTCCCGTATTGGTGAAATACTGCTCTGCCCATCAAAGCAAGTTAGAATCTTTACCCAACCTACAGAGATCAGAAGCAAGAAATATTTCCAACTTAATGAGGTACCCTGTGCTCACTGTGTTATTGCATTAGTGCCACACTACTCTTCTAGTCCTTCCTTGACAGTGATTTTCAACCCTGTTTAGCACAGTGAAGCTTATTTTCTTCCTTCATCATTCCGAACAACCAACACATTCCGCAGCCAACCTAAAGAAAAGGGAGACTTTGCTCTATTTGCAATTTATATCTTCTTCTATGGAGTAGCTTGAGACAGGGTTTCAAAGCTAAAGCTTACCTTTACCACAGAAGTAGGGTAAAGATGTCTGTCTAGTCTGAAAAGATCTAGTCCAGCATCCTTGGTCACGTGGTTTCAAGTAAATCCCCAAAGAAACCCAGTTTTGTCTCTTCAAAGCAGTTTAAATGCTTCCAAAATGTCAGAGTTTCTCTAGGTACAGTAGGTTTTTGTGTAAGTCTTATTAGGGCCACTACCATGCTTAGAGGCTTCAAACTATAGACTAAAAAATAACCTCTTCTGTCCTTCCAAACACAAAAAAGAAAAGATTCCAGGTAAATAGCTTCACAACAAACAGCTCATTTCAAAAAAAAAGGCACCCAATTATATAGACTTTAATTACCGGTAATAACTTGGCAATCAAGAAATTTAACGACTTCAGCTCAAGACAATTAAACTGGACTATTGATAAAATCACCCCCTAGACTCAACATATGAGCTACAGATGCAAAGAGAGAAAGAAGGCTTTCCAGTTCATTCTCTCTTCTGTTCCCAGTCTCCAATGCCAAACACATTAGGTTACAAATATTAAGGCTTTGTAAAAATTATAATTCATAAGAGAAGCCTATTTTTAAGGTAAGATTATTACATTTGATTTTTCAATTTTGAATCTTGAACTTTCCATAAAAATAGAACTGATAATAAAAACATAACGAACACTTTCCATTCTATGTGTGCATGTATATATGTATGAATGCACGTGTGTTCGTATTTCACTTACATAAGTCAAACATAAGAATTAGGCCTTCGAGTAATAGATACTGACTTCAAGATCATTTGGGGAATGCAATCTTCGTATCAAAAAAACCCTTTCCCTTAAGGATATGAAGGTTTTCTGGGCAAGCACCTATTCTATATTATAACAAAACAATTCTAGTCACATATATTTTCTTCATCTAGCAACAGCTTGAATCACAGCAAATTTGGAAAATTCTTAAAAGAGATCCCTACCCCTACCTTGAGCACTACTTTAAAACTCTTAAGAGGAACCTTGCTAGTTGTCAGCAGTGCAACTCTATCAGAAGGAGCGCCAGGCAGGGACAATGGAGATTGCTGTACAAACGTTATATCATGTAACAAGAAGGTAAACAGCACACTTTATTGCATTGCCTTATCAGCAGAACATACACATTGCTCCACACACTCTGAATGCAGTAAGCTACCTTCCAGCAAAATATTCTTGGATTACTATATGATTAATAAATATCGTTGGTGAAGAAATGATGGAAAGAATTAATGGCTTCATTTGGTAAGATTAAGCAAAATATCCATGTGACTTTTTTTTTTTAAAGACCATGAGATACACTAAAGTGCATCTTATTAGTAGGCAAATAAATCTCTGTGTTATGACAAATGGAGTTTCATTTAGTGTTCGGAGATTGCTATCCCTTTAGTTTGCAAAACCACTTATAGAATGAACACAAGCCCTGAAAGATTTTTTTTCCTGAGAAAAATGGGATGCCATTATGCTTTAAAAACAAAACCACTCACAGAATCCTTTCCCATCTTCTTCTGAAGCCTCGTTTGCCACTGGACGGCATGCAGGACAATGGCTTCCCACCTCCTTTCAAGATTCACGATGATCAGTTGCATGGGCTGGTGGTCTGCGCTCAGATCACAGGTCTCCCCCTCGTCCAGAAGATGCTGGCACAATCGCAGGATGGAGGCCACTCCACGGCGCCGCTGCTTGATTTCACGACACAGGGACTGAAACACAGAGAGGGACCGAGCCGTGAAATGTTTACAGGACAGATTCTCTAAGACATGAAACACACTCCTCTGCCTGAATTGTAGGTTGTAGTGATATGCTCAGCCATGAACAGTTGAACAAGGACTCTGCAGTCTCCTTTCGATTGGAGGTCTCTTATAAATCCCCAACTAATGCCAAAGAATTTAGCTGCCACCACCCCCAATCCTCTTTCCTTTCTTACTGATTTTGTCATCTAAAGGGTTGGATCTCACCTTAATGCCTAGATGTTTAGCAATTTACAACTTAATGAAATAAATCATTAGGGCACAAGAACACCAACCAGATTATATATTTTGATTCAAAATCCCAGGAAATACAAAACACAGAAGTTCTTCAAAACTAAAGTTTTTCCAAATTTACTCTCAGATATTTTTGGAGCCAAAAGTTTAGTCTTCTAATGGCTGGGAATAAGTTAAATAAGATTGTAAAGAATTTTAGTATAAAACATCTATTATTTGACAAAAAAAAAAAGGATCAGTAACATTTCCCTTCCGAATCTTGATTAACAAAGCGGTAATGTTCTAAAAACAGGATACTGGATTATTACTGCACTATTCGTTGCTGTGTTTCTTTTAATAGCTATTCACACTATTTAAGAAGGATATGCATGCATCAAAACAGCATTTTGCCCCAGAAGCAATTGTATTGCTGCAGTGACCCTAAGCTGAACGATTCAAGCAAAATCGTGGATACATATGTCAAAAATATTATATCTTTTCATTGCCTACGGATAGTGTGTAAGTGATAGTCTAATTCAAAGCCTTCAGGAGAAATGATTATATCCACAAACATCTCTGAATTACTAATCTGCTACTGCCACTATTGGACTGTTCTAACAGTTAACAGATTGCTTATTAATCAACAAGGGTAAACAAGACAATGCAATTTCATTTAGTGTGAGAGTTTTAATGCCTAAACGTATTTGTGCTTAAAATGCTAATCTAGATAAGGCTTCATTAAAAATCTTAAAATGATTAAGTGTGGTTCATTGATATGTGCATGGAGTGGTAGTAGATCAGCAGGTGGACATTTCATACAGATGTTCCACTTACTGATATAGTACATGCTACAGCCATTTAAATAACCCTAACTCAGTAATAGCTGGAATTCTATTATTTCTGTAATGAGAGAACCCTGTACCCTTAATATTTATGAATTTTAAATAAGGTGAATGACAATTTCCCAAACCTCCATTTATGGCAAAATATGACTAGGGATTTTATTATTCAATTTACACCGATGCGGCATTTTTAGTTATGTTTCCTGAACTTTCCCTTATTTCTTTTCCTAGGGCTCATTACTATTTTCCTATATAACTCCTGATATAACTATGAGGTCTGACAAATTTCTTTACTGATGCTATTCATTAGCTCTATGCTGAACGAGGAGAAACCCCCAGACATTCAAAGATAAAACTTGAGGTCTATTAAAGTAACAGGTGTCCATTTGTTCCAATCCTGCTAACTGTCCCACCCGCATGCATTCTCTGTCCCTCTCTCTCTGAAATTTGTTTTAAAAAACTGTTGACATTCAATATCTGATTTTTGGATCTTCCCAATTGTGCAAGTTTTTCTAACCTCCAAAGAAGTTAGTCTATATTCTAGATGAATAATTTATCCTGTATGCACACTTGGGGAATAACAGTACTTTAAAAAGGAGGGGGAAATTGGGAATTTTACACAACCAACTTATTTTTTAGTACTTCTTTTTATATTTAGGGGATATAATTGATAAAGCAACATTCTTCTGCATAAATAGGTTTCCATGACTAGTACTAAAATATAAATATTTATTTATAGTCAGTAAAATAAAATCAGTATTTCTTAGAATTAGTAGTTTATACAATTTCCATGATAAACTATGCATAGAGAAATGTTAAATATAACTATATAGGAACAAATGATTATACTATTTGTGGCTTACATTTTTAGGGAAGAGTACTTTTAAAGAGAAGCCCAAGCAAAGCAATCCAGGGCACAGAAATAAGACAGATTTATCCCTGTCTCCCGTTCCTCCTCAAAAGTGTATTGCACCTTACGTCTGCTAGGCATTGTTTCAGGCATGGAGGTTTCAAAAACGAGCAAGCTAGTGTTCCTTCTCTCAAGGACCTGAGAGTCTACTGGAGGTGATTGTACAAATAAGTGTGATACCAAGAATAATGCAGAAAGGGAAACAGAAGTTTGTGCTTTTGGAGGAGTTGGTGAAATCTCCAGTGTGAGTCAGGTTGTCTGAGTCGGGGGCGGTGGCTAAAAGATCCAAAAGCAAGTAGCCTCGGGTGGTGGAGCACCTCGTGTGTAGGAGGTGAGGGAAGAGAGTGAAGCTGCCGGAAAAGGAAGTAAAGAACAGAAAATTTTGGAATGCTTTTCATTATTGCCAAATTTGAAGCATTTTTCCCAGATAACTAATGAAATTATATTGGTTCCCAAACATGGTCACATTGTCTTCCCAGAAAAGTATAAAGATAAAAGAAGAAAATTTAAAAGGAAAAAAACCCCAATTAATTATTAATATGCCTAGGAAAGAGATTCCAGGTGTTTTTGTGTTTAGTTATCCGTATTATTTGGTAATGTTTGGGCAATTTCTTCCTAACCTCAGTTAGTATGGAGGTAACTGTCTTAGGATCATCTCAGAATCCAATTGTTGGGAAGTAGTTCGATGTGGTACTTCTAAATTTCTAATGGCCTACTTTATTTACTTATTTTGCTTTTCTATTCAGTTCCCTCATGTTACTAAAAAGGCAGTTTTGCTATAAAAAAATGAGAACCGTAGAAAAGAAAAATCAAAATTTCTAAATTGCCTGTTTCTTTACAGTGATCAGACCTCCAATGCTCTAAACACATTTTTGGGGGGACATATTAACAAGAAGTTGTCAACAGACTGAAGTTTTTTGTTTTACATTTAAAAATCAAATTGATTTTTAATTCACCACTGGTGCTGCAAAGTGATGTTTTTTATTTTTTTACCTCTCCAGACTTCTTCCGTCAATTTGTTTTACTGTCTTAATCACTCATATTATCAAGCCAAATGTGATGTAACATCATTCTTGACATTGACTTCAGTTTATCACCATCAAAGGTAAGACATCCAACAGCAGTACATTTTTTCAGTATATATTAAATGTATGTATAACACATATTGCATAAAATGAGTATATTTGTCCATATAGCCATATTCTTGACATTAAACAATAGTGTCATCTCTTACAAAAGTACATATGTAAGCTTTAAATTAAAAAAAACTGTAATTAGACTAAGAATCAAAATGTGCGGTAAGTTAAATATAAGAGCCAAGCAAGGAAAACAGATAGAGGAGGAAAGTAATATTTTAAAAGTATCAAAACCAAGCATATGCTAAAAAGAGAGAAAAAAAAAAACTCTAGCTGAGAACTCCAAAGCAATTTATCTCCAAATCTCTTACATAATTTTATTCAGCAGGTTAATGTAACATCATTAGGTAAGTTTATATGGTTAAAGTGGTATGACTTTAAGTGGTCTGTAAAAGAGAAAAAAAATATTTATGAAGCAATTTAACTTATAAAGTCAAATATGACTTTACCCTTTAGATTGATCAACTGTTTAATGATACCTGTTGAGTACGTCTTCTGTGTGGCAAAAACAATAAAGAAGTTTAGATCATCACATATGATATGTACCTGCCTTCAATCTAGTTGGAATGTGGAAATACATGGAGAAGGGAAAAGTGAAAAAACACAAGTGAGTTCTTCTAGTTTAAATAGTGTCATGTGGTTAGTACCATTTCTCAGTTGCAAGAGTCACCTGCACATTTGCATGCATTTTTAAAAAATTTTAATTTTTAAAAAATTTTTGTTCAAGTAGAGTTCTGTCCATTATCCCCCCACCATTTCCTCTGCCCCTCCCATCCCCACCTCTCACACTTCATCTTACCCTCTTTCGGTTTTGTCTGTGAACCCTTTATACATGTTCCTTGATTACCTTTCCCCTGTTTCCCCCTGTTATCCCCTCCCCCTCTCTTCTGTTTACTATCAGTTGGTTCTTAATTTCAATGTCTCTGGTTATATTTTGCTTGCTTGTTTGTTCTGTTGATTAGTTTCCACTTATAAGTGAGATCATATGGCATTTGTCTTTCAGCACCTGGTTTTTTTCACTTAGCATAATTCTCTCTAGATCCATCCATGACGTGGCAAAGGAGGTGAGCTCCTTCTTTCTCTCTGCTATGTAGTATTCCATTGTGTAAATGTACCATAGATTTTTGATCCAATCATTTACTGATGGGCACCTACGTTGCTTCCAACACTTGGTTATTGTAAATTGTGCTGATATGAACACCTGGGTGCATAGGTTCTTTTGAATTTGTGTTTCAGGATTCTTAGGGTATAATCCCAGCAGTGGAATTGCTGGGTCAAAAGGCAGTTCCATTTTTAGTTTTCTGAAGAAATTTCCATAGTGTTTTCCATGGTGGTTGCACCAGTCTGCATTCCCACCAACAGTGCACTATGGTTCCCTTTTCCCCACAACCTTGCCAGCACTTGTTGTTTGTTGGTTTGGTTGTGATGGTCATTCTGATGCTGTGAAGTGGTATCTCGTTGTGGTTTTAATTTGCGTCTCTGATAGCTAGTGATGTTGAGCATCCTTTCATATGTCTCTGGGCCCTGTGTATGTCCTCCTTAGACAAGCGTCTGTTCAGGTCCTTTGCCCATTTCTTAATTGGGTTGTTTGTCTTCCTGAAGTTGAGTCATTTGAGTTCTTTATATATTTTGGAGATCAAAGCCTTGTCAGATGTATCATTGGCAAATATATTTTCCCATATGGTTGGTTCCCTTTTCATTTTTCTGATGTTTTCTTTAGCTATGCAGAAGTTTTATTTTGATGAAGTCCCACTTGTTTATTCTTTCCTTTGTGTCCTTTGCTCTAGAGGACATATGGGTGAAAGTATCCCTGCATGGAATATCTGAGATTTTCATACCTATCCTCTCCTCTAGAACTTTTATGGTTTCAACACTTATATTTAAGTCTTTTATCCACCTTGAGTTTATTTTTGTGTGTGGTGTAAGTTGGTGGTCATTTCATTTTTTTGCATGTAGCTGTCCAGATGTCCCAACACCATTTGTTGAAAGAAGCTATTTTTACTCCATTTGATGTTTTTGTCTCCTTTGTCAAATATTAATTGACAACAGAGATGCATTTATTTCTCTTTTTTGCATTTTCTGTATTTTACCTTTTTAATCTCATGAGGTGGGTAACTGTCTTCTCTTGATCTACTTACCTGTGACCAGATTTTCTAGAGCAAAGTTTCTCAGAGTGTGTTCCCCAAGACACGTTACATTAGCAACACCTGGAAACTTGGAAATGCAAATTCTCTGGTGTTACTCCACATCTTTTGAATCGGCAACTCTGGGGTGACTACAATGCATGCTACATTTGGAGAGCACTGGTCTACATGAAACAGAGGAACTTTGCATTTCAGATAAGGGAATCAATATAGTTAGACTAGTTTTTTTTTTAGAAGTATAGAATAGAAGTTACAATTCTAATTTTGGAGTCACACTGGTAGCCAAGAAACTAGGAACCATAGCCATTGGTGATCAATTAATTTGTTGTTACCAAATGACTGAAAAAAACAAACAAAAAACATTGAATCAATTAATCAATGAATAGATCTTTTCAACCAGTGATATCTTTATAGTATTAGTATTTATATGATGATCTTCAGAATTTTCAGTATAAATATTAAGAATGCTGATATATTAGGTTGTTTGAATACCATATTTGGGGATTTTTCCCCTTTGTCATTTTTATCAAAGGGGTCATTTAATAATGAATGACTCTAACACACTGTGCTAAATTATATAGAAGCTTTGCTCTCAGAAAGCTTACATAGTAAGACAGAACCATAAGGACTGTTTGAAAAGTATAAGACATCAGATATGGGTAATGTTAATATCGGCAGCCATGGTCTAACAAGAATGTACAGCAGGTTGGAAATATGAGAGGCTATAACTTGTACCTCTGATTTTTCAGAAGATGCTTTTCACTATTTGGTTTGGGATCATCATTTTGGGTAAAGGTTCGCAAAGATCACATGAATAATATTTCTTGTAGCAATAAACATTTATGGGGTATCAATTATGTGCCAAACATTGTACTTTTCATTACAGGGTTGTCATTGATAGATAAGAGGCATCTAATGTGTGGTACCTATTCTTAGGTGCTTGTAATTTGGCTGTAATAGAAGACACTGGCTCCTCAAAGTGAGAGAAATCAATGCAAAGCAAAGGTTTTTGATAACATCTAACCCATGGGGCTGTTGTAGGTTTTAAATGAGGTAAGAAAGGTGAATGTGCTTTGTGAATACAGAGGATGTGACCCAAATGTAAGGTGGGATTGATATACATGCTAAATGATGGGCATTGACTTGGGGGTTAAGAAAGAACATTACTAGCTGGAACAGATAGATTAAGATTCATGGGATTGGAACTAGGCTGTCAAAGTTGCTAAATATCAAAAAGGTGAAGGAAGGGGAGGCCAGGCATTACATTTGGGGGATTCACATAAGAAAAGGTCAAGAAACAACAAACTTTGTAACATTTTAAAACAGAATGGAAGTTCAAGTGAAATATGGTAATAATCATAATTCCATCACCCATCCATCCACTCAAATGTACTTACTGAGTTGCCTCTTATGTGCCAGGCACTGTTCTCGGTGGTAGGAATATAACAGTGAGCAACAAGATTTGTGCTTTCATGAAACTTACACCCAAACCCGTGGGGGTTGGGGAGATGTGGTGATAGGCTGGAACTAAAACAAATATACTAGAAAATATCAAAAAGCAATAACAGCTATAAAACAAAACAGGGTAATATGAGAGGAAGTGGTGAGGGGGGCTTTAGCCATAGACTGGATCATTGGTAGGGCTTCTCTGAGGAAGTGACATCACATAAAATCAAGTTCGGATGTACAAAGAAAATATAACTTACATTGTAATAATTTAGACAAGATAATGTCTATAAAATCAAGGCTAATTTATGCCATAAAAGGCTTACTTATGATAAGTATAGGATATTAATTATTGAAGATTGAATGTGTACCAAAACTAAATGGAATTTAAAAGCTCTTGGTACAATTAAGTCAGGAAAAATGGTGTTGTCAACAAATGGTGCTGGGACGACTGGATCCACATGTAAGAGAGTGAGCTGGACTCCCACCTCTCGACATATGCAAAGCTAACTCCATATGCACCACGGACCTAAATGTAAGAGCTATGACTAAAACTATCTTAAAAGAAAACATAGAAGTAAATCTTTATAACTTTGGGCTAAGCAATGGATTTTTAGATATTGCACCAAAATTACAAGCAATTTTTAGACAACTTAATCAAAATTTAAAACTTTTGGTCTTCAAATAACACCATAAAAAAGTAAAATAACAATGCATAGAGTGGGAAAATAATCTGAAAATTATATATCTGATAAAGGACTTGTATCCAGAATATAAAAAGAACTCTTAAAACTCAACAATATAAAGAAGTAACTCCATTTTAAAAATGGGCAAAATATTTGAATAGATGTTTCTTCAAATAAGATACACAAGTGGCCCATAAACACAAGAAAAGACATTTAACATCATTAGTCATCAGGATGCCTTCACCAACAAAACAAAACAAAACAAAACAAAACAAAAAAACCCCACAGAAATTATGGTGATGAGATGTAGGGAAATTAAAACAACCATGCAGTACTTGCGAGACTGCAAAATGGTGCACTCATTTTGAAAACACTATGACATTTCCTCAAAAAGTTAAACATATTGCTAGACTTACCATATGATCCAACACTTCTCTCCTATGTATATGTTCAAAAAATTGAAAATACAGAAAACACACAAAATTCTGTAGGCAGATATTCATAACTACACTATTCATAATAGCCAAAAGTGGAAACAAACCAAACACCCATCAATGGATAAATGGATTTTTAAAAATGTAGTATATTCATATGACAGAATATTATTTGGTAATAAAAATCAATGAAGTACTGATACATACTACAATATGGACGAACATTATATTAAGTGAAAGAAGCTAGTCACAAAAGGTCACATATTGTATGATTCCATTTATATAAAATGTCCACAATAGGCAAATACATTGAAATAAAAAGTTCATTAGTGATTACCAGAGGTTGTAATCCAGGGACAAAAGAGGAATGATTCCTAATGCATAAGGGGTTTCTTTTGAGGTGGGGGCCATTCTAAAACTAGACCTTATGGTATGTGGATTATATCTCAAGAAACCTGCTATTTTAAAAAATCATTTGGTAAGTCCATGTATATATTATCAACCACATAGCTGATTATATAATCAAAGAATTTACCATTCCTTCAGAGTATGTCACAACAACAGACCCTATAATATTACTAACACCACCCAGTCATCATAGTTTTGCAACCATGGGTCAATACATAGATTAGTATGCTTACCAATGCAAACTTAGAGCTTTTATTTATCTTTTTAAAAAGTAATGGTTATATAATTTCCTGGGATAGAGTTATAACTGCAAGCCTATAAATCTCAGATAAGACATTCTTCTATATAATAAAAATAATGCAGTGGCCTTTCTAAATATAGCTGTCATACTTTTAGAAATATCATAAAACATAAACAGAAAAGTATACACAGAAGACCATGGATCTAAAAAAAGTTAAAAAATGTGAAAGTTTAAGAATGTTAGTTATATTTAATTGTGGTGATGAATTTCATATACAATCATATACTTCTTATGAAATTTTAATCTATTATGTTGTTGGTGTCAGTACAAAAAAAAGAGACGTGACATATCAAATATACCTCATATACTTTACCAAAGATCATTCTGAGTTGACTCAGAATGTACCTGAATAAATACAAAATGAAAATAATATTATGTTCTCTTTAAATATTCAGTCAAAATTTACTTGAATGCAAAATAATAACCAACAATCACTGAATTTTATTAATTGCTAGAGTACTACTCTTAGTTCTTTTATTGGTTATTTTTCACTAATCTATGTCAAGGACGAACTTTTTTTGTATCTCTGTGTACTATGAATTTATTAAGAATTTTATATGTATTGACTCACTGAATTCTCACAACAGTGCTATGAAATATTGAGTTGGTCAAAAAGTCTGTTTGGTTTTTCTGTAAGATGGCTTTATTAGTGCTTAGTTGCCTTTAATGTCACTTGAAACAATTCTGTTAGATTGCATTGTTGACAGTTGTCATATCAGTGTTCATTAAAAAAAACTTATCAAAATCGGTCAATTTCTGTGTAGCCACTTTAATATTGAAGGTGGAAGAAAATACACAACATTTTTGGCATATTATGCTTTATTATTTCAAGAAAGGTAAAAAACAATGGAAACACACAGAGAAAAAGATATGTGCAGCGTATGGAAAAGGTGCTATGTCTGATTGAAAGTGTCAAAAGTGGTTTGCAAAGTTTTGTGCTAGAGATTTCTCACTGGACGATGCTCCACAGTCGGGTGGACCAGTTGAAGTTGGTAGAGATCAAATCAGGACATTAATTGAGAACAATCGGTGTTATATCACGCAAGAGAGAGCTGACATACTCAAAATATTCAAGTCAATAAGTTATGGGTGAAAATGAAAAATATGTCTTTTATTTTACAGAAATGATTGTACTGACTTTTTGGCCTACTCAGTATGTACTATTGTCATCATCTACCTATTTTACAAATAAGAAAATGGAGACACAAAGAGGTTAAATAATTAATCAGAGATAACACAGCTAATAAGCTGCAAAAGCAGAATTTTAACCCATGCAACCTGAATATAGACCTAATTCACAAAAACACTGTGCTATATTATCTCTCATAAGAAAACTAAAGAAACTTACAATATTACTATTTTGACATTATTAGACTATCTCTGCCCCTGACTTCTAACTAGAAGTGGCCACAGCCATAAACACATCCATTTTGTTGTTAAGACAGCCAACGACTTTTGTACGCCATCTACCCTTTCCTTTCCTGGAAAATATGTTAATAATTAGTGATCTATGCAACTCTGAAGAGTGGTTATAATAGCAGAGATGGAAAAATCCTAATCCATTCATTGAACAAATATTTATTAAACGCCTATTATAACAGGTGCTCTTCTGAGTGTTTGCAGTATTATCAGTGAAGAAAATAGACAAAACTTTCTGCCCTCAAGAACCTCATATTATAGCAGACAATGGGAAATAATCTCTTTTCTGAGAAAGCTATAATTTATATAAATAATAAAGAAGAGATTGAACAAAAGTAGGAAACATTAATTACACAAATGATTATCAAAGTTTCTGACAAGGGGTCAGCGGATTTTTCCATCCTGATTGTTCTATTCTTGAACCAATTATGTGCTTAACTATACCTAATGTATAAATGTTGCAAACAAAACTTTTCATCCTGAAATTGTAAAGGAGTAATTCTTCAAAGCAACAAAACATTAAAATACCTAAGTGAAGTATGAATGATGACTTGCATATTTTAAAGAAAATGTGGGTAAATGACATCTGTGCATTTTTAACTGATTCCAAACTTAAAAGACGACATCAGAAAATCTAGGAATTTAGCTCAGTTTCAAACCCTGGAATTTAATCTATATTGATACTAAATATTCTATAAACATGCAGTGAAGTGCAAAAAATAGTAATTGAAAAATGACATGATTAAATGGCACGACATGCAATCATTTGCTCTCAATTAGATCAATGTATCTTCTTCATTTCTAGGAGTCAGGCAGAAATATTGTTTTTTAAATGCCTCTATTAAATTGGTCACCAATAATAAAATAGATGAGAGTCCTAATAAGCTCATTTACATAACATACATCACACACTACAAAACTATTCTCTCTAAACAGTTTTGTTCATAGATTTGTCTCCTGGTTGTCATGAGTCTTTGCTACATTAGCAGATTTTAAAAGCATAATACTGCCATCAGGACCATTTGTAGAAAAATGTTTATGAAACTTTTCTAGTTAACCCTTGGCAGGATCCTTATTGCTAATTATGGAAAAGGTATTGATATGATATCTTGGCTGTCACATTTTATTATGGTGATGGCAGAAGCAGAATCTAGGTCTGACATTTTGGAAATACCATCTAATTGCAAGTCAGAAACAGAGAATGACAGTTGTAAGTAGCTTACAACTTCTTTCAAAATAACAAACTGGTTTATTTAATGTAAAAACTAGATTTTAAAAATAGCATTAAAGCCTCCTTAATTGGTTCACTGAGCACATCTCTATTAAAAGACCCTTAAGATCCTTAAAGAGGGTCTAGCATGTATGTCAAAATAGTTTTTAAATTGTAATGACAATCTAAGTCTAGATTCTAACATTAAATGATTACTTATAACCATTTAAAATCAAAATATTTTCAGTGAATACTTTCATTTTTAAGAAAAATTGTCTCCCCTCTGTTCATCTAGGTAGCAGTGAGGTCCAAAGATCAGTCACCTTTACCTCCATGGCCTAATGAGCCTGACCTTTGACCTAGAAAAAAATCTCACTTTTTCTTGCAACCTAGGATCCTCACCAATTAAGCTGAATCATTAAGGGCCACCAGAACTATTTAATACTACAAATTCTTGAAGACTCTTGGACAAATGGTGTCATCAAAGAAAAAGGTAATCGTTATTTTATAAACACTTTTGTTTTCATTGTTTGTGCCTTCATGTGTTGAAAAAAATATTAATTACATTTGGAATAGCTATTCCCCTTAGCTATTTTTTCTCTGTGGGCCAAAATATAATAATCATTCTAAAAACGCAGACCCTCACTGTATTATTCCATGAAAACTGCTGATGTCCCCGTGTGGCATTCTTTATTTCTTTGTGACTCTCCCTACACTAGGTTAAGTACTTATAAATATGTTTGTTTTTAAGAATCAGGCACAGTGGTCATGTGCTTAGTTCATATTCACAGGTAATTAGTAATATGTTATATATTTCCTTTTCTAAATTAAAAACACTATTAAAATTCCAGACATACAAAACAATATGAAGATTAAGTTACTCTAAAGAAAACTGTAATAGCTTACAGATTGCGTGTGTCGTTACTAAAATGCTGGTATCTATTACAGAGTCTCCCTGGAATAAAGAATGCACTTTTGGCAATAATCTTTTAAAAACATGTCCATCATTGTTAAGATGCTAAACCAGTCTGCAATTATAGAAAGGTACTTTTAGCAATAAAGGGGAAAGGCTGCTGGATATAAATGCAACTTAGCCATTATGCTACAAAATACCTTTTCTTAAAATCCTACAATCACTCCTTTTGGAAGCAGATAAGGCACTAATTGCCATTTATTTTTACATTATTATATTTTGAAATCTATTTACAATACCCACTGTGCTTTTTTTCTCTTATTGATTCCATTGGAATCATGTCAGTGTAATTCTGGGGAGCGGATGAAGGTGATTTTCTTCTCTAGGTTATCTGTCAGTCTCAGTACCTGAACTCATCTGTGCTTTCAGTGGGTTCTGTGTACTCACTGGCCGGGTCAAAGGAATATACAGTACAGTCTTGAGGAGAGGAAGAATAGAATTCTTTATGACAAGGTATAGTGCAATCCACCCATGAGGCTAAATCTCTGAAAGATGGATCAGCAGGAAGACCACACCTGGAGAGTGAAAGGCTATTAAGAAGGAAAGCAAGAGAACACAGGAGCAAGGCTGACCCAAGAGGAATCCCCGGGGATAGTGTGAAACACGCAGGACAGGGCAGGCTGTTAGACTAATTAGTTTCATGACTCACTCAACTCTGATGCATGGCACTTCTCTAGCTCTCTCATCCATACACAGTTGGCTATTCTTCACCCCTCTCTTCTAAAAAACCCTATTTTTCCAGGCTTCTCTCTGGCTAACTTGCTCTTTATTTCCTATGAAGCCATTCCTGGAACTCATCACAAAGCTCAGAGCGTTATTTCAAGGATAATGGTTAGGAACTGGTATTTTGGGGAAGTATTCCTGTAATTCCAGAATCCTACAGATGGGAAATAAATGAATTCAGGAACTCTAGGAACACAATAAGAATGCAGGAAGAGAGTTGGGCTATGGGGAATAACACCACTTGAAAAGGAGGAAAATGATACCAGGGACAAAAAGTCAACATTAGAAAGATCCTTCTGTTCATCATTTACTCTTGCCTAACCTACAAGAAGTCAAGGTATAGACAGCCCTATAAACTTCATATTTCTGATTTTATTTTCATAGCATCTAAAATAAATAGGACATTTTCCTGTGAGCTTGGACTCCTGGGGATTTGTGTCTTCACTCTCCCCTTTATGTTTGTTGTGGAAGCCCAGGGCAACTCAACTCTTTTTCACCAGTTTTCAGTATTCCCAGGTGTGTACTAATGTTAACCAAACTCTCGGGGTCATTTAGAAGTTTAACTGATATATAACACCAAAATACTCCTCAACTATTATATTAGTTGACTAAATGTTAGTCAATTGGTAAGTAGTTATAATGATTATTTAGCTCAAAACAATATCCTGAACCTTGTGTAAAGGAAATGTAATATTCTTTCTTTAAATACTGCCATAACTAAAACAAACAGAAGTCCAGGAGAATTTTTTGAGAAAATTTTCTTGAATAAAGCTAATTCTCCTTTTAGAGGAATATATATATAGTTTCTCTCCTGAGAAGAGACACCACATCTTTCTCCTGCCTGTTCCCCAAAATAACACTGACTACATGGGGGACAAATGAGAGGACACTCTTTTGTCCCATCTAATATTTTGATGGCAAGGCAGAATATAAATCACCTAAGCATAAATGTGTTTTAGTTGAACATTTGAGATGACACTTAGATTAAGAAAAAGAACCTATTTAGTGTTCTCCTAGTTTGGCAATAACTAGTTGTGTGATCTCAAGTAAACCGTGTAACTTTTATATGCCCTTTCTCTAAAAAGCAATGTTCCTTTAGCCTTTACCATCTTCTGACATCAGATTACTACACAAACTTATTCTATTATGAGACAGGAAAAATATCGTATTGTGGTCTGCGGTGGACTTTTAAAAAAAATAATAAAATACAACCTGGAATATCTCTCAGTTGCAAGTTGATTCTCATCTCCTCCGATAAACTTCTAGGAGTGATAACATATTAATTTAATTTTGCCTTTATCATTTTTATTTGTTTTCCTTTTGACTGACCTGAACTGCAGGCAACCACTTTAACTGGACATGTGTGTCGTTGCGATCCTTTGCAAGAATCAACCTTATTTGATCTCAGATTCTGCTCCTGTCTTGGTCATGTTCTAACATCTTCAAAGTCTAATACCACATATCTTTATGGTGAGAACCACATGCCTAAGCAAAGCACACAAGATTGAGAATCTAACTTCCTTTGTTGTTTTTGTAAAGCTTTGAAGTCTGTTGCACCAGTGCTTTACTGAAAGTTAGAATGTCATGGTTGAATGAGTATCTATTGGTTCTCTGGCTGGTTGGTCTTGGCTAACAGATAGAGGAAGGAGTGAGTCTTGAAACATTCCCTCCAATTCCTAAAAGTCATTTCTCCTGTCATGACTGAAGGGCAATAAAGAACATGTTGATAAAAGCAGGAGAGCATGAGAGGGGCCGGGTTACTATCTAGTCCATGCTTCTCAAAGGAGCTTCTAACACCAGACCTGTCAATCTATATTTACACTTATCCTCATGACACTAAATTCAAAAAGAAAGAAAAATATCCTTGGGGAAGAGAATTTGATATTCTAAATGTACAGGGTATAAATTAGGATTTAATCAACAGTTTAGAGCATCAGTGAAATTAAGAGAGATAAGTAAGGCTATTTTTTTCCAGATGGGAATAATGATTTATGCTTCTGCCCTATCTTAGAGGGGTTTTGGGAGGATTAAGAAGCTAATGTCTATAAAGCTCTTTAAGCTCCTCATATGAAGGTGCAACATAAACACAAGGTGAAAAATGATAGCAAACTCTATACTGAGTTGAACTCCTGAGAGTAAAGCTCCTGGAAATGAGAAGCTGTTGCAGAAGACATGGCAAGTCTCTGAGTTCCAATGCCAAAGGGGCCTTGGTTTGTTGTTATATGTGCTTACAATACTGTTCAAAATAGTACTTCATGGTCTTAATAAGCATTTCTACATTTCCTATTAATCACAATGTCCCTTGTGATAAATAAGTATTTTTATTTCTATTCATCAAATGAGATAGGCTTATTATCTCCATTTTTAGAGGAAAAATTGAGATGTGCAAATTGCAAAGACATCAATGATGACTCACATGAAATCACCAGGTTGGATTAGGATTCAGTAGATGTGGGCTGCCATCTGGCTCTGGCTCTGGGTCTGTCCTGGGTGAGTCATTTAATTTATCAGAGACTTGGTTTTCTCTTCTTTGGAATATGAGGTCGAGCTAGCTAAATGATCTCAGGTCTCATCTCATGATGAAATTTTACAACCTGCTAAGTACTTCATGAGTATCTAGTGACTCTAATGTATTACCTGTGGTAGCATGAAGGGCATGCAAAACACATACAACTTCAAGATAACTCCTACTTTAAAAATTTTATCCTGTTAAAACAACAATGAAATACCACCACATGCCTATTAGAATGGCCAAAATTTGGAACACTGAAAATACCAAATGCTAGCAAGAATGTGGAAAAACAGAACCTCTCATTCACTGATAGTGGGAATGCAAAATGGTACTGGCACTTTGGAAGACAGTTTGGTAGTTTCTTATAAAATAAACATAACCCTACCATAAGATCCAGCAAATGTGCTCCTTGGTAATTACCTAAAGAAGCTGAAAACGTATGTTCATATAAGAATCTGTGCCTGAATGTTTATAGCAGCTTTATTCTTAATTCCCAAAACTTGGAAGCAACCAAGATGCCCTTCAGTAGGTGACTGGTTTAATAAACTATGCTCTCTCCAGACAATGGAATATATAATATTTATAATATTTAGTGCTAACAGGAAATGAGATATCAAGCCATGAAAAGACATGGAGGAATCTTAAATGTATATTACTAAGTAAAGGAAGCCAATCTGAAAAGGCAAAATACTGTATGATTTCAACCATAGAACATTCTAGAAAAGGGAAAGCTACGGACAGTGAAAAGGTCAGTGGTGGTTGCCAGAGGTAGGGGTGCGGAGGGGGAAGAGGGGTGAATAGGCAGAGCACAGAAGGTTTCTAGGGCACTGAAATTAATTGGATGTGCCATTAAGATGGATAAATGTCATACATTTGTCTAAATCCACAGACTACACAACACCAAGAGTGAACCATAATATAAACTAAGGACTGCATGTGATTATGATGTGTCAATGTAGGTTCATCAATTGTGACCATTATGATGTGTCAATGTAGGTTCATCAATTGTGACCAGTGTATCACTTCGGTGGGAGATGCTGGTAATGTGGGAGGCTATGTATGTGCAGGGGCAGGGAGTATGTGAGAAATCGCTGTGCCTTCCTCTCAACTGTGCTCTGAACCTAAAACTGCTCTGAAAAAATAAAACCTCAAAAAGTTTACACTCTACTACCAAGAGACAGAGGTTCTTATTTATATGCACCTGAATAAAATTTTTAAAAAGTATCATAAAACCATAAAACAACACAGGAATTTCTTCAACCACTTATTTCCATACATGCACATACTATTCTGTCTATCTTCCCCTCCTTTGCTCCAGGCCTCAATTTAGAGTCCCGCATTCTAGGAACTTCCTTGCCTCTCCCCACAAGAACTGTCCTCCCCGGGAGGTTCCAGGGACTTCCACAGCACACTGTCAAAGTACACCTCACACATTCCATTCCACTTGCCTGTTAATTTGCCTATGTCTCCCTTTAGACTGTGTGTTCCTCGGAAGAGAACAGTGGGTGATTCACCACAGTATCCACAGTGCCCGGCACGGCACCTGACACAGGTGTTTGGTTAAGAGGATGGTGTTGAATAAATTAAAAATATTTATCCACGCTCCCAAATAATTTTCAACTGGCTCCTCTTTTTAGATACCAGAACCTCTCCATCCTTACACATGTTCTATTACATTGAATGCCTTCTGTTGAAGATTTTCTTCATTTAAAGGGGGACTATGAGCCAGTGCAAAGACAGCAGCATTCCAGGGAGTGGGGTTCTTGGTGGGACTGAGGCCTAAGAAGGCCTCAGGTTCCTACCTTTCGTTCATCCCGACTGGCAAAGCAGCTCCCCAATGCTGTCATCTCTAACCCTGGGTTTTCTCTTAAATCCAGCATCCTCTCTTCCACTGTACTCACAGTTTCAAGCCCCCTGGATGTAGTCCTAAATTATAGATAGCTGCCTCCTAATGGGGCTTTCTCCCCCGTAGCTGATGGACATACAGCTCCACAAGACCAGTCTCTTGCTCTGGGACACTGAGGATGCCCCTGATGGGTAATAAACATGTAGGCTCCTTGGCTTGCATTCTGCTTTACCTGACATTAAACATGTAGGTGCCTCTATGTTTCTATATCAAAATATAATTTATTATCTCATGTATATAGTCTATACTCTCTCATCCCTGAATCTTAATTAAACTAAAGGAAATCTGGATTTCCCATTTAGTTTTTGTCTGGGCCTGAAATATTTGTACAGGGAACCACTTACAAAGTCCCTCGGAAGACCAATCTCAACACCCAGTCGTGGAAAACAAAAACTCCCTCCTTAAAAATAAACAGAGATAGAAAACCAACACATATATGAACAAAAATTATAGTTCAAAAGGGGGCCCAATTTGAGGACTCAAAGCAAAATAGACTAATGGATTCTTTTGGAAATCAAATTAATTAAAGAAAAGAGGAAACCTTAGAAAATATCAATCCATTTCTTGAAAATACGCACAAGGATATTGCATCCATGGTACTGAGGTAGGCACTTTTGAAGATGGAACAAATTAAGATCAGTAAAGATTGTACAAAGATGAAAAGAAATTTTGTTGAATTAAAATTTACAATGAAGACAATAAGCTGCAAAATTAGGTACTGCAGAAACACAAAACAACTTTGAGAGTTGTACCATAAGTCCCAGATAAAGACTCAGTGAAAATAAGAATTGATTTCTTTAAGTGAAGGAAAGACCGGGGGACTCAATATGCACAGAATGGGACTTCCAAAAGGAGGGAACTAAACATACTGAGAACTTGTGATAATCAATTGGTAGATAAAACTTTCCAATGTAGAACACGATTTAAATTTTCAGAGTCAATTAGGACTCGCCAAGTTACCAGCAAAACAAGTGAAAAGAGACCAACACCAAGTCACATACAAATGAAAAAAAAGTTACTATGTGGGAACAAAAATCAGACTTCTCTTTTATGACCATAAATGTCAACAGCAGTTTTGACGGAAGAAGATTATACTCCCAGTAACAAAATTTTAAATTCAGCCTAGCTATTGTTTATATGTAATGTCAAGTAAAATACATTTCAGACATGCAGGGGTTTGTGAACTATACTAGGAATGTACTTTTCCTATACAAATTATTAGAAGGCAATACAGTAGGCAATATAACAATAATTATTTTTTAAAAAGAGAAAAAATAAGGTATATAAAAACATATCAAGCAAGAAAAAGAGTGTTATAAAGAGTTAATCCTGAATTGTTTTCCATATTATTTTAAAATATAATGCAAATACCAAGGGAAATTATTGAAAGTATCAGAAGGAATATAATTTTATTAGTAAAATAATAATACTAGCTAATAATTAAATGTAAGGTTATGTCAACAAAAAAGGAGAAATAGGGTGCAGAATGCAGAAAAATATCAAGTCATTTCTCATTTTAAAATGGCACTGGTGAGAGGCTGATTTATTCTTGATATTGGAAGTAAAGGAAATTTTTTTTAAAACCTTCCAGTTTACTAGAGTAAAAATGAACAACAACATGCCTTATAACAAAATATTTAAACGAGACCATTGTGTAAGCTTTATGCATTGCTAACACACAGGCCAGCACCTGCCCCATGGTAGGTGTCCAATAAATATTTATTGAATGACTAAAAGAATGAAAGTGACAAGATTAAAGTTCAGCAATCTTAACCAAGAAAATAAATGTGTGGACCCTCTTTCACTGCTGGTAGGAATGCAAACTGGTACAGCCACTCTGGAAAACAGTATAAAAACTCCTCAAAAAATTAAGAATACAGTTACCATATGACCCAGCAACCCCTCTGCTAGGTATCCACACGACACAATTTAAAAGCATTTATTCACAAAGATATATACACCCCTATGTTCACTGAAGCATTATTCACAGTGGCAACACACAGAAACAACTGGAGTGTCCTTCGATAGATGGATGGATAAAGCAGATGATGTACACATACACAATAGAATACTACTCAAACATAAGAAATGATGAAATACTGCCATTTGTAAGAACATGGGTGGATCTTGAGAATATCATGTTAAGAGAAATGAGTCAGACAGAATAAGTTAATGATTTCACCCATATGTGGAATATAAAACTGAAAGCAACAGATGAACAAACAAGACAAAAATTCAAACAGACAACAGTATAGTGGTCACCAGAGGGAAGGAAGGTAAGAGGGATAGTAAAGGGTAAAGGGGGTCAAATACGTGGTGACAGAAGATTTGACCTTGGGTGGTGGGCACACCATGCAGTATACAGATGATGTATCATAGAATTGTACATTTGAGACCTACATAATCTTAATCAGCGTCACTCCAAGAAATTTAATAGAAATATATATACTGTGTAAAAGAAAATAAATGTAGATGGCTTAATGTTCTTATTAAAAGATACAGATTTTCTGATTTGATTAGAATGCAACTTATAAGAAATTCTCTTAAAATAATATGGTAAAAATGTATAACAAAAGGACAGGTAACACTATAGTAAGCCTTCAGGTACAGTGTGAAGGACCGAAAGGCGCCTAAGAGATGAGGAAGGAATTCGAGTCTGGGCCTCTGACGGCAGGCTCTCTGGTTAGTTCTGTTAGGCTCAGATCCTCCATCTCTTCAACCTGGTTGTTAATTTTTACCGAGTTTTCCATCTTCCATTTCTTACAGACCAGTACATTTGCTTGTCCTTACTGTACCAGCAATTTATTGGTACATTTCTTTCTACTTTTAAAGCAACCAAGACTTGATAATTTATAAAACATGTAAAAAATATACATTCATGTTACCTTTGCCATCATCCTCACTGAAATTCATGACTAGGAAGACCTTTTCTTTCCCATTTTAGATCAGCATTTCTATTAAAATTACAAAGATGTTATAATGTTACAAAGGGAATGGGTACAAAGAAATAGTTGGTTACCGTGGTGCCAAAGGCAATAACATTGTAAATTTGGTTCAAAAGTTTCCTTTGTCCTTCTGAAGCATCATTTTCAATGAAGTAAACATAAATTTTGGTGTACACAACCAGCTGTATAACCGGAATTCATGCCAAACTAAAAATGTTGTTCAGAGGAATTAAATGACATCTATAATTGAATAAATTTACCAGCGGAAAAAGGTGACTATTACAGAATCACAGAATGCTAAAGTTGAAGGGAGTCCTTTCAATCCCAAAACCTAAATTTACAAATAAAAAACTATCAGGCAAAGAGACATTATTTAATGATATTACACAACTGAAAATCCTTGATCATAATGTTGCCGACTCACAGAACCAAGCAAGAGTATTTAATTAATACTATTAATGAGGAAAGTATAAAAGAATGATGTGGTAGTAAAGCTACAGAAGATGATTGACAATTCAATATGACCACAAGTCAATTTGAAGGTCTAATTTGTGTGTGTGTGTGTGTGCGCGCGTGCGTATGTACTAACGTGGGATAAACGTGGGGAAGATACAAAGGAAACCTCTACATGAGAAGGTGAGGGAGACAGAAAGTGAGGAAGAAAATGGGCTCTGAGTGCGTATTTTTCACCTTGCTCAAAAGCTGCAAAGTAGCCTAAGTGGAGACCTCTCTTTCGGTAACCTGAGACCTGGCTTTCTGCAACCACCTTTCTAGAGGTAAGAAGGCAAACTTGGGAAGTATATGATTAACTTCTTTTATTCTGTCTTGAGAGGAAAACAATTTTCTCCTTGTTTTACTTAGATGAGATAATAGGTCAATTATCTAACTAATAGATAATCCAGTTCCTATAGATCATACAACTCACCTAAAAAAACCTGGACCCCCATGCATGCATTTTTATCTGTTTACTATTTATTTATTTACTTTATCTATTCGCCCTGCTGTATTAAAAATAACTGCTTAAAGAGAGTAGGTTTGTGTTATAGTAATTATAATGCTAATGGCTAAAATGTAAAGAGTTCTTATGAGGCAGGCTCCATTTTAAGCATCTTTCGTGTACATCTCATTTAACACTCATAACCACCCTGTAAAGTAAGTTCTATTATTATCTCTGTTTTTAAGATGAGAAACCTGAAGTGTTAAGGAAATCAGGGACTACAAACAGGTAGAGCCAGGACAAACCCAAGCGTCTTGAACCCATGTGCTCACACCTCTGCACCACGGTGGATCAGACTCACTGCTCTAATGGTGCACTGATCGAAGTGGAGAACATGAAGATGCCTTTGCGATTCCGCTGTCCCAGTTTCTTCCTAACTTGAGCTTATTAACAGTGAAAACATTTAAGTAATGTTAGGAAATCAGTTAAGACTAGAAACCTCATCACAGGGGTTTCAGAGTCTAAATGCAGTTCTGTCTGGTTTTCTAGGCAGGACGAGTGAAAGCTCCCCCTCATCTTTCCAGACCAGTGCTGCAGTAATGAACTTCCACAAATCTGGTTTGCCCGATGACAACAGCTCGTCGGAAGTGAGCACATGGCCATATCTTTGCATCCTCAACTCAGGGGCAGAACCCCTAACCTGATAGGAATCTTTCAGCGTCACTTTCTAGTAAAAGGCATGTTCAGAAAGAATTAGGTTTTTGCTGTTCAGTTTTCTTTTACTTTAGAAGGCTACACTGGGACGACTTATAAAAATTTCCTGGGGATCTTCCCATCCCCCTCACCTCCACGCCCCACTCCCACAGATGGTAGTGTGAATAACATTTATTTGAATCTATCTTTGAATTTCACCCTTAACCCAGCCAATTATTTTTACAAGGCAGTTCTGGATTGGATCCAATTACTTAAATTACTTCCAAAGAAGTGTTAGGTGATGGGTGTGTTATATATGGTATGGAAAAATATCTGATAAAAGCTGAATTTGGTATATCCTTTTGATAAACATACATGGCTCATATAATAGTGTTTTATTTAAAATTATCCAAGACAGATAGAAAGGATTAAATCCTGTCTGGCGTCTGTTGATTCTGAAAGCATTTTGCACACTTTTGTCGCAGCCCATATTGAGCTACTGCAGCTCCCTGCGGCGGCGGCCTGGCCAGCGGCACTGTTACAAAGCCTGTGATGGCCCCGGGGCGCGGCGGCAGGGATGGTCCCGGGCCTGTGGAAACCACAGCCCCCTTCCTCACATCTCAAAACTTCCAAAATATTTTCTTCTGTCTTTCCGCCTAATCTCCTTTAAAACTGTGGGTCTTGGGGGATACAGGAAGTATGACTATTTCTAGTGCCATTTGAGATTAGTTATAGCAGGCATTCCCTCAAAGTGTCTTGACTAGATTGGTCCTATTTTTTTCCTGGAAGCTACACATTTGGAAAATATTTCTTAAAACACCTGAATTGTGTTTAGCTCTTTTATTTATCTCTTTATTTTGTAAAAGTACATTACTGGTGTTCCTTTTCAGAGTGATTAGTAATGTTCCACATTTCACAGTTAATTTGAAATCATTCTAAAGACCCTACTCTACAATTTTTAATTTCCAGGATTTTAAATATTGACTTGCTGACTTCCTCCAGTTGTAGAGAATTCAGAAATGAGGTGAGGAGCAATAGAGTGAACTACTGGTCACAGCAGCACCCGCTTTTCTGCGGGCGATATGGTCCATGACCTCCATGGATGTCCAAAAACATGGACAGGCTCAAATCTTATATATGCTATGTGCTTTCCTAGACATACCTTTGATAAAGTTTAATTCATATATTAGGCACAGAGAGAGAGTAATAACAATAACTAATAATAAAACAGAACAATTATAGATTGTAATACAAGTTATAGGAATGTGATCTCTCTCTGAAAATACTGTACTGTACTTACCCTTTTACTTCAAAGGGCTTCTCTCTGGCGTATCTGAATTGCCAGCATCACTGCTCTTGCACTTTGAAGCTTTTATTAAGTAAAATAAGGATCACAAGCACTGCAATACTGTGACAATTGATCTGGTAACCCAGATAGCTACTAAGTGACTACTGGGCTGGTAGCTTACAGAGTGTGGATACACCGGACAAAGGGATGATTCACGTCCCGGGCAGGGCAGAGAGTGATGGCGTGAGGTTTCCTCAGGATCCTCCAAACAGTGTGTAATTTAAAACTTACAAATTGTTTAAAACTTACAAATTTCTCATTAAATAGCTTTGGTGAGTAACAAACTGCAGAAAGCAAAGCCGTGGATAAGGGAAGGCTGCTATAACGTGTTTTTCTCTTTTCAGAAACACTAGGGACTACTGAGTCTACAAAGTAGTGGCAGATTCTGGAATAGGCTTTCTAGGTCTGCTGACTCAGTCACTAACTGTATGACCTGGAGTAACTTACTTCAATTTTCCCTGCCTCAGTTTCTCATCTTTAGGCCTGCCTGAGGATGATGATGGGGGTTAAATAAGCAAATGCACGTAAAACATTTTGAAACTGTGACTTACGTCTTGTGAGGATTCTATACGTATTGGTTTTCATTGTTAAATATATTGAAGAAACATTTTGTTCCTCCTAATGCAATTCTAACATAGCCTCCTTTCCTTCAAGGCAATGCAGACGGCAGCCAGCCTCATGCTGCTGATGACTTTTGTAGCCTAGAACAGGGCCAGCGCACTAAGGCCTATGCACCAAGTCCTGCCCATTGCCTGCTTTGGTAAATAGCTTTGTAAATTAGTTTTATTAAACACACTATATTTATTCATTTACACATTGTCTGTCACTGTTTTTACACTAAACAGCGGAGTTGAGTAATTGCAACACAGATTGTATTATCTGGCCTTTTACAGACTATGTTTGCTAACGCGTGATTTAGAGTAAAACAAGGTTTCAATGTTTATTTTTGAAGGCTTAGTGAAGGGCGGGGTGGGAGAATATTGGAATTTGAAACCAAAGACCATTGTTTTTGCTCTGTCTCTGTTGCTGGTTTCTGTGTGGATTCAAACAAATCACGTTAACTTTCCACATCTCAGTCTTCATTCATAAAAATAAATAAAAATACACATAAGAAGGTGCTCAGAATTTTCAACTTATATAATTAGCATAAGGTTTAAGTATAATAACAAGCATAAAAGTTCTTGGTCAAATTTAAATTGTTAAGCAAATCTGGGGCATTAACCAGTGATAAGGTTACCAAATCTATTCCACTCATTCACCTTCCTGAAGACAAAGTTTCTTGGTAGGTCTAAGCTTGTCCTTCCCAGACTGGTCTAGGCCCAGTCCAGTGCTTCTGCCTCCTTTAGCTAGTAATGGATAAGTTTGAGTCTTTAAAATAATGAATTTGATTATGGGATACAAGGAACATATGATGAAGTAATTATTTTATTTTCTCTCTGAATGGTCATCATTAAAAAGTAGTGCTTTCCAGCCAATGGCATTGAAGCAGCACACACGGCTCTAAGGTGCCCTTTGCCAGCTGTCTCATTAAATCTCTCACGTGCTTTCCCCATTTTGTTGTCATGGTGTGTTCTCTCCTTGACAATTTTGCATTTTTGTCCCAAGGCTCTTAGGTTCGCACCTTCATGTCTATCCCTGTGCTAGGCTTGACTTTCTTTCTTAGATAGGTTTTTGCCTTGTGTCTAATTCCACATTTATCACACTTACTGCCTTAAAGGAAAAGAATGCATTCCACAATTGCTTTTCCTCTTTTTTTGAAAGCTTAAGGCCCAGATCCTTTCTCTCATCCCAAAGCAAGCTCTGAGAAGGAAGCAGTTGTGTCTACAAAACAATGGGTTTTCCTTTTTGTATTCAGAGACCTCCCTCTCTGTTCTCCTGGGCTTATCTCTCATAAAAGCCTAAGATTTTAGAGAATGAAGAATCATAAAGTTAAATAAACCCTGTAGATACAGCCTTTCCTCTGTGTGACCAATGACAGGAGGAGACATTAGAAAACCTTCAAGAAGAGGTGGAATGGGGCAACAATTTTTCACACGTAAAGGTTCTTTAATAACTCTATCTGAGAGGCTTTATCACTAGGAAAGGCAGAGTATCTGTTCTTTGAATTTGCAGTAAGAAAAAAGTTTTTACTCTGCATATGCTTACCAATTATGATTTTGACAGGTTATAAGCATAACATTATTATTGTATTACAAACATTTGGTTTCATTCTTCCAATGAATGTGGTATTATACAGAACACTTGGTTAATCACATGCTAAATGCTAAAGAATAAACAGCTCAGAATATTTAAAATTCTGGCTAGAAAAGGCATTTATTCCAACAAATATGCATAAAGTTGTCTTTAAAAAGAAATGCTATCATGTTAGATCCACTTAGATTATCTGATCAAACTCCTCAAGGTAAAAATCTTAGAAGGGACTAGAGTTTTTGATCAAAAAGAAAAATCATCAGAGCTCCACAATCTCAAATAAAGTTTGAAAAGTTTCAATTTTAAAAAATGACACATGGCAAAGAAGTTTAGCTGAGAGAGTACAAAAATGTAAAACAAAACACAAATATTTTCAACTCCTAAGATCTTCAATAGCTAAAGCTATTTACGATTCTGACTAAATTGCTGATGATTGTGACTGATGAAACTACTAGAAAGAAACAATGCCATTTACTTCTGTCCAGCTATTCCCTTTGAGTCACCCTGCATGGAAGGGCATTCGATAAATATCAATAAATATTAATTTTGCCTAGTATTTCAGAGAATGGGCTTTAGAGTCAGACAGTCCTGAATTTAAAACCTAACTCTGCCACGCATCGTAAGTGACTTTGGATGTCCAAAACTTAACTTTCATGTGCCTCTTTCCATATCTCCAAAATCAAGGCCCTAACACCAGTTTCAGAGGTTGCTATCCTTAAGTGAGATACATGTATATACTCATAATGGAATATTATAGAATTGTCAAAATAAGTGAATTATAGTCATACTTGGTAACATAAACAAATATCGGCATCATAACATTAAATTAAAAAGGAAGTCCTGAAAATAATACAGCTTGATATCTTTTTAAAAAGTTAAAAACAACTACAATTAAACTATCATTTCCTATCAGAGGAAAGCAAGTGGAATAAAAGATACGGGGCCCAGGAACATGATTACCTTCGGTGAGAAGGGCAGAGAATGGGGTAGGGCTGGGGAAACCGTAAAGATCCTGCCTTGTGTTTGGGGAGGGAAAGTCTCTGAATTTATTATATTACTTATAAAATAGCTAAATAAATAAGATTGGGGTATAAGAGCAGTTAGTTTAATAAATAGTGACATAAAAATATAAAAATGCTCTAAGGAAAAATGTCTCTGAAGAAAAGAAGTAAAATAGCAAAAAGCATGTGATAGTCTCTGGTACTTTTGAAATGAAAATCCATGATTATTTTCAGGCACTAAGATGCACATGGTAAATAATGAATTAGGTGTAGTGAATATTTCCCTTATGGCTAGAAAGTGTTAGCAAATAACTAGGACTCCCAGGAGCTAACTAATGATCTAGAAGCCTAGAGGGACTCTGTCTCTCTATCTCTCTCTCTGTCTCTTAAACTCTTTCAAATTTATTAATAGGAACTGACTCAAAATGATGTAGACAAACCGTGCAAAGCTAAAGCAAAAAGCTAATGTCCTTTGGAAGGGTTACCAAAATTAATGTAGAGCTGCTCACGTTTTCTTTATAATAATAGCAAATGTGAAAAAAAAAGTTGTTTTCAAATATCTATGTATAAGATACATGGGTAGGAATGTAGGCATATAAATATGTATAATAACAAACTTCCTGTTTTTCTATTATTATGTAAACATCTTTGGGCTTATGTTAAGATATTTCTACCCCTTATGATTGCACCATTACAAAAAGTAGAAATTAATTTATATATGTAAACTCATAATTGTGTGGGATAAAGACCGGCAGCATCCCATTTTTTAGATGAAGAAATTGAGGTACCAAGAGATCACACAAGAAACATGACCACGATTAGACAACTGACGGGGGCCACTGACCAGTTCGCTAAAGCTGCAATATAGATACTGTAGAGAAAAAATGTATTTCACAACATCACGCCTATTAATGACTAGGATGCTTTAAAAGGTACAAGTTATTAAGCTCAAATGACACCGAGGGAAATATCTGAAGACTCCATCACCTCCCTAATCCCCAACAGGGATTAGGGTGAGATAAGGAGAGATGAAATAACACATCATCTGGATATTAGATTTGAGACAGTAAAAGCCTTGGCGTGAGGCTTTTATTTAACTTCCAGTGCGGTCTTGCCTATTCAATGGCAGAAGAGAAGGTTTTCAACCCAAATACTTTGTAAGTGTGTAATACAGGCAGTTGACTGGTAAGTACTGCAGTCTTACCTCTGAGGCCGCTTTCCCTGGGACCAGGCCGGTGAGCAGGGAGATCCCGCCTGTCTGGCGGAGGGAAGGTGAGCCACACGGGACTATGGCTACGTTCCCCGATAGAGTGCGGGAAGACTGCAGGCAGGAGGTGTGAAATAAGTAAGACCTGGTCCTGGAAGGCCTTGAGAAGAAACAGCTGCTTGGTCCCAAGGGATCTGTCCTCCTTGGTTTTCCGCTTTCTTTAAGGTCTTTCGCTTCAGAAGGTTTCTTGCTGCTGAGTTCATGTTCTATAACTCCAGAGCCTCAGGCTGACGCCAGCCAGAGCCCCCAAATGATGGCTCACTTTAAATCACTGCCTTTATGGGAGGGCTCAAGCAGCACAGGCTATCGTGGGTAGTAAGAGGAAACATTTGAATTTTAAACTGCTTTTGAATAGATATTGTGTAGACCATGGAAACAAACAGGGGGAAATACTTCTTCTTCAAGGACATACAGTGAACACACACAGCTGTGCTGCTAAGGGTGGCATTTGTCTACGATGGAAGATGTCTACAATGTAGGAACCTTTTTTACTTTATTTCTTCCCTCAAAATATAGTTGATTCTTTCATATGTAAAAATTATGTTTCCTTTTGTGAGTATTAATGGTCTTCGGTTAAATCATGTGCTTTTATCATATCAATTTATGGAAGTATTTTTAGCCACATTATTTATAGAGTATTTAGGTCTGCTTTACAAAGTCCTTATCTTTAAGTCTGCTTTTAATTTATCAAAGCCCTCCCTCCACAGGCATTGCACACAAGACATGAGCAGCAGAGATTTCCCCTACACAATGTGTATTTGATATGCTTAATGTTCATCTTTATACACATACAGGTGTTGGCACAGAAGAAATGTGGAGGGTGCCTATAAATTCAAGGAAACATTTAAGTGCACAGTGATACATAGATACATGGGTATAATACTTTACGTACTTGATAAATATTTCATCTCTGCCATAAAGAAAGCTTTTTATCAAGTTTGATTGTTTTTTTATTACCTTAAAGTATTGCAGTTGTTTCTCAGCATTCATTGTTCCTTCCTTTTCTTGTCTCAGACAGGAATTGAAGATGAAAAGCTCTGTATCTCGTAGCCACCCTTTCAGTTCTTTGATCCTGGCCTCCAGCTGCCTCACCAGGCTTCCGCTTTCAGGGGAGAGCAGGTCACGTGGGCTCGACCCACTGTGCGCTGCCACTGTGTCCTGGGTCTTCTCTCCTAGGGTTTTCTAATGCAGTGAATTAAAAACAAAAACAAAAACAAAAACAAAATAACACCAACAAAAAATAGAAACATAGATTAGCTTAGATACCAAAATGTATCACAATTTGGCTAGTAATAAGAACCAACTAAAAGGTGTCCAGCCCACCTGCCACCTCACCACTAACATTCAATCCAGATCAGTTCATTGTTCCATTTAGGATCTGAATTCTTGAGCAATGTGTTGTTCCGACTACCACTAGAGGCTTAAGAAGACCTCATTCACTTACGATTTCCTTTAACAGAAAGGAGATTTGACCCGAAAGTTCACCATGGTCACTGATAAAAATTCATTTGAATTCTCATGATGGGAGTTTATAGTAAAAAATTCTCTGCATAAAATTTTCAGGAGATAAAAGTCTGAGTTTAATCAATATACTAAAGAGGCCGAGAGAAGACTGTGCATGGAAAATTAAATTCCTTTTTGTTTTTAGTACAATTCACCAAACCATATGACTGAGGGTTGTTGAGAAGGGATAACCTCCTTTGTGCTGTTGTTGATTTTACCTGACTTGGAAATTGTTCAACCCCACAATTCTTCCCACTTTGCATTTGTGGATGCTAGACTTCCCAGCATATGTGTTAAAATAAGTCCCAATCCGCTATGCTAGAAGCCTTCTTAGATTAACTACTATGTCATGAAGGTATAATCAGGGAGGGCTTTTGTTTTGGTGGTGGAAAACACTCTTTGGAGAATCAGTAGGAGTTAATCTGTAACGATGAATTAAATCTATAAAAATAGCTTTAAAACACAAATAAAATTAAGTCAAGAAACATTCATCTGCCATGTAGTGTTCTGTAAATCGTATCTTTAGGAGATCATAACAGAAAAATAGGCTTTCTTGCCAACACCTTTATATTTTCATGGTGCAAATATTGATAATTTGAAGGCCCTCGGTGGAATCCAGATTTAGCTATTGTTTTTATGCTGTAACAAAAGTAGCAGCAGGAGGTGAAATCAATGCCCTTGGAGGGTAGGGTCACAAAAAAGAATTTATTGCCACTTTTTTGTTCTGGAACAGTTTGCAATCATAAATTCTTCATAAACAGAATACTTCAGAGAATGGTCCGTCTTCATAAATATACGACAGAGGACATCAATTTCATTTAATTCACAATTTGTGTCAGCACAGCAGATGCCAATGCCTGCCTTGATAGGGTTGTTTAATATGCAATTGAGACAGAGTAATATGCAGCACAGGGGACAAAATTTCACAGATTAAACTGTACGCACCACTGACATTTCATTCTAATGTATTTCCATTCCACACTGTTCACCTTAGATGAAAGTAATATTAAAAACCATATCCCTCTATTTTACTATTGTTAGAAGTTAAAATCCTTGTCTTTAAATTTTTTTTCATGCCAATTAAAATGTAATCATGCCAATTAAAGCAGTACGCCTGGTGGTGTTAGGTGGCACGGGTTTTATTCAAATCTTTCCTCTACCCTTCTCTCTCCCTCAATCATTACAAAACTCTGCACACTATATTCAAATGATATTTTTGTCAAAATGGCAACCATTTTAAGGTATCTGACTCATAAAGGATAAGTAAATATTCTGTTTTTTTAATGTAATGTTGATTTAAATTTTTGTTGAGAAATCAATATACTTGACATACTTTAAACAATTTTCAAAAAGATTGTTGTTAGTTATCAAATTAGAAACAAATATAGTTCTATTTCTGTAGAAACAGACTATCACTTTATCTATCAAACACATAAAGTTGCTGTCCTCATTTGGTAAACAACTTTTAAAATGTCATACACTAACCACATTTCTTTTGTATGAGATCAAAAAATTCTATATAATTTAGTAGATTCTGATTGAAATCACCATGTCACAATGTGAAAGCCATTAATTATTATTAAAAAGTAATATAACGATAGGTCAGAGTTAAAATTTTTAACATTTTAAGTTACTTTGCACAACTGCAGAATGCAGTAAATTCAGATGAGAAAGTGAGGATTTAAGCTTGCAGTTGTCCTATCGCCCAGGTTGAGCATGGCAGAAGTTGAACAGTGGCATTCCTCCAAGTCATCAAGGTACATGGAGAGCTTTTTATTCAAAATATTTTTGGAGTATTATTTCTTTAAAAATTAAGAAAAGGCAGGAAATGGAAGGCATGCAAAATTAGGCTCCGTAACTGATACCGCCCATACTTAGCTCTTATAATTAATCATTTAAGTAATTGACAAATTTAGCTTACCCTTGATTTGAAGTGAAGGCAATTTAGGAGAGAAGTTGATGAAAAAATACAGTTTAACCTCTCCCTCTCAGTTGTCTTCCAGCGAAAGGGCAGTGCTGTCTCCCGCACAGTGCCATCCTGGTCTCTGGGTGACAGAACCTCTATATTGCCTTTTCGCCAGATTCTTGCATCTCAGTCTTTGGCTGAGACCCAGCCCATCATTGCATGAAATGAATTACATGAAACTTTTTTTTTTGGCTTTTGTTAAAAGTGAGCTGGAAATTGAGGCACAAAACAGAGGCCAATTTAATTGTGCAATTCAGATGTGGGTCAAATTTGCATCTTTGTTTTGGTGGCTTAGTGTGACTTAAAAGCTGTAGTGACAACTCCACTTTTCATCTGAAGGGTGCAGTAAATAGTTAAACAGGGGATGTCTCTAACATGTACCTTCAGAATAAATTCTATTAACATTCATTCAAGCATGACAGTCAGTGTATATCAGATATACTGTATTATAGTTGACTTGGTGCATACCCATAATACATGGCATATTTTACTTACTTTTTTATGTATTAAAGAGCCAAAATTATTAAAATCTGAGAGGAGACAAGCTGAGAGTAAAAAAAAAAAAAAATTCAACAGAAAAGGAAAAGCAGTGTTTTTCCCCCCAAAATAGCATGAATAGCTTATTTGAAATGTAGGTAGTGAATTGAAAGAGAGAGATATTTGTGCCTCAAATTAGAAATCAGACCGATAGAGTACTTCACTACACAAAAAAAATGTACACATGACCTACAAACAGTAATAAAAATGCAAATACCCCAAGCAGTTCCCATTTTTCATTAATTGAATCCACTTTTTCAAGGAGATCATTTGGTAGTGAAACGCCACCTTTCTTCAAAGCTTCAACCTTACTAAGCAGCTCTCTCTTTTTCAGGTCCCTGATGGACATTTCCACACTGTATCGCTAAAACAAGAAGAGAGAATGATACATCATTAGGGAGAGAGGTGTTCTTAGAAAATCTTTAAGCACAGCATTACTGATGCTCATGGATGTTAAGAATTTTTGTTTCCAATAATATTTATGATGAGATTAACCTAAGTAACTTGAGTAGTAGAGAAATATTCCAAAAGTAGTTAAAATATATATATATTTTTTTATTTATATATATATATAAACTCATATACACAAACATCCAAGGTATTCCATTTAGTTAACTTAGATTGAGGTATTTTTAAACTGAAGTTCACACACACATTTGATCTTTAATTTAAAATATTGCAAACAGACCCTGGCAGGAGTGGCTTAGTCGGCTGGGTATAGTCTCACAAAGTGAAGGGTCACTGGTTCATTCCTGGTCTGGGTGCATGTCTGGGTTGCCGATTCTGTCCCCAGTTGGGGCACTTGTGAGAGGCACCCAATCGATGTTTCTCTCTCACATTGCTGTTTCTCTCCCTGTCTCTCTCTTTCCCTCCTCCTCTCTCTAAAAATAAGTAAAATCTTGAAAGAATGAAAGAAAAAAAGAAAGAAAGAAGAAAGAAAGAAAGAAAGAGAAAGAAAGAAAGAAAGAGATAGAGAGAGGAAAGGGGAGGAGATGAGAGGAGAGGAGAGGAGAGGAGAGGAGAGGAGAGGAGAGGAGAGGAGAGGAGAGGAGAGGAGAGGAGAGGAGAGGAGAGGAAAAGAAATATTCCAAATAGGAAGATACATGGTCTAAGGAGAGTTAATATTACAGTTAATGTTGATCAACATTTGGCTCCAGAGTGCTGTCCATCTCTCTTCTCTACCCACAAAGGCCTAGTCTCAAGTGGTCCAAATAAAATGATCCCTGAGGTCTGTGTGACTTTCTCCTGATTCCATAAGTTCTCTGAATTCTCAGTTAAAATTTTTGCCATTTTTATTTTACTTAAAAACTCTATGTGGCCTTGGAGAAGAGGTACATATAGAGAGGAAAAAGAAAACCAGTACTTTAATAATGGTTACAAATCTTCCAGTCAAGATGGAGGCATCGGTTAACACACTTCACCTCCTCATGCAAGCACAGAAAGAATTATAACTAGACCTCAAAACAAATAACACCAAGAACCATAAGAAAATTGAGCTGCATGGAAGGAAGTCTGACAACCAAGGATTTAAAGAAGCCACATTCATCCAGACGTGTAATAGGGGTGGAGACACAGAGATGGGCAGGGAGATGCAGAGACAAGGTGTGGTGCGGAGAGGTGGCAGCAGAGGAATGGGTGGTCCCACATTCATGTGTGGTGGATAAAAATCAGGAGGGATACCTTGGGGATACGCAATCCCTGTTCCAGGCCAGACCATACAGCCCAGGATTCCAGCACCAGGAAGATAAATCCCCATAACTGGCTGTAAAAACCAGTGGGGGCTGGGATGGTGGAACATACTGCCAGGCTTTCGGGAGACTGTGCATAAAGGGCCTGCATGGACTTAAAATATACTCACACCCACCCCTCTGGGATTCAGCACCAGGGTAACAGCTGGAAGGGTACCAGTCACACAAGGTGAGTGCTGGGCAAACCTCCAGAAGCCAGGCAGCAGCACTGTCTCCTCTCCAAGCCCTCCCCGACACAGAGCCACAAAGTGGTGAAATGGGTTGCCCCGCCATTAGGTAGAGCGATTACCTAAGGCTCTACCCCACACAATTTATAGGTGCCTTTTCTACAATAGGCCACACTACAAAGACAGCGAGTCAAAGCAGTTCTACCTAATACACAGAAAAAAAACACAGGGAGGCTGCCAAGTTGAGGAGACAAAGAAATATGGCCCAAATGAAAAAAATAGAACTAAACCCCAGAAAAAGAACAAAACAAAATGGAGATAACCAACCTATCAAATGCAGAGTTCAAAACACTGGTGATCAGGACGCTTAAAGAACTCATTGAGTATGGCAACAAAATTAAAAAGACCCAGGAAGAAATGAAGGTTACAGTAAGTGAAATAAAGAAAAATCTACAGGGAAACAGAGTAAAGGGGATGAAACCTGGATTCAAATCAACAATTTGGAACATGAAGAAATAAGCATTCAATCAGAACAGCAACAAGGAAACAAATTCAAAAACAAAATGAGGATACCATAAGGAGCCTCTAGGACATCTCCAAATGTACCTACATCCAAATCACAGAGATGCCATAAGGAGAAGAGGAAGTGCAAGAAATTGAAAACTTATTTGAAAAAACAATAAAAGAAAACGTACCTAATTTGGTGAAGGAAATGAACATATAAGTCCAGGAAGTTCACAGAATCCCAAACAAGTTGGGCTCAAAGAGGAACACAAGACATATCATAATTAAAATGCTAAAGGTTAAAGAAAAAGAGAGAATTTTAAAAGCAGCAAGAGAAAAGCAGGAAGTTACCTACCAAGGCATTCCCATAAGACTATCAGGTGGTTTCTCAAAAGAAACTTTGCAGACAAGAAGTATTCAAAGTCATGAAAAGCAAGGACCTACAACCTAGATTGCTCTGTGCAGCAAAGCTATCATTTATAATTGAAGGGCAGATAAAGTGCTTCCTAGACAAGGTAAACAAAAGGAGTTCATCATCATCAACCCATTATTACAGGAAATGTTAAAGGGACTTAGTTAAGAAAAAGAAGATCAAAACCATGAACATTAAAATGGCAACAAATTCACAGCTATCAACAACTGAATCTAAAAAAACAAACTAAGTAAACAACTAGAACAGGAACAGAATCATAGGTATAGAGATCATTTGGAGGGTTAACAACTGGGAGGCAGAAGGGAAAGAATGAGGGTAAAGGTATTGGGATTAAGAAGCATAATTGGCAGGTACCAAATAGGGGGATGTTAAGGATGTAAGGAGAAGGCAAAGAACTTATATTCACAACCCACGAACATGAACTAAGGGAGGCAGATTGCTGAAGGGAAGAGGGGTGCCAGGTGGAGGGAGGACAAAAGGGGAAAAATTGGCACAATTATAATAGCATAATCAATAAAATATATTTTTTACAAAGAACAATAAAAGCAAAAATAAGAATGGTTACAAATCTATGCTTCCTTATTGAATACCTTATTCAATAATTCCTTATTAAAATGGTCTCATATGTCACAATTGACTACAGAACCCTAACCCTCTCCCCCAACTTACATTGTATTGTAACACATTGCCAAGTAAGTTTCTCCTAAAAGATGTTTACTACAGATAATGTAGGTGCTACTTAATATGACAGTTCCTATGGTGATTCTTTTCAAATAACTATTTGGATAACTTCATAGTTAGCAAGTGCTATATTATGAATAGCAATAAATGACTGCGGCTATAGTTTTAAAATGTACACATAAAACCATCTATAAGAAGAAAAACTAGATTCTGGTTAAAATATGAAACATATTTTGCAATTTTAGCACATTTCCGAAATATAATGAAACATCTGTAAGAAGAAAAACTAGATTATAGTTAAAATATGAAACATATTCTACAATTTTAGCACATTTCCAAAATATAATGCTAATCCCAAAATTTCTTTTACCCAGGCATAAAAGTTAGGTCACTGAGGTCCTTGACAATATTGCTTCATTGGTGGCCCTAACTGATGGAGGAAGAGCACTTTATCAGGTCTAGTGAGTAAAGCTTTTGTCTGAGCAAAGTAGCAAATCAGCAAGTTCAAAACATGCCCATACACTTGGGTGATGTTATTTACCTTGAAAACATGATATTATATGAGACCCCCCCCCCGCAAATTAAATACAATTGGAAACAGCTTAAAGAAAAAAAAAGTATGAAATCCCTGCTTACATACAAATATTTGTATACTTGTAGTTTCATATTTTAATCTTTCATTTGCACTAAACATGCACATTATATATATATATGGTAAACTTCTCCAAATGTTAGTCATTTGTGAATCACAGAACAAAATATTTTAAATAAGGTGATTTAAAGCATTTCATAGTATTAATGAATGTTGATCAGGGTGCCAGAGTCCCCAAAATTGCATGAAATTCATAATGAAAAAAATTAAGGGTTGCTTTAGAGCTCTTTCAGAATTTGGCCTGTGATACATGGGAAATTCTGACTGTGTTTTCTAATGGCAGACAATTTCCAGGCCCATGTTACTTCAACACTTAGAAAACACAATGTCCACTTGAGAATTCTGGACTGAACATTAACAAGTATTCTAGAAACCTACATTGTGTTATATTTGTCAGAGTGATCATTGAAGGAGATGGCAATCCACTTTATGTAATCAAAGACCCATCTAAAGATGATATTGCTGACAAAGATTAATATAATTAATTTGATAAGACTTCTTTGACATAATATTGGGGAAACCAGCATGTCAGGCAGGCAGAGGAATCCTATTCAGATCTTAAGCTTATACCACATGCAATAACTGACAGAGGGTAGCCTCCGGTTATGCCACCTGGGAGAAGCCTCGACAGTTATCACTTCCGCCTATGACAAGCTCATCCCCGCTGTTTACCCCAACTTTGAATGGTTCCTCCACAGCAGATCAATCAAGAAAGACAACAGTGCACATAAACATGATACTCTTATAATAATAAACATGACAGTCTTGTAATAATAAAAATATAAAAAGCAATTAATTTCATTGTAGATATAAAATAATTTCCTCTGTGAAATGTGGTACACTAAGTAGTCACTGCAACAACTATTATAAAAGGTTATTACATTAAACTTGTCTTATGTATGCTCTCTTCTGTCTTTGTCACCATGTAACCTACTGTATAAACAGGTTGATGAAAGGTATGATTGATGGATGATGCTTTCAAACTGGAACAGCTAGGAGAATCCAGCTAATGGTTAGATGTATCGGTACATGTGCATAAAAGGTATTACTAGAATGTCATGTAATTTAAGGTGAAAATATTTCATATTTGAAGCACTCTGAAAGTTGCATCAGATATGGTTTAGGGCCTTATGCTGTATGTGTAATAATGCCAGAAATGTTACATTTTTGCTGACGCGAATATGGTTTTGCTCTTCTCTCTCTGTCTTTTCAGAAGTATTAGGGACAATCAACTGCCAGCTCTATTAGTTCTTGGTCAAACTATCACGTAGGGCTACTTTATCTTGTGTGATAAAATAATTTCATCTTCATATTAATTTCACCCACACCTGTAAGTGAGCAGAGGTTGCCCCACTGTGTCCTGTAATCTGGGGGTGTTATATAGACTACCCTTCAATAGCCAAAAATGAAAGCAGGAAAGTTAAAGTCAGATGGCTTTTTTTCAGTGCTAAGTTAAATAAGCATCCAGTATTTAATTTCCACACAGCACTTGCGGTGGACTTCTCTATCTAGTCAAAAAAAGAAAAGAAGGAAAGAAAGAAAAGAAAAAATATATATATACGCTATTGAAAGGGTATATTTGCATTATTAAGTATGTTTGCTTGGCCAATTCAATTTCGACTAATGAAGCCTAATAGATATGTGAATGATCTAAATTAAAGACACGGGCCCCTCCTATTCTAAATGCCATGTCTGTGTATATATAGAATATATCAAGAAAACTTTAAAAAGAGTGAAAATAACCACAAATACTAGCCTACTGTTTTAACTAAGAATTAAAGAAGTTTTTAGAAAATGCTTACTCAGTGCTTACTTTTCAAAAGCACAAATGCCAAAATTGAATTATAACACAAAGCAGCAAAAACAGGGATTTCTGAAGTAAATATAATTAGAAATGCATGAAGACTTGATTGAGATAACTTTTTTGACAGTTATGCTAAAGGCTTTTTTCCCTCTTAAAACCTTTTTCTTTCTTTCTTTCTTTCTTCTTCTTCTTCTTCTTCTTCTTCTTTTTTTTTTTTTGTTAAAAATCACACCGAAAATTCTGCCCAAATGGAGACTGGAACAATGCCTTGAAACAGTGTTAATTGTCACCATGGAAACCAGAAGAATAAGCCATTTTGAAACTGGTATAGAAGGCACACATTGAGCAACTCAAGCATTTTTCTGCCTCCCTCAATGTTAAAGAACAAGATGCCTTGTCACTGTGAGGTCAGAGAAAGAAAGCATCATGAAAGGGTTATAGATGCTCACTGTCTAGTAAATAAAAAATAAAATAAAAAATAAACTATATACAGCTAATGCTGTAAGACTCTACCCAGTGAATCTCTTTGAAATAGAAAGATCATGAAAAGATGACCAGGACCGGGGGATAGATTCCACCTAAGCAAAACTTCAGGGCTATATTATGTGAACCTTGCCCCCAAAGCTCCCTGGGAATTCTGCTGTTGTAATAAAACTTCAGAAGAGAAAAGAAAAAAGGCAGCATGATGGAATTCAAAATAATGCTCTAAAAGCACACAGAGAGATTAAGACATCCATTGTAAGACTTTTGTATGCTGCTTCTGTCGGTTATGCTGAAAAGAGACCAGACATTGCTGAGTGGAGAGGGAAGTTTTGGCTATGAGAAACACGAGAATTAAACCAAAGAATTTTCTCCATTATTAGACTAAGGCTGTCAGATTCTGTGTCTTCAGGATTTGAGTATTTATATCTTATACTATATTTTAACAGTGCTTTATATGACTTTATATCAGGAAGAGTTAAAGCAGGCAGAATAATCTAGTTATTAGAATGACAGATATAATAATAAAGATATTTGAATATCTTCCCCAGTACAAAGTAATACCACAAACAATGATATATTCTGCCTAATCCACTTTCCCATAAAAACACAACAGATAGATAGATGATAGGCAGACAGAGAAAGAAAATACGCTGAGAAAATAAAATGTATAATAAAACAAGAAAGCATATGCTAGGAACATACCAGAACACCAAACTCCTGGCAAAATTATGTGTGAAAATATGCATGTTTGCACAAAAATGCAGGGATATATCTGTCTATGACTCCGATATTGTGTTTTCTGGCTAGAGCTTGCCCTCCTCATGTGAGGCTTCATGGTGGCCCCTCAGCAAGTCCATGCCTAATGCCATTCAGTGGTGAACAAAAGGTCTTTTTATATGGAAGTCCAGGATCCACAGCTCAGCTGTACATGCCGAGTGTAGGGATCTGCTAGAGGCCAGGGTCGCCTTTACAGCAGTTCTTGTGCTGCCCCCTTTGCAGAAGACCAGTGTCCAGCATTTCACAATGCATGCGATATTTCACATGGAGCTAATATCACCAACACTTTGGGGAGGTGTCTAAGACTGAAGAAGAGCATTCAGCCCAAGACAAATAATAGTCGTTATTTCTTCCAAATTCCTTGTGTTTTACCATTAGCAATTTATGGGGAATAATTGCATAGGGAAATTATAAAGAATCCTACAATTGTCCTTGTAAATTAATAATAGGTTTCTTGATTGGGATAAATTTGCTGCTGAGCCTTTGGAAAAATTAAAAAGTGCAATGTCATTTAAAATTGCCAGAACTCGCACAGGAAATTACATCTGCGGTTAAGAATTGAGTTTTCCCCCCTCTTCTAGCTTATTCCATTTGCATGATCTCGAAATCACATTACATTGGCCATGTATTGTTAATTGGACATAGATTGCATTATCTTTAATATAAATCAAACTACAAATATTAAAATGAATTGCAAATTCCCTAATAGAAGATCATAAAACAATCTTTCTAAAAGTATCTCCCATTAATAATTTAATTCCAATTATATCACTCAGAAAACTTAAGTAGAAAACCTGGCAACTTATTTCTCCAATCATTTCTTTTACATAACAAATACCTAAGCCTTCTAAAATAAATACCCAGCAAAGAATTCATTGTTATAAAACCAAAAAAGAAAGAAGAAGAAAAGAAAAAAACACTAATAACTGCAAACTTTTCATGCCAATGTCATGTAAAATACTGCATAAGAACACCAAGCTTTCCTGTCTCGTCCCTTCTGTACCCAAGTCAAGGGCAAGAAAAAGTCTCCCATAGAAAAGATTTACTAAGCTTAAGAACTATTGTAATAATGCTCTTTAAAATTATAAAATTATTATTCTTTTATTTATTTTTTAAAAGGCTCTATAGCCCCTTAGATTTTTCTATAAATTTGTTATCTTTCTGAAGCCTTTGCATGGTCTTTAATGAGTTTATATTAAATATTTAATACTGTTTAGTGCATACCCACTACTACCAAAAACAGTTCTATTCCCAGCAGTCCCACTGTTTCAGGCAGAGGGCTTGATTGATCCTCCTAGCCTGAATTGAGTAGAATGAAAAGAAGCAGTTGGAAAATAGCTGCAATCATTTAATGCAGATGACCTCTGACAGCCTCGCAGCTCTTCTATCTGAACAGAAATTTGCATGGGGTCTCTGTGCAGAGGAACAATGTAACCTAAATGGTAGACAATCTTTATTCTAATGAAGTGGGTGTCAAGGTCAATGTAAAACTGCAATGATAAATGGTGCACCACTAGGCAAGAGAAGTTGCATAGGCATTGTAGTGCTTTCACATTAATTGAAGACTGAAATGCACTGCGTGAAAAGCACAAGCCTCTCTTTTCACCATAATGTGTTAATACGCCAATGCAGAAATGATTTCTTCAAGAGGTTTGCCTGTTGACATGTATCTTATTGCAAAAATAACACAAATATGAAATTATGGTGCAAAATTGACATTTTTAGAATTTTGGTTTTTCCTGGAATATAATTACAAAAATCTAAATAAAATTTCCCCAAACAACATCCTGACACCTAATGCAATTCCTTTGATCCCTGTTTCTTTTTAGACCTGTCTTTAATTAGTTTCAACCAAGCAACCTTTTACAGAACTCTTCTCTGGGTACTTACATACTGAACTAACTGTAAAAGAGAATGGATGAGAGGAGAATCATTCAAATATTATTTTCCTCCTCGCTTCTAAGTTTCCTGCTTAGTCTGCAGGTAAGATCTTCAGGTATCATAATGAAAAGCCTATGTTTGAAAAGGACAGATAGCTATTTTCTATTGTGAGAACTAAAAACTGTAATATCGTCATTTGGCATTGCCAAAATGACTATACAGCAACAATTATACCATTTCTTCAGTTGATCTAGCAATTTCGTGGTAGTCAATATTTTTCATTATATAAAAATAAGGATAGTGAGTTGCTTTTAAAAAATATCCTGATCTCCTTAAGCCTGTAAAGGGGATATTGTTTGCTAATATGCTCATTAGCAACCAACCATTTTAACTCCATCAATTAAACAGGAAGTGGAGTTGCACTATTAGTTTCACAATTTGCTAAAATATTGATAAGAGTATATTACTAACCATTTGAGAAACATCTCCAGGCTCAAGGCATAACATGTTATAAACTCGCTGCATTTTTATGGTTGACATTTTTTTTTATCTTGGTAGGCTCTGTGATACAGCTACCTTTACAAAACTAAGCTTCCCACTACAAATAGGCTCTAATAACAGAGTTACAGTTATAATAATCAAGAATGGTCTGTGGGTATCTCGAACTAGAATCGTGGTGACTCGAAGGCTATTAGTGTGATTTACTGTAAAATAAATGATATTTCAAGTTTGCAACTCTGAAAACAAACTGTCTCAAATAGAAATCAACATTCCTGAAAGGGTAATTCAGAGAAAAAAATCTCTGAATCTAAGGAGGATAGTGAAAAAGAAAAAAAAGTTACTGATGAAACTGTTTAAAAAACTGTACAGCTTCATCTGTGTGTGATTTGTCAGGTCTGAAGCTTTGACGTGCCCAAGGGGCAGACCCCAGCGGGGAGTAGGCTGCCGAGCTAAATAGCTGTGAAAGAAGTCTTAATGTAGGATGGAATTCAAACTAACCTTGACATGACCTCGGGAAAAATATGCAAAAAGTAAAATGAATGCACTCTGCAAGATACATCCTAATTTTGTGGTGGAGCTGGTTAGTTTTACAAACATAACTGAGACCTTAAAAGAAAAACAGAAAGCTAGTAAAAGGGAAAAACTTTGAAACTCAGGCGAAAAAATGTAAGCAGGCATGATGTGTTACTGTGAAGGCATGTGAACCATTTGGAAAGAATCCAAATAAAAACCCACACTGAACAATATTGTTGTCAGCCTGTCTATTCAGGAAAATTGTTTTTTTTTTTTTTTAAAGGTTGAATATAAATGACACAAAGCCAAGATTACATCATTGCATTACAAAGTCTGTTGTGGCTTTTAGCTGAACAAGCCCCATGGATCTATTGGTTTAGGACAGTAATTCACAGTAAGGAGGTTTTAATGTGTTATTTTTCTTCCACTGTCAATAAAAAATAGGGGAATTTAAGCAGGAAATATCAAGGGTGTCTCTAGCCTATTTCTTGCTTTTGATCTGTATTTGATAAGCTAAACTCAAATTTTAGTTGATGCATTGAGTCTTGATTTGACTTCATTATACATTTTGCCTGTTTTGAAGTGATCATTTTAGGAAGAAGGCATTTGTTCTAACTCCCTGGCCAAGAACTGGCTAACTCATTGGATATATGGAAATTTTAATTGAGTGTCAACTTGTATAAAAATTCAATCCCATTACCTTCTCAATGCAATTTTGTAGCAATACCAGTTATTTACTACACTACTAACCAGATTTTAAACATAATTAAATTGCTAAGAACATACGCCCAAAATCTAATGACTTAAATCCCTACAGCAAAGATATGAATTCCTGGATCTGATATATGTTTTTCTATTAGATTTTCATAAGCCTAAAGCGAGTAGAAGGATTCAATCATTTAGAAGCTTGGAAGTATAAGGAGTTTCGCTGAGAACCTGTTGAACAAATGTAAAGATCACTGCTTAATGGTTATGTTATGCCAAGGGCCCCTTTTTGGTTAGTCTTATTCAATATTTTTATTAATGACCTATACAAGTAAAATATGTACATGACACATTGGTCAGAATGCCAGATTATAGTAAAATCACTAAGCAATAAAGAACAATATTTTAGCTCATAGATCATAAACTCAAATACCTATTGGTAGTAGTATACTAGTAAACTGGCTGGGGGAGGTAGAAGGAGCCCCGATTTACAGTGCTTGCTGGTTTCATTGGTGTAAATATCCCCACCGTGGTAGATTTGAAGTTACCAAGCTTCCAAGCTTCCAATAGTTACTACTGCAGGCGAAATTCTTGAATATTTAGTAGTTAGCTCTCAAAAGCCCATACTAGCCAGCTCCACACCCTACTACCTAGCCGCTGATATAAAGGAGTTGAACTGAGCATAGGTTAATCATCTTCAACCTTTCATCTTCTAACTATTGCTAGTGTCATGGAAAAAGACAGCTATTTTCTCTACTACAAGAAGAAAAAAGTGATGATTACCAATATTTAATCCCAGTAAAAGGGAACTAAGAGGAAGTAATATGGACTGTGGAGGACAAGAGAACATAATTTCCACCTAAATGCAGCAACCGCTACTCACCTCTGCCAACTGTTTCCATGTGGGAATATGTTCCCCCCGCCAAAAAAAACCAAAAAAACAAAAATTGCATAAAGAATGGAGGTGACTAGGCTTCAATTATCTTTAGGTTCATCAAGTCAACAGATGATGATAAGTAAATGTAAACAAAAAAAGAAATATGATGTGAGGCTGGAATGAGACAAACACAGGGTCAAAAATAAGAAAGGTAACAGGAAAATCGGCTGGACTATTACTAAACCCAAACCTGCAGTCCTGGTTCTGGTTGGGTTCCATTTTCCAAGAGGGACCTAGACAGTGTATCAAATGTCCAAAGGAGAGCACTCAAGGAAGGTAGAAGATTCAACACTTCTCCAAGGAGCAAGCTGTCGAAGAAGCTGGAGGTATTCAGCAAAGGAGTAAATAAGAGTTGAAGATGAGAGAAGAAAGGAAAGGTTATGTTATCAGACTTCAAATGTTTAGGGGACTTTTACATAGAAAATATTACTCTGTTTCATCTAACCTCCGAGTCGAGCATAGGATCAAAGACTGAATGTAGGAATGTAGGTTGGGCAACAGTGAATTCCCGCCCACCGGTAGTATTTAGCAGAGACCAGAAGTCTACCTGGTTGGGATATTTTATGGGTTAATTTTTTGAAGCATTGAATGAGGATTGGCCTAGAAGATAGGGTCTAAAGTTCTTCTCTGTTTTAGAAAGTTGGGCATCTTTAGGCCTACATTCACCAGGTCAGTCATAATGATCACATTATTATGTGTAAAAGAAATGCCAAGACCAAAAAACACCAGTTTAAGGAGAAATGGTCTCTTATTGGAATGAGACTCAAATATAAAATTCTTATGCAGAAAAATCTAGAACAATGGAGCAAAGACACAATCACACAAAAGGTAAGCTCTACAATCTAAACTCAAGATAGAACACAGAGAATAAAAAGAAAAAGCAAGGTTAACTAAAAATTCTCAGATAATCTTTAATCTGTCCTACTTTAGAGAAATATTTCATGGAATTTGGGGTATAAACATTTTATCAGAAACTTCCACTATAGAATTTATGCAGTTCAGCCCATATTGCAACAAGATCCTTCATGTAGATTTTTTTAAAGATAAAAACTTCACGAATGCCACTCTCAAAAATTTTCTTCTATCAACATAGAACTTTTGCTCACAGATACCTAAGAAATGTGTTAACAGCCTTCCTGCCAGCAGTGTGGGCATAACGGCAACTTCTCCTCCGTGTTAGGAAACTTCATGGTTGTGCTGTATGATGTCGAAATCTGCACATCTCAATGGTTTTCTGTGCATTCCAATACACTTCAGTGACAATGTGGATCACTGCCATAATACATCATGACTGTTCTAATTACGGTTTCATTATGATGCACCATATCAGGGCTGTCGTAATGTCATGTCAGCACATAGTAAGAATAGTTATGCAATTATGTAATATCTGTTAGAGTATGCAATGTAGAATGGAAAAAAGATACGAGCAGCAGCAATTAATGTAATGAAACTCAGTTTTCTCCTTTAAAAAGTCTCCGGTTTAAAAGTATCATTTCTTTGGTTTCTCATCTCCCAAACTAAACAAATGCCTCTTAAAACATTTATTTTTGTTTACTTGGGCACTACTACATAATTTAATGTATTTTTAAAAATAAAGCAAAATAAGAAAAGGGAAATCCCTGACTTCAGCTGTTCTACATGTCACAGAAGAATGAGATTTACCTAGCATATGCTACGAGAAATCCTGTCAAAACTTAAATGTAGTAAATTAAAGTCCACTGATGGCTTACCATTATGCCACCTTCAAACACAATGTCACATTTGTCTATCTTCCTTGATCTCTTGTGTAGTCATAGAACTTCCTGACTCACCCCCTAAAACTCAATTGACCAGGTATATCTTAAATAAATACACTATGATAATGTGATAAAGCAGTGATTTTCATTTGCTGCAGCACACCGGTGAGCCACAAGAATTTTTAAAAGATGTAACACTTGACTTTTAGTTAGGGACACTGAACTCTTTCCCCTTAGATTGTCAAATAAAAAAATGACAACAGCCAACACAGCAATAGCCATCCAGTGTGGATGAATGAAAACTATACCTATTTTTTTGTCAGATCAGCAAAACACATTTCTTGGTGTGTCACACAATTTTAGTAATTAGTTCGTGTGTGCCGTGAAATGAAAAAGGTTAAAAATCACTGAGATAAAGCATTAATACCATATCTACTTCCCTAAATTATGAGCATAAATATTCACTTGCCTTTAGTCTAGCTTCCAAAACATACCCAAATATCCATAAAAATAGAAATCTCATTATTTGTGATATATTTGAAGAATAAACTCTCAACGGATGAGGGCTATTCTTTTTTGGTCGGTCACGGAGTACCTTAAATATTATTTATAAATATTGAGGCCTTTAGAAAACACTGTGTCGATGAAGAGTTTCTCTAAGTGATATACATGAAGTGCTGTTTGTTGTTTTAACATACAACCATAGGAGAATTTATGTATAAAAGCTTACCCATTATCTCTATAGCTGAATTACAGGACTGTTCAATGCAAGTATTTATCACAGAAATGCCGACGAAGCCTAGACCATGGACGTATATGATTGTGCAGCAGCAGCCATTTCGAGTGTAGATATATTTTTAGCATTAGGAGGCACTGAGTTTGTTTGAATCTAGATTTTTTTTACAATTGCAAGTAATGTTAATGGCACACTGTAAATGTTAAGGCTAAGTGCGCAATGTCAAAATAGATTGAATCTCTCTGAAAATTGAAAATTCAGGCTTTTCAAACGTAATCCAGATGTTTGGCTTTTATTCAGATTTCAAGAAAGAGGGAACTAATATGATATAAAATTCATACATGCATATTTCATTAGTGCCTTTTGTATCGCTGAATTAAACATTCTGAAACGTGCTTTTCCCAAATCACATAGAGTTTTAAACTAAAGCAGTTGCCAAGATGTTGCACACCTCAAAAATAATGCCAAATTAATTTCATAAGGAAGAGGCTATACATTTCTTACATGAACTCTGTTGGTGATGTTTCTTCAAAGAGAATATTTCGCTTTCTCTTTGGGGATAACAAGAAAAATGAGAGGTAGAGCACCGGAGCCATTGTATAGTTTACCGAAAAGATGCTGTTGCAGAGCATGGTTACTGTGGAAATCTATGCGAATCAGTGCCTGAAATGAAGGCTGAAAGCACTATCCCTCTTATTGTCATCATCAAAAACTAACTTTTCAAGTTTAGTGCAAATGGACATTCCTCAGGGACTATGGACTTCAGCACTGAGAAACAAATCCAGAACTCACTATGTGATAGGTATTAAGACAGAGCCGATCAAAGTGTTTCCGAGGTTGTCTGCTCCCAAAACTGAATGGAAATGCTATCATTCCTTTATGCATTCACATCATGACTTTTTCTTTGTAGGGTGTTATTAACTTTTCAAAGAGTTTTCACATCCAAAACCTTAATAGATCCATAATGCCACGGGTTTTTCTTGGTGACTACCTAAATCCCCGTATAGAAAAGTATTTGATACCTTATGCCACTTTTTGAGGGTGTCTTCACATCAGATGAGGATGAATGTGGTTTCAGAATTAGATTGTAAGCTTCTGCAACAGAGTGCTTAAGGTCAGGGACTGTGTATTGTTCACCCTTTAACTACTGCAGCTCTCAGCATTATGGATGTATAAGGTAGTTGGGAAATATTTACTCTTTTGAATTCTCCCCAAAAGAAAGACCAGGTGAACATGTATCAGCTATTGAAATATATGCCAGGTATAGTTTTAGTACACAGAAATGAGTAGTATGTGATTGCCTTATTTATCTTTGAATTTTATGCTCAGTGAAAAATATATTTGGTGAAAGCAGAAATATTACTCTCAACTTTTACATAGAAGCCATGAACAAAATTAATTGTTTCCCATGGCAAGGAATGGTTAACATAAGAAAAGCTTCTATGAAATGTATCAAAGAAAAGAGAAAGGTGACAGCCGCTCTTTAAATATTTAAGGACACCTTTTATGAGTTCAGTGTTTTCTCATAGTAATAACATTTGATCGGAATGCAAAAGGCTGGGTCCAATTTCCAACTCCAACACCAGTCTGCTATAGACTTTAAAACCTTTCTGTTCCAGACTCGCTCTCTCTTTTTTCCCCACTTTGGGGTCCATGTCCATATTTACTGGAGAAAGATTTTAAGAAAATGAATTTTAGAGATTTCAGGCTTTAAGTGTTAAGCACTATTTGTTACTCCAACCTCAGAAAGCTTGACTGTCATTTCAGTGGATCATTCTCTTTTTTGTTCTCCTTTGGCAAGCCCATAGGGAAAGTCAGTATTATCACTTCTGTCTCACAGATTAAAAATTGATACATAGAGGCTAGGTGACATGCCCAAGGTCAGGAAGATAGTACTAAAATCCAGAAATGGGATTTTCAGGAGGAGTTTCAGTTTAGTTTTCTAGGTCATGCTAACTTTAATTCTTAAAAATATATCTTTATATGGCAGTCCAGGAGTCTGAGGAAATTGGTGGCCCCTGAGAATATAACGTAAATAAGGTCAAAAATGTAATTCGAAATGAGTTTGGAATGGTCAAAACACACTTAAAAACCCCAACCTTGTGGCTTCAATGGCCAGATTCATTTTGGTGTAGGCTCATCCTCTGAACCTCAATAGATTTTTAATAGCTTGAGGTTGAGCCTAAAAGAACAGATAGGAGAGTTCTCAACAATAGTGATGTTGGTCATTCAGAAGAATAACAGCACAGTTTAAAGAAGCTCTAGGGTACAGGCAAAAATTTATTAGTATAAACTAAGACTATAAAGAGCAAACCTGGGTTATGATAACTGCTGAGCCCATTTTTCAAGCTATGTAAGGGAGCTTGCCATAAACATTCAAGAAAGTTTACTAGAAGAGCTTCATTAAAGAGAGACTGCGTGTGTGTATGTGTGTTTCCAATCACAAGAGTGATAAAGTAAGGACATGGAGTGAAAATTTAGAGAACAAAATGAGGGAAATGCATAGACAGGTGGAGAGAAAGTAATAAGCAGATAGGGGAAATTACAAAGGTTTAACCAGATATGGGAAACTGTATCTAGTACACAGAAAATATATCACAAAAAGTACATAAAAATAAAGAGCATTGAAGAAGAGGAAGGAAATCACACCTAGAGAGGCTTTCAGTTAATGGCTTCCCTGAAATAATCAGATGAGAGAATATCATAATGATGACTTAAAAATTGGCGTAAGGGCTGCAAACATTCACAAAAGGAACAAAAAGAGGCAGAAGAACCAGGATGTGGCCGTTGAACATAGCTTATAGCCAAAACAACAGATAACCTTTCAAGAAGACATAGGTACTAAAGCTTTGACTTTGAGAAAGCTCCCTCAGCACCATTGATAGGGGAGCCCCTCCACTGTGCACCATCTTCCCTTTGACTGTTACTTCTGCCTTTGCCCTAAGGGTGGCTTGCTACGTTAGCTGAGGGAAGTCATTTCATATTTCTGTGGTCATCCCATCTGTAAAAGAGGGACAATGACATACTCACCACTTATGCACGACAGGTATTTTAATAAGTAATTAGATCGTGTTTATACAAAGTTTCAGATCTCTATGTAAATGCATCATTTAAAAAAAAGGCTTTAATTTTAAAATGCTTAACTTTTCTAATAAAATATTTTGATTTGTTACCATTTGCTAGTAAGCCTGCAAATTTCCCACTTGTTTTTATTATCTGTCTTAGAAGTAAGGTATTGTAAAATAAGTAAAAGTGTAAAATAAGTCACATTCAAGAGGAGCCACTAGAAAGGTAAATGATACATATATAAAATAAATGTTATATACATACATATTTTTCCATCTTTTAGAAAATATATCAATTAAGTGTTACTATTTTCTATACCTTAATAGAGAAAGGAAGGAACATGTAGGTAATTGCCCAGTAATAATAATATAACTACGTCTCAAACCCTATACACATATAATCATTTAATCACTAAGTTTTATAAACATTGGGATAAAAAAGGACTCATGCTAAACACTTTTTTTGGGAATCAATGAGTTGGCAAAACAAACACACACACAAATAGGTAGGTAAATAAGTAAACAAAATAATCAAATGAAAATATATACTGGAATCAGCTTGCCCATTTAAAAAAAAATTGTATTTGCATTGTTTACTAACTGTACGATTCCCTATGCCTTAGTTGCTCATCTGGGGATAATATTAATACTTCTTTCACGAGGTTGCTGAGAGGACTGAATGTGCTAATATACACAAAGATCCTGAAACAATTCCTTTTACAAAATAAACATTATATAAAAGCGTTTGTTCAAATTTCATCCAAATGTTGCATGCTAAGAAAATATGACCTTTGGCATAATTTTTCCCACTTTTTGATGCCACTAGTTTGTATATTTACGTATATCACTTTCCTTCACTAAATGGAACAGTGAATCTAGGATTCACTATTCAATAGAAAAGAAAAAAAAAAACCCTTGCCTTTTATTGACTTTCACTGAACACAAGGATGAAAGCTATTTGGATTTGTCATTGGTTTGCTACCCTTCTCTCAGTATGTCTTCCTGATTTTGGTGAAGTCCTAGGAGCATGTCGAACTAATTCCCAGACCTGAGGGGTGTCTTCCCCCCATACTGCATTCTTTTGTAATACACCTAACTCCATTCCACTTATTTATATTCTATCTAGCAAGGCCCAATTTCAAGTTCATTTCTTCTATGAAGATATTCTGAAAACAGCAGTTATTTTCTTGTACTACGCAATGTGCTCTTTGTTATTATTTCATGTTTTTTGGTTTTACTTTTCTAAATGAATTATAAATTACTTAAGGAAAAGGATAACCTTCCTTTTATTTTGTTCTCTATAGCTTATAGTAACACCGAACAAATGTTTATTGCCTCATCTTCATCACAGTCACTAACACCAGACAGCATCATCTCTTACTTTTAAAGTAAAGGTTAAATTATTAGACCGTTAATTCCTAATATATGTTTCAGAACACATGGACATACATCATTTTAAAAATCGTATGTGAGAAAAAAAGAACTAAGATAGGAATCGTCTTTGTGCTAGGCACCCAGGGAGCGTTGGGTTTGATACTAATTAGTACAGTTTGAAAAGTGGAAAAAAAACTTGTAGTCAATCTTTCCCCAAGCAAATATGCATCTGCCTTTAACCAGATAGCCCTCCAGGGAAGTCGCCCCAGTAGGGAATTTGGAATTAGTGTGATTGGCCGTCACTAGGTCTCCCGGGGCCGACTTTGATTCCCAGTGTAAACCTGCGCCTCACCAAAGTGCCTGAGAGACCTTTACGGTCTTTTCCCCATAAACAGCTAAATGCCTTTAGCCATATTTGCCATGACATCGATGTGACAATTCAGATACAAACCAGTGATGTACACATACTGGAACACAAGCTGAAGGTAATAACAGGCTGTTCATATGATGTGAAATGACCCCTTTTCAGCGGAAATGTAAGTGAATATATCTGTACTAAGCTGTAAAGAAATTTGAGGAGCATTTGGTAGTTCTGCCTAAAGAAAAAAGGTAGGAAAATTAAAATGTCTGGAAAATAAGACGTCAAAGAGAAAGCTGAGCTTCCATGACAGATTTAGCAAAAGACACTGTTGAGAATTCAAATGAATAGTCATCTACCACTGAATAAAAGTAAAATGGAAAAAAAAAAGGGTCTAAGAAGGCAGATAATTATATATTTTTAGGACTATTACCTGAAATGAACCCCAAATAATGTGGCATTTAGAAATTGCACACTTTTTCTGTAGTTTTCCAAATATATATATACATATATATGTATATATATACATATACATATACATATACATATATGTATATATATATATTTACTCATATGTTTGTTTCCTTAGGCTTTGAAACTGAAGTCTTAAAATTCTGATTTTTCCAGATTGCTTATAGGCAAAATCAATTACTAATAAAAACAATCTTTGATTTTTCACCAAAGAGAGAACAAGGGGAATGGACCTTAGAGCCACTCCATCCACCCCTTCACTTTACAGATGAAGAAAACGAAAGCTGAGCGGGTAAGAGTCACCATCCAGGGGGAACCTGGCCTCCTTCTCTGGTGCTTTCTAACAAGCATTTCCAATCTTTTTCTCCCCCTAATACTGGTCTTCAGCGAAACTTAAAAATAAGATCAAAGAAAACTCAAAGGGGGATCTAGAGAATAAAACAACGAAAAGGGCCTGGGGCCCTGAGATGAAGTCCCTCCACGCCCTTCTAGAGAAATTAACATATGGAGACCTGAGTGGCAATGGCCTTTGTCTTTCCTGAGTCTCAAGATCAGTTAGTCCTGCTGGCATGCAGGTGAGAGTGGGACTCAGCCGCGGTAAAGCTCTTAAGAGTGATAGCCACGCTTTTTGTTGTTGTTGCTTTTAATGCACTTTGATGTCTGTATGTGTGTGTGTGTGTATGGGTATGCATTTCACTATTTTAGTTTTGTTTTTGCTGTTTTAACTGCTTCTCTGATTTATCATTCATTTTCTAAGAGGGTCACTGTGGATTTATGATTCAGGACCACAGACAAAATGCAGGGTTCATAGAGTGATTTCAGAGCAGACGAGCCACAAGAGAAGTGCGAGGGGGAGAAGAGCAGCTGAAGTTGAAAGAAGTGTGTTAGACCCACTTTCTGCTTCCCTTTGGGTCCCACAAGCACAATAGAGTGTAGGAGGCCACCTGGTGGTGAAACGAACCACTTAACCATTCATGCTACTTTGGAGAGCAGGCAAAACGAGCAGATTTGGGGCTGTTACAAAAAACCAAAAACAAAAAACCCCAAGAACCTTGAGCAAAAGAATGATAGTCAACAGGTATTAATACAATATAACAGACATAAAATTGAATTGGAAAGTCAGTCAAGTCTGTAGAATAATGTACATTACTACTGGTAAACATTTTCTGTGAAGAACCAGCTAGTAAATTAGTTTAGGCATGCAAGTCATAGGGCCGCGGTTGAAACTGTTCAACTCTGCTATTATTGTATAAAACCAGCCATACACAATACATAAATGAATGCTCCTGGCTATGTTCCAATAAAACTTTATTTAAAAATCAGGCTACAGGCTGGATTTGACCTTCAGCTGCTGCTGCCCACCTCTGGTTCTGTATTATGTATTGAGCTCATGCTATTTACTTAACACAGGGCTGAACCGCTTACATACATTACCTCACTGAATCCTAGTAACCTTTCATTTTTATAAATATTTTATTGATTACGCTATTACAGTTGTCCCAGTTTTTCTCCCCTTTATCCCCTCTACCCTGCACCCCATCTGATCTTAGTAACCTTTCGAGGAGGGTGTCATCCCCATTTTCACAAGTTTGAAAACTCCAGCTTAAAAATTTTAAATAATTTGGCGGAAAATGTACTATGCTTCTCACTTAGCAACGCTTTACGTAGCCATATGTCATCTTTTTTCTCTGTGACTGCAGACCCCTGTTCGGGCCCGCCCCCGCCCCCGACCCCCGCAGAGGCTGCTTTTGGCTTCCTTCTACAGCCGCTTTGCTCCTGTTTCTCCACCTCGCGTTTCCTGAGGTGTTGTCTCTTACCATCTCTTTCTCCCTCATTTCTTTTATATGCTTAAAAACTTTATGTTGGTTTTTATAACAACAGATGTAAGCAAGCATGAAGAAGGACCAAAGCAATGTATTAAAAATAGATAGCCACATATACAACAATAAGCCAAGGAAACTGTCATACCGTATATGTTCCAGATGGAATGTGAGCCAAAAGCATAATGCTCGTTCTTAAATAATATATTATGCATCCACTGGGAGAAAAAAAGCAGCTCTGTCCCTAAACGTGGAGAGGCTTTTTGTTCCATTTTTATGTCATTTCCTTTTTCTTTTTAATACTTTTTCCCCTTAGGTATACGCTGTAAGTCATACCATTTCAGACAGGCCACATTCCTCTCCCCAACCATCCAAGAACTATTTTATTAACTTTTAATAGAATAGAGTTGAAAAAACTGATGGAGAAATCCATGAGCTTATTAAAGCCCTGCAAATATATAGATTTACCAGCAGTCTTTCAATATTAGCATATTTTTCCCTACAAAAGAAGATAGAAGTAGCTTCAGTTAGATGGAGTGTAGAAAAAACTGAAATAAAGGATTTTAAAAAGATTTTTTTTAACTTGAAAAGGAAACTGCAAAGGCTTGAGAAATGTGACTATACAGAAAACAGAAGAAGTCTAATTACACAGCACGGATTTTGGCTGATCTGACAGTTAAACCTAACAACAGAAGGGATTTATACTAGATATAAGAAGACTTTCAGGGCAGAAAGAGTTGTTAAACATTTTAATGGGAGGTTGTGAATTCCCTCTGGAAAGATCTTTAATGGAGGGCAAATTCTCTCCTGTCTGGAATGGATTAAAAAAAAATCATTGGAAGAGAGTATATGAAATAAAGGTTCTTTCTAGGTCACCTGCAGTCCTGAAACTCCAGGTAAAATTCTCACTTCCCATGGAAATAAATAACTGTACAAAAATCTCCAGGAGATTCACTTTTCACAATTCAAGGGAAAACACTCTTTAAACAAGTGATTCAATTCAGAAATTATTTATTGAGTGCCAAATATTACCCAGCCCTGGGGAGACGTCCACCCCAGTAGGGCATGGCTCTGAGCAACAGTCTGAACAATGGGTAGGGAACACAATTATTCACTTCAGTTAATTTTTTAAAAACTCTCTGAGCTCCAATCAGCTTTCTGGAACTATTTCCTGAACTTGGTGAGCTCAAATATCCCACAGGCACTGGCTGTCACAGGAGAGTTCTGGCAGTACTCATGGTATCCCTGGAAATTTTTTTGTAAACAAAAAAGGCTTCGGGCAGTGTTTCCATACTTTATTTCTTTTTCTAACCCAAATCTGGATGGACAGAGCATCTTAAACTGCCATCAAAACATGGATTATAAAATGCTAGATAATTTGAGTTCTTTTGCTATATTCCCATGGTATAGCAAAAGAATTCAATGAGCTCAGCTCTAGAGATTCATTTATTCTTAAGTTTTAATGAACATGAGGATTTTTGTTTGTGGCTTGTATGAAAACCAGTATGATTCACAAAATCAGGCCTTCCACATCACCAGGCAAAAGAGCGTGAGGAAAAGCAGAGAAAAATGGTCCGGAGAGGACAGTTCTTCACGCATACTTTCAAATCTCAGTGTGACCCAGTTCAGGAAAGCTGAGAAGGAAAGACCAAGTTCAATGGGAAGACAGTGAATCCAAAAGGATATCCAGGTGGACACAAACTGGGGCAAGCAGTGAATTCATCACAAATCTTAATCAAATTTTAATTTTAAATAGTATCCCTTTTAACCTCTTCTTAATTGCATAAAATCATTAATGCTTACAATTAATCTCTAAGCTAAAAACATAAATAATCATATATGAAGATTATTTTAAAAAGTTATAAAGAGTGTAAAACTTTAAAAAAAAACAACAGTTGGAGGAAGTTCCCAAATTTCAGCCTTCTCTTGATATTACAGCAATGAAAGTTCATTTTTAAAATTTTCATACTCTGAATTAGCTAACTATATATAGCTTTGGAAAACTGAATTAGTATTTTAGACTCTCTTCCCCTTCATCCTCATTGTGATAGACTTGGGTTGAAGAGCCACCCCAAATCCAAACCTTTTATTGTTTTTCTCACCCCTTTCATTATCACATTTTTAGGCACACGCGTTTTATTTAAAGTCAAATGGAATTTCCTACAATGAATGTGTCAGTAAACTCTCCTGCTAACTATGGCACAGGAACAAATGGTGCTGATACACTTGCCATTTCTAATGACTGTTCATGTTTACCTACATCTATTAGTCTATTTTTAGGTGTCACATATGAGTGGTACATGGAAACATTGGATGTTTCATTATACCAGGATTGTCTACAAACTCTGGAATATATCGGTGAATATTACAGTTTGAAGACTAGTTATAAAATTACGGTGATTAGCTGTACGTTTTTGTAGCGTTTGTCTCAGACATGGACGTCGTTGTTTTTCCTTTCCACGCTCCATTTTTCTTTACCCACCACCTGTTCTTTCTCCTTCATATCAACCTGGCCGAACCTGAGTCCTGAGTATTAAGAACTGCCATTAATATGCTTTGGTTTTCCAAAGAAAGAGATTTTTGTTTTGTTTTTACATATAATATAAAGGGAGGCTATAGTTTTAGACTCAATAATCAAAGCATGAAAATAGGATTTTTTTCCTTAAAAAAGTAATGAATTGATAGCACAGTTCTGATTAATATAATTTAATTACTAGATAATTGAATAAGACTTATTGGAAAAATGTTTCTCAAAATATACTATTTTTTTATTTCTCACCAGAGAATATTTCCATTGGTTTTAGGGAGAGGAAAGGGTAGGGGAGAGGGAGGGAAGGAGTGAGGGGCGGGGGAGAGAGAGAAACATTAATGTAAAAGAGAAACATTGATTAGTGACTTCCTATCGGCACCCCAACCAGTGATTGAACACTCAGTCTAGGTATGTGCCCTGCTGGGAATCGAACCTGCAATCTTTTGGTGGATGGGATGACACTGCAACCAACTGAGCCACCTGGCCAGGGCATATACTATTGAGTTTCTATTCTGTGGCATGTACTCTGTCAGGCCCTGGAGATATATAATGAACAGCACAGATATGAACCCTGCCCTTCTGGAATGTAGAGTCTACCAAAATTTATAATCATTGATTCTCAAATTTGGTCCACAAAGTCCAAATCTAATATGATTATTTAAAAATATGCATTTAATTAATAAGAAAGAACTCACAGCTAAATTATTCTCAAGGAGAGCCCTCTCAGGGAGGCACCTGTGAGTATTGAAAGGGATAATGCTATTGTAATGAAGGCAACAAAATCCAATATGCCGAGATTTACAACATAGAAATGAGCTCCAGACTGAAACTTGGCATATAGAAGGGAGTTTATATAGTTATTTATATATGTATGCATGATTTAAATTTCTTGGGACTACAAATATATCTCGTCCAAGGAATCTTTCATTCAAATTCAATCCTGATGATAGATTTAAAAGAAAAATTAAACAAGTCAATACTTTGTATACATGTGTGTATATGTGTAAATGCACATAAATGTGTGTGCCTAACTATGTTTATGTGTACCTCTTCCACTGACTTCCTAGTTTTCAATGGTTAAAATGGGATGACAAGGGGAATATCACAAATCACAAATTTTCCTGATGTAAATCTCTACGAGCATACGGAATCAACTACTTAGGAAAGCAGCTGAAATAGTAAGTGCAGGTGAGTTTCAGGGGTGTATAGATATCCTTCTGGAGAGAGGCTCCAGCTCTGTGGTCTGAGAAAGTTTGGAAGAAAAATTAAAATCAGTCACAAAAGTAATAAGGTTATTAATCTGGTTGACTCTTCTCTAGCTTTAGAAAAAAAGAAAATTGTGTGTGTGTGTGCGCGCGCGTGCATGCGCTCGTGTGTGTGTGTGTGTGTGTGTGTGTGAGTGCGTGTTTTGGGTCTTATGTAAATGAATCAAGGTTCAGCAGGAAGACCACTGCTTCCCTCTTAGCTTACCCCAGTGTGCCTCATTAGGGACACAGTGTAGTGGAGGTGCCTAGTTTAAAAATGTATAAGCTTCACAAATGCCCACATTATTAAGAATGTGCTTCGGAATGCCCTTATTTCTGAGCACTGCATTTGCTTTCTTGAGAGGACTGAAAAGTGGTTTTTCTGCAAATGATATTCCTCTAGAACATCTCTCCATGGGGGCCCTTCTAAAGTGAGCTCCCTTTGGCAATAACAGCATCCACGAGGTTGAATTCTCCTAAGGCAATGTGGCCTTTAGTGCATCTCCCCCCAAATCATAAATATTTTCAGCCTTAGCTTTCCTGAATCTGACAGAATATAGGAGGTTCCTGTGAGGTTCAACGTGGTAACCTTCCCCAGGGTGCCGAGGTGCTTAAGAAAGTTTGGGAGCTTTCACAGAACAGCATGATGATTAGCTAAAGTGCTAACCCGAGTTCATCATGTTTTCTCTGCATGTGTACCATCTGAACATTTAGGACCTTCTTTTTTCTATCTTAGCACCAAAAGCTTATACAGAGGCAGGAAATAACGTTCTTGTAAGAATTTTGCCTGTCATAGAAAGGTGGATATACGGCAGCGTGAAGCAGGCAAGCAACATATGAAAGAGAGACTGGGTTACTAGAGCGAAGCAGATTGGGTTCAAATCCTGATTTACTTACTCATTTCTTGTAGCAGTTATTGGGACAGGTCAATAAACATAATATTTCTAGCTTTCTGCCTTTCCAGCATATAGTGGGGATGAATTTCCCCATCCAGTATAGGGTAGGGTGGAGCCATGTGATTAGTTCTGGCCAATGATTCTGAGAGGAAGTGACGTGTATCTTTCAGGTTGAAGTTAATGGCTAGAGTGAGGTCCTGCAGAAGTCTCTTTTCTCTTTGCCACATTGAAAGAACACTGAAGAGGGTCACTGGTCCATTAGCCTGAGCCCTGGAGAAAGAACATGTCGAGCAGAGCCGGTAGCTAACCTGTGATGGACACGTGTGTATGATAAATAAATCTTTGCAGCTTTAAATCTTTGAAATTTGGGAGTTGATGAATCAGTAAACCCTAGCCTAACCTGACTGAGAAGCTAGTTCTGTGTCTTTCAGGCTAGTCACTTAATTTCTCTGTGTTTCAGGTTCAGAGTCCATTGAAATGGGGAAAATAATCCATGATCACTGTGCACATTAAATAAGATAATGTACATATGGCATTGACAGAATCAAATAGTTTTTTTATCCCTCTACCCTATCCCTATCTCATACCACACACACATACACACACACACACACACACTCTCACACTCACGTCACATATGCATACACTTCTCTTTTTATACAACGATGAAGTAGATAACAGCTGTTCTTGATTCATTGCCCTGATTTCTTCCCTCTATCCACTCTGTCTTCCCTTCCCAGCACCCTTCCTTTTAAATTAGATGTTAAAATTGGCATTTAATTCAATATTATTCTCCTACCTTCCTATCGAATCTCTGCATCTGGTGGAATGTATTCTTTTTTACCCCAAAGATGCAAATCCTAAGGATGGGGTTTGAGGCAGTACGGACATTTAACAACAAAGATAGTTGGGCTAGGGAATTCCTAATACTCCAAAAATGATGTTCCTTAGACAACAACGAATCTACCTCCTTCTAAAGTTAGACATGGCAATGGCATAAGGACAAGAGGAAGAAGGTTAATTAGTTTATCTGTGAAAGCACTATGGTTGAGCTCACCATATCCCACCCCAGGGCTCACTGGCCTATTCAGAACACGTGTCAGGACACGTTTTGAAATAACTAAAACATTATCAAGGTCCCCTTCTACCCTACCCTTACGCTTTCGAAAAATATGCATGAGATTCTAATAAATTCTAAAAATTAGAATGATTTAAAGACAAAATATTTGGATTCAGTAGCATATATATCTTATATATTTCCTTGTGGTTATTATGATAACCAATGCCTTCCTAACATAATTGCATGGAACATTAAACCTAACATTTATCGTTTTTATAGTAAGACCTCTCTGTCAGTGATAATACTTGATTTTCATCTTTACACTTTGCTACTTTTTTTAAAGAAGCAAAACAAATAAACCCCAGTTCATACCATGGTTGTCTATAAAGTTTAATCACACATCATATAATTTTTTTCTGGCTTCAAATCAGATTAGCCCAAATATGAATATAACCACTAAAGATAAGTAATTTAAAACTAGGAAATGTTATAAAGTAGGTGACGGACATTTTCAGGAACTCACCGACCCGAAACACACACATAGTGCTGAACAGACCAGGAGCCAGAGGTGGCAGTGAACCGAACGCCCTTTCTTACAAGGAATTTTAAGGTTCCTCAAATTTATTTTATAAAATCAGAAATGAACTTACAAATATATGGGGTTAAAGCCAAATCTGTCAGCCCAGCACAGAAGGAAACACTGTATATTCACATCTAATTAAATAAAAGTAATTTTTCAAAAGTTAAAGGCTGAAATTTTGCAATTTAATCCAAAATTTTATTAGCAAAGTCTAATGATTATCCTGATTGCAATTAATGAAAGCTCCCAAACAGGTCAACTCATTTAAGTGCTATCTATAATCATTTGGATTTTAACATGATGGTTATTACTTATTACCCTGAAACCAAGCAGTGCAATGAGATATTGATTACTTTTAACCTTTAGATCCAAGAACTCAAGAAAGGTCAGAGGAGGGGAACACTCTTCCTTGACTGCTGAATGTATAGCCTTCAGGAGAATTCAAATGATTCCCATTGGTCAAATAGATTCAAGATTAGTTTATTCTCTGGGCTGACAAGAAATGATGATGCTTTTAAAAATAACACCCAGCACGTATTTAGTGAAGTGTTACATTTATATAACCAATGGCCTCAAGATGTGCCTCACATCTCAGCAAGTCTCAGGCTATTAACCCTTTACCAAGTTTGTTTGAATGAGATATTAAATGCAATAGTTTTCATTGGAATAAACTTATCTCATTAAAGTAAGTTCTCTTGCAGATTCCAAAAGGCTGAACACAATCATTGGCTCACTGTTGGCCACTAGCATTTCTTTTGGTTTTCTTTTTCCATGACAACATTTAGAAATATTTTTCGCATTTGTGCCACTGAAAAGCAGTGAGTTCTAAGGTAGGGTCCAGCAGAATTACGGGCAAGGGAAACATAACTGTTATGTGTTAGATTAATTTGCAGAACACTTGGCATTATTATTGCCAAGTCCTCAAATTGTTCCAAGTTGTTCCGGAAGGTTGTTATTAATAGTATGTTTTCTGAGGAAAGTTCTGTCTACTTTTGGAACTGCATTTCTGTTGCCAGGGAAACTCCTTTAAGCACAGTTTTCTAGGAGCACACTGCTGCTTTTGTGTGCCGGTGTCCTATTCATATCATCTAAGTAAGCGTTTTACATGCTCCAGCTTCCCAAATGTTGAAGTTTCAGCTTATTTAAGTTGCTTTTCTCCAACACAGTTAATGCTCGCTATGATTTCCCTTTCCCTCTCTCTCCCCTGCTCTCTCCCCTGGCATCCAAGCCCGAGTTTCCCCCGCCTTCTTCCTTCTCCCAACTCTTACTTTTCAAGATTTATTTTTTAAAACAGTTGCAGTAAGGGAGATAGTTTTCACAAGTTTTCGATAAATTAACTTCAATTTGAATAATAATTCCATAGGTTGTAGCATTAGTCCTTCAAGTGTTAATTATCTCTCACTCTAAAATTAAAATGTAGTTGTTTCCTATGACTCCTCTACCCCATTTATTGAAGTGCTGAGGAAAACATGTCATTGAGTCCGGAGCCAGCCCTGCTGTTGTGATTAAGTGTGGTCACATGGCCCATCTCTGCCAAAAGGAGGGCCCTGAGAAAAGGTGACAAAGACAGTGATTTCCTGTCAGCAAAGAGGACGACAGGGCTGTCTAGAAGTGATGCAAATGAGGGGAACTTTCCCCACGGCTTGTTTGATCCACTCCAGGCCAGAGCGGGCCAGGCCAGGGAGAGCGGGAGCGGCACAATACAGCAGGGCTGCCCGGAGAGCCAACGCACCTTCCGGACAGCGGCTCGCCCGCCGGGGACAGAAACTGCTGGCGGGCTTCCCTTCCTTGCTCCTCTGCACACACAGCCAACGAGTTCTTGGCGTACTATTCTCTTCACATTCTTTGTGTGTGTGTGTGTGTGTGTGTGTGTGTGTGTGTGTGTGTGTGTGTGTTTCAAATAGGAATTATAAGGCCCAGCATGAACAATGTTTCATATATTGTTCAAAAACTATATCTATCTACTTTTTCTTCTAAACATTTCTCATGATGAGTTTTGCCCTGTTTCAAAAAAGAAAAATATATATATTCAAATATTCATAGCAAACACTGATTCATCAAAGTTCAAATTAATATGACAGCTAATTTAAGGACTTTTTGAACTTTAATAAAAATGAAACAACAAATTCATTTCTAGAGAGCAGTGGAGACAGCTTAGGCTTTTCCATTCTGATCACTTTAAAAATGACTAGATAATGTTATTTGAAATATTATAATGATTTTAAGCATATTCTTCTTATCTTAATGGAGTTTTAATCTAACATACAATTAAGCTCTACAATTAATCTACTGGGAAAGGGGTAAAAAATTAACATTAGGTTCTTGTGTTTGATATATCTGGTACATTTTTACCTTGATTGCTTCAATAACTAGGAATTTGCTTCATTTTGAACAATCAAGGTAGGGAATTTTGGTACTGAAATTTCAACATAAGGCCTAATGAACAGAATTTAATTTTTTTTAAAGATTTTATCTATTTATTTTTAGAGAGGGGAAGGGAGGGGGTAAGAGAGGGAGCGAAACATCAATGTGTGGTTGCCTCTTGCACGCCCCCTACTGGGGACCCGGCCTGCAACCCAGGCATGTGCCCTGACTGGCAGCTGAACTAGAGACTCTTTTGGTTCACAGTCCGGCGGCGCTCGATCCACTGAGCCACACCCGCCAAGGCCCAGAATTTCATTTTTTTGATGTGTATTTCTTCTATATACAACATGTGGAAGTTTGGGTTTTTTGTTTTTTTAAGAATAAGCCTATCACTACACCTTTTTAGGACCTCAAATTCATAAAGGTATCAAGCCACATCTGAAATTATTTAGATCGAGCTGATCCAGTACAAAATGAAAGAGAGCTATTATAGAGGGCTGAAATTTGTGAATTTATAAAATATAGGGACAGCATGATTAATCTGTTTTCTATGTTTGGTTCATAGCTATGACAACGTTATTTTGGCATCAATAGTTATAAAATAACAAGTCAACGAGATCACATTTTTCTTCTCTTACATTACATTTCTTATTCCCCAGAATTTCTAATCCTATTCCATGCACATGTTTCTTTTAAAAGTCATAATGCTAGTCTTTAAATACACACCCAAATTCCCCAAAGTACTATTTTCTCCTTTAAAACTTGTCACTTTATTTCTTTTTTCTGAAACAGTTTTTCTTTCATTGTTTCGTTCTTTTTATTTGTTTGTGTTTGGGTTTTAGTGTTTTCTTAACTATTCATTCATCTACCCATGATTTTAATTTATTCCTTTACCCGTTTTTGTTTGATTAACTCTGTATTAAATAATTTTTACTGCTTTCTTTTCTCTTTAATGCTTAGATTTCTCTCTCACTTTACTAATAGCTTCTTTTCCAATATATAATATTGATATCCTCTTTTATTAATCCCACCTGGCCAAAACATAATCAAAAGGAGTCCCCTTTGGGTGAGAGCTGTGCTCGAAGTCTCTAAACATTACCTGGTAACAGAGTCAGAGAAAAATAATTGATTCACTTGTTAAAACTATTATGTTTAGAACTTTACTTGTAAGAAATATTGTGGTTAGATATTTCTCTACCATACCATTCTAACCCCTTATATAAAAAATCCTAAAAGAAGATGTTCTCATATCTAAGTATCAAAATAAATTTAATTTCTTCAAAGGAAGTATGACTTTTTTTCCTTGTGGAAAATGAAAATTTTGTAATTGAGCACATTTCGTTCTTTGTTTTCACTACCAGAAAAGCCAGAAAAAAAATTTGATGTCATCTTTAGTAACTACATAGAACCTTACAGTGTGTGTGCCTATGTATTAACTCTTCTCATAGAAATAGACTTATCTTTGTATATTTTCTGAGTTTTAATTGATTTATACTTTAAAATATTTTTATTATTTTCCTTTGAATTCTTATAAACAACCTCAAATCCACAGCAGAGTAAATATGCAATTAATCTATACAGAGCATTGTATTATGCAAAATGAATGGTTCTTTTCCTTTTGCACAAGGATACATTTGTATAATACTGATACCAATGGAGAAAGAAGATATTTGCATTTTTTCCATAAGAGCAGAACTATATGAATAACTAACCCTCCAAATTAAATATAAAATCTTCAGTGTAAATTCCTTGCAAGTACAAAGGTTTTAGTTAAAGTGGGTAGTAATTTCACATTATTTTTAAGCTGGAAGGGTCATTTTTAATACTGTAGAAATCATATAACCCAATATTTTATTGATGAGGAACAGACAAGCCATTCACTCAAGGAACAAATCTATAAATATGGTATTTTAGTGAGCTTCATGCTATCTGAAAACAGCTCTTGTTCAATTATAACAATAATCACCAGAGAGCAACTTCTAGATTTGGCTCTTGAAATTAACCCTTGGACTGTGGAACCCCACACCGATCCAGGCTTGCAAGGGGTGCTGTCATCTGGGCTCTGCAGGTGGCAGAGAACGGGCAGTGCAGCAAGGTGAGGAGCCCTGACAGGGCCCGCCTTCGCGGCACTCCGATGTCAGCTGTGTCTGCTGCCCAGGGCAGTGCGGCAGCGACAGCAGCAGCCTGAAGAAACGCTTCCAGGTCACTCAGTCCATAAAATTTATAGGATGGGGGAGGAGGTGTCTTGAGCTTCCCTGAGCCCAAGGATAATGCCACCTTTGATCTGCAGAAATGAAAAAATGGAGCTTTTCCTTTGCAAGTGGGTCTTAAATATTTCTCCATTAATAGTTAATGCACATAAAGACCAGCAGAGTGACAGCTCCCTCTGATTATGAATTCTGGCTTTGTAACTCTAGTACAAATAAGAGCTGAACTTTCAAAATCACGGTGGTTACTTTTGACAAATTAAATTGTCTTACTTAAAGAGGTAGGAGGAATGAAGAGAAAGAAAGTGAGGGAGCGGGAGAACATTCTCCTTGGAGATGATTCTTAGATTGTGAAAGAAAAAAAATGAGAAAAAACTACGCTTCTGTTTCCTGGGCTGATGATACTGCCAATGTTTATTAAAAAAAGCTACAGAAGGTCTTGATTCAGAGGTTGGACAAGACAGAGAAGAGGGAAGGAAAGATATTGACAGTGCGGCTCACTGTCTCCAAACAAAGAAGAAAATTTATTTAAGGGAGTGGTTAGTTTTTAATAAGAATCAGGTTGCTCTTAGGACCCTGCAGTTTAAAATTAGAAAGAAAATGCCCTTAAATTTCTGACAATCTGAAAATAACAAGAAATGGTTTAAACAGAAAATCTACTTTATAGCCCACTGTAATAATAAGGTTCTAAATTATGCCAGTTTATATAAATGTATTCTTTGCTGGTTAAATCTAATTCTTTTCCTTTATAAGTTCCTAGGATAGTTTGCTGGTTTTCGATAACCAGGATATGACAACAAGCATCTCATGAGGTCTGCTGAGTGAGTAGTCTGGGCTATTTATCTGTAGTTCCATATCTAGGAGTTAAGGTCAGATGATTTTCCAGCTGAGCCCAGGATATAAAACAAATAGGTAAAGTCAGGAAGCTAGCGGGTAATGTTTAGGTAGTACCTAAAAATCTTCCCTCATGAGTACCATTTTATTATATTTTCTCTAACTCCACATTTCCAAATGTAGACTTCAGGGATCAACCAAGGACTGTGCAATGCATATACTGAGGTCTGGGCATGACTATGCCAGGTTAGGATCTGAGTGAAGAAATATATAGGGAACCCCTTAGAGAGAGGGAAACAAAGGTTTTTGAATTCTATGATAAAAAGAATGATGATTCTGTCCTGGTCTGTAGTTGTTGGGATTCTACCGATGCTCAGTTGCGGGTCTCTCTTAAAAGTTTCACGTTCATTCTTTTCAGTAATACCAGGGATCATGAACTTCATTTCCAACCTTAATTTTTTAACTCAACACTGTTAGTATAAGGTGTTTTACTTAACGACATACAGAATACAAGTGCCAGGTATTTTTCTTGGTGTTATCAAGTGTTTTAAGAAATGAAGATAATGTGGATAGGTCGAGATGGATTAGAAATGCTGTGGAATGGACTGGGTGTCCTGTTGAGTTGTTACAATGATGGAGAAAACGAATAGTAAGTGTAGCAAAAGGGAGAGTCCCACAGACTAACAAAAAAAACTGTTTTGTCCCAAATGTCAATGATGCCCTTGATGAGAAATGCTAATAAAACATTAGCATTTTTCAGGGCCAACAAATTTAAAGATTAAGAAATGATTAACGTAGTCTCAAATGGTACTGAAAGCCTCGGAAGGTCTGGGGACCAACTGAGAAGCTTTACTCTTTCAGGGGTCTCTAGGATCAGCAGGCTCCAAACCTCCCTCCCCCCAAGGCATCCCTTCAGTTAATTCCTGGAAAAGCAGGGAAGAACAGAGGAATGGGACCTTGAAATGGAGACTCTTGGCAAAGGCCCGATGTTAATTCTCCTTCATCAGTTTTTCTAAGTCAGAAACCACCCCAAGTTCTCAATGACTCCTCAGTCAATATCCTCAGGGTTGCTTTGGAAATTTCCAATCTGGAATAATTTGGGGGCTTACATAAAGAGAAATTCTATAAACTTATAACATTTGCCCTTGGCTTCTAATTCAAATTTTAGTATAGCTTATAAGCCAGATGCAAAGTTAGTACTAGTCTAATAAACTTAGATACGTTGGACACCTAAAAGCAAAAAAAAAAAAAAGATGACAAGACATGGTCACAAATAAAGAGCCCCAGCAGGAAAACGTTTGGAAAAATACTACAACCCAGAAGTACTGAGTGGGTGGAATAATGGCCTTCAATATGCCAGAACGAGAATTCTTAGGCAGAGCACTTACAAGGAAAGCACAAGGAAAAGACTGCACTTTTTGTTCCGTGATTTCCTATTAATTGTGATGTAAATTATATGGATGTGATTTTGACAAAGAATAGCACTGTTTCTGAAAAAAATAGTGGTTTATGTACAAAATACAAAATGCATCATGAAGAAAAAAATGTTATTTGGCAGCTCGAGTGCAATAAAATCTGAGATAATGGCTTATGACTAGGTAACTTTTATATTATTTTTTCCTGTTTGGCTCAATTTTTAATCTTAAGCCTTAGGGATAGAACAAATATTTTTGCATCACAAATTAATATAGATTCATAGGTATTTTAATATGTAATTCTTGATCCTGACATAAAATGTAAAATCACCTAGCTTCGGTTACATTTGGTTGACATTGTTACTCTAACAATATGTTATGTCAAAGATATAGTAGATAGTTTTTTTGTTAATGTGGACAGCTATCCATACAGGAAACAGCTAATAGTCAACAAACTCCATTAATGATTGACAGAATTCTTTAGGGAGTAAAATATCGCCATTTGCTGAGTCCCTGGGGAACTTATATCCTCTCTTAACCAAGATGATTCCCAGGAGATGCTAATTAAACTCAGCCAGACCCTGAGAAAGTACAAATAAATATTTCTTTAAAAGGGTTAGAAGTTAAAATAATATATTAAGAAAAGGTAACTTAAAATGATAAAGATTGAAGAAGGAAAAGACAACTTTTATTTGACCTTGAATGTACTTCTTATTCTATAAGAAATTTTAGAAAGCTAGAGGCTTGGTTGTTTCTTGTCATTATACTGTTGCTGATTCTGTGGTTAGTTATTAATTTTATTTTTTATGATTCACAATCTGCTCTTTGAAATATGCCATATGCTCAAAGCAATTCAAGGATGACAACTGTCAGAATTACTCCAATAAAAATTGCCTAAATGAGGAAGATTTACTACAGTCTGATATTTCAGTGGAAAGTCCCTCTACCCTCCCCAACAGCTTTTTCAGACACTGTGAATTTTGCAACCATTTTTTTTTTAAGTCAAAATCACAGGATTGTTTTCTAAGAACTTCTAAGACTATTTAAGTGGAATTGGTAAAGCACAGTTGGCCAAGGGTGAATTGGCAGACGTGGAAAACAATATAGATAGTTATTAGATGGATTGCCTGCAATCAATATGTGAATTCCAAGCTAGTTTTCTTAAATCACACGCAAATGTATTGACTTAATATGACAACGTCTGCTCTATGTATCACTAATAAACATTAAATTGGACAAGCCCTGTACCCTGAAAGAAGCAAGCCAAAATAAAGGCAAATTTCTTTTTCCTCTGGGAAGATCTGAGGGGTAGATAGAATTTACCTGAGTGATCCAATCAAAACATATTTTGTTCAATGCTACCAGTCCGTTTACCCTTCATTTTGTTTCAGTCTATTTATTAATGCAGTTTTCTTTATTGCTATTCATCTTGAAGATAAATCTTTGTCCTTCTATAGAATTACACCAAATAGAATGTGATAAAGGGAACTTTCTTGCAATTATGATGTCGGAGCAGCCTGTCAGCACACAGGGGATGGAAATGAGTTTGGGGATAGGGAAGAGAATTCTAATAGACACCACGATGCATACAATGAACGCAAAGATGCCCAGAGAGAGAGAGAGAGGGAGAGAGAGAGGGAGACAGAGAGAGAGACAGAGAGAGAGGAAGACAGAGAGGGAGACAGAGAGAGAGACAGAGAGGCTTGTCAGGCTAATCAGATCTTCCACAGCGAGGTAAAGGCAAGAAAGGTGGCTCTAACCTTGTAAAGATGCTGCTGCTGCTCCTCTGACATCATCAGGTCGTGGCTGTCCATCACGAGGGACTCCATGTCAATCAGCCAATCCCAGAGCTCCTGATATTCTGAATCAAAGTCCAGAAGCCTGAAGATAAGACACAAAATGTATTATGCATAAATACAGTGTAGTTGTTAAAATCTTATATTAGAATAATATATTCTTGAAAACCAATGATGTTCCTAGGTGATACCTATAAAGAGAGCAGGAAAAAATTCTCTCTGTGGTTACACAGTGGGCACAAGAGGAATTCAAGCTTGAGACATAAGCCACTTCTTAGATTCTGAAATCATAACATGTAATTTTGATGTTCATACCAGAGACATATTATCATGGTGATTTCCATTTGCTAACCCTTTCTGAGAATTTGCAGCGCTTGGACAGAATGACTGCTACCATATCCTCGTAAAAGAGCACTGTCATATTTAACAGGCTCAGAAATGGTAGGTCAGTGCTTTATGAAGGCTACCTGGTCCAGAATTTTGGGTAAAAACAGTACCCTCAAGATTCAAACCCCTTTCTCACCAACTAGATTTTCCATAGATACTACATCCCAATAGATTTATGATTAAGAATACTAATTTAACTAATTTCTCTATAATAATCATAATTCACTATCATATCCAAAACACAATTTTCACTGGGAAATGGCTCAATCATTTATCTGTCCCTCTGCTGTCTATCTGCCTATCTCTACAAACATATATCCTACATTTATTGTCATGGATGAGTAGCCAGCATTTCAGCTTAACACCCTGGGAAAGGCTTGAGTGACTCTGGTAAGCCAGTGAGAGCCAGGGGCAGATCCAGTATTAGACAGGTGTTCCCCACAGACATGTAGGAAACAAAGGTAAGGACAGGAAGTCAAAACAATGAATCTTTGAATAGGCAGCAATCATTAAAATTCAAAGGAGGATCACTATGGTTTTCAACAAAATAAATCATTAGAATAAGGAGCTTAAAAGGATTAATGTGATTCTCTATTGAAAGCCCAGTGAATAAGTAAAGCCCAGATTCCTCTAAAACACTGTGATCAGAAAATGAAAGTGCAGATGAAAATCTATGACTTTGTCCTTCCCCCCAAAAATCATCCCCCTAAAAGAAATCCTAGACTCTTGTCTAACTGTAACTGAACAAAACCCTGTTTGTACTGGTGAAGCAGCAGCCTCAGGTATGAAACTGCATTTACCAAGAATCTTATTACCATCGTGTTCCTGTCTCCATATATTAAATGACTGCTCTCCAAGCAAATGAACATCCACTGTTCATAACCTACAACTTCATCTTCACAGATCTGTCCAAAAATTATGGTGTATCTGGTGATGGAGGACTAGATTTAAAATTGCCAATTTTATTTTAATTACTCTACCTTAACTGTAAATATCCTTGATTAGGACCACACGTAACCAAGGGTAAGGATCATCATTGGCTAACATGTAGAACCGGTTAATAAATGTTCACTAAGTGCCGATGATGGGTACTGCTGATGAAGTCCCACTCTTAGTGAGGCCCTGGTGCCCTAGAGCCATGCTTCCCAAATGTTAATGCGCATGTGGCACAGCTGCAGGCACTAATTTGGCAGTTCCACGGTGGGCCTGAGATTCAGCGTTTCTAACAAATGTTAGCAACTGGCAACGCTACTGGTCGCGGACCTCACCTTGAATAGTGAGGTCTCATGGTGTACATGTGAAATCTGCAAATATACATTTCAAAATACTAAAAAAACCAACAAAAAACCCACTGTAACAGGGAGAAACAAACCATCAGGCTCTCTTCATTAGCTCTGTGAGTGACTAATAAAGAATGACTAATGAGCATTTCTTCATAGGACAAGTACAATAATTTAGAAACACCTCCTGAGTTATGGGCATCATTTCTCTCTCCTTGTACCCTCCCATTTTTTAATCATAAAAACAAAGGAAAGGTGGAACGCCACCCCCAAAATTAGGAGGGCATGATCCAGAGGAATGTTAAAAGGAAGGGGGAAGGAAGGAAAAGCGAACCCTTTCCCTCTCGGTGGACTTGGGGCATAGGAAAGAAACAAGGGCAAGAGGAGCGTGGGCTCAGGCGCGCGTCCTCCCACCCCTTGGACTAAGGCCGGAGAAAAGGCAGCACGAGGATGTCCGCTCCATGTTCCTCTAGGAAGTCTGGGAAGAGACGGCCTTAATCAGCATCCTCACAATAATCTGGACTGGGAATGTTGCAGTCAGAGGGAGACCTTTGGTCAGAACTCCCTTTGCCACCCTGTTCTCTCATCCTCCCTGCACCCCCTGAGGTTTCTGGAAGTTCGGCTGATGGACTTGGCAGAGGCATTGCACAATGACCTCCAAGGAGAGCAGGGGAGGGGGACGGCTCTGAAGCCAGACCTCAGAGAGTTCCCAGGACCGGTGAGGTCTGAGATGAGGCTTTAGCCAGGAAATACCTCCTGACCAAGTCAAGAGATAACACCGCAGCCGTAGCCCTCTGTGAGAGGCAACCTCATAAAGTCCACGGCAAGACCCATTACAACGAACCCAGCCCGTCTGCACCCACGGACCACGTTAAGACGGGGGACCTTATTGCATTCCAGAATCACAGGGTCATGTAAGCCCCTATATGCTGTGTTGGATACTGTGCTTGTCTAAAGGAAGGGAGAAGAGTAGGAAATCTGAAAAACGGCATTTATCCCAAGAGTCGATCTTTAAAGAGAATGTTAACTTATTAGGGGAGACAATGCACACTGTGCTTGAAGACCTGAACACTGATCTTAAAGCAAGTTTTTTTTCTTGCTTTCCCAGGAAAGTATGTGTCTCATAGAAATTATCAGCCAGTAAGAGAAAAATATAAAAGCCTGATTTAATTTGCATATGTGTAAGATAAAAAAGAAATTTTGATTATGACTAAACAATTCAAAGGCAAGATATAAATTTATTTTTGCATCCCTAGTGCTCACCATAGTACCTGGTGAATGTGACTGAATATAGATAATGAAGCCAAAACCTTTAGTAGGGCAAGAGTGGTTTCAGAAGAGCAGCGTGTGACCGAGGTAATAGTATCTCATGCCCCAGTGCCAATACCAAAGCAACAAGGCATGTTGACAGGCTTCCTTACTCATTCTGAAGGTGAGATTTTTGCCTTCAGTGTGTGAGAATGGCACATTTGCTTACTTAAAATGGTTAGATGCAGTAGATTCTCAGTTAATCCGAGTTGCCTTCCCATTCCTTTCACATCCTCCTGTCTTCTCTAGTAAAAATTAAAGAAGATTTAGAAATAGATTTTAAACAAATGAAAAATATACACAGAATAATAAAATGTTCAGGACAATGGAAATTTTTCCACAGGCTCTTCACTACGCCTTTATATCCGTTCAGCTGCTCCCTCCTATTACTCTTACAGAACAAAAGCCATTTCTTCTCATTGAATGCACCTGAGGTTCCTTCTCAGTCTACGCTGGAGACCAGCACATGGCGAATAAAACTAACACAGGTGCTGTACTCATTCTTTCTCCAGTCAAGACTATTTTCATCCTAGCTGAGAATATTTAGGCTTGAGGTTGTTAGATACAGTAAATGCTTTGGTTCCATTATTTTGTTTCACTAGGGTAGAATCAGCACTGGTGTTATCCAAACAACAAAGTCTCATAAGGTCCAAATACTGAAGACAAAAACATTTTTTTAAGCATTTGTGCCTGATTTCAGATTCTTGGCCATGTGTTCATTCACAGCTTAGAAAAGACATGACAGTTTTCCAAATTTAGGGAAATCAAATATATAACTTTGTAGCAAATCAGCAATTAATTACTAGAATTTTTTTTTTTTGGCTCTTTTGAAGCCTTCTGAAATGACTACAATTTAGTGTGCTAATTATATCAGGAAAATTCTTAGATAAGAATTTTCACTTTCTTATGTTTGCATACCTAAGTGTTTTTCAAGTGATTTTATAAAAGACAATGTCTTCCAGGAAAAGTGACAGCTACTATAAAGAACAATAAAAGATCACAGATGAGTGAATTTACTAAGGGTAGTATGAAACTAGTTAACAGTTCTACATTCCTTTGAAGATATGTCGACTCTATCAGCTGAATTCCAAACCAGGTTCTGTTCTTGAATTCCCGGAGACTCTGGTTTGTCTTTAAAGAAGGGAGAAAGAGGAGACTGAAATTGTGGCAAGTAGCTCAGAATCTTATAAGGGATATGATACTATACTCTTTTAGAGGGATTTCCCTCATAAAATTTTCTTTGTAATTGTGCTTGGGTTTATGTCAACTCATTCACTCAAATAGATAACCTCTTTCAGGTTAAAAGGTCTCCAAACATACCTTTTGGTACTCTATGAATATGTTATCTTCTCTATGAAATTGTACAAAGTCCCTGTATTTACCCTGTGAAAGTGTTATAAAGCAAACACATCACAAAAATGGTATTCTTTAGGACAGTTTTCCTTTAAATTGCTATATACCTTAAGGGCTCACAATAAAAGACTTGGGTACTCTCTTGCAGGTATAATATTCCCATTTTAGGAGGATTAAAAGCTTAAGCACATTATGAGAAGAAAAAGTCTTCTAACTCAAAGTCAGTTTTTGTGAGACAAACATAAAATTATAATGTATTTATTCCATAATCTGAGAATCTAATAGAGAAAATGACAAGGCTATGGAGAAATAAATGTGTAATTTTTCTTCAATGTTTATTTCTAAGTTTGGGTCAACGAGAATGGGTAATTGCCAGAAGTATTTCCCAACATCTTGTCTACCATTTACTTTGCCTTTTTAAGGTTAAAAAGATTCTAGTTCCTTTCGCCACAGAAATAAAACACTAACAAGCTTATTTATTATCATTTTTCTGCATATTGTATAGCAATATATTATTTGTGAGGCTGGTATAGTTGAAGAAATAATCCTTCCTCTAAACCCTGATGGGAGTTACGTCTGACTAGCTAAGTGTTTGAATACATAAATGCCTTCAGCCTTTGGTATTTAAAGTGAGCATCATTAACTGAACATTTCAACTTAAACTTTGCTTAAAAGATAAAGTTTCACCCAAGTGAAATCAATGGGAGGTGTGCGTGAATATATGAGGTTTCAGCTTGGCCCACTAAGGAGTTTTCATTAAAACAGAACACCAAATGAAGAAATCATCAAAATAGAGAAATTTTTGATTAAAGAAAACACTAAAAAGTCCATATAATTTTTTTTAACCTAAGGCCAAGGAATATATTTTTCGAAGCATTTAAAACTCCATCTTTTGTATGCTTAAAGGTTCATTTCGTACCAACACATCCAAAAACACGAGGTTGATTCTTGAAATACCAACTTGTCTATATTGGGACTTCTATTAAATGATCCAATTTTCCTAGCTTCTTTAGCATATTGATTCTTTCCCCAAATACTCACTAAGTATTCACTGTTCACAGTATTTGTTCAAGGAAGTTTGCCTCTGGTTTTCAAAAACGACACTAAGGAAGTGGTAACAAAATCTTGTAAAAATATAGTTTAATAATTTCACTGAGGTAAAATACTAATAGATCAGAATTTCCCATCATCCCCTACTCCATGTGGCATGTAAGCACAGAAGGGACATACAATAGTGGCACCTTGCTCAATCATCATATCATTAAAGAATAAAATTTGGCTTTCCTGACATGATATCCGATATGCACGGCTGCATGTAGAATCCCTTTCCACTCTAAACATATTAAAGTGTGGACACTAATTTACTATTTTGAATGAAAATTCATGAGCAACTTCCTCATGAGAAAAACAGGCTGCCTTTGCCATTAATAAATAAAAAGGAATATGGAGTTCTCTACAGCAGTAATTTTCTCAATTCTCATATATACCCACGTACATGTGAAAATGCCTGAGAAAAATAAAATCAACCCTACAAATTTGTTAATGACTGGCCCCATTTTCTAATGAACCCATGGACCATCTGTTCATAAACAGTTGTTATTGAAATAAAAGCCATAAAGAAAAAATTCTAACCTCCAAGATTAGCCATAAAATTAGAAATAACAATGTTGATTCTTGAATGTATTTAGAGAATTCTGTTAGGCTGTCAGGAAGTCAAACCCTTGTCTAAATTTTCAAATAATATCTAAGTTCTAGCCAAAGAGATGGAAAACATTCTGAAGAATTTAAGATAGGTAGTGATTCTAATATGAATGGGGAAACCGTACTTCAGAAGACAAAGCAAGAGCGATGCTTAAAAACCAAACCAAACCAAAACCTTCCTGTGTCTTTATCTGTGTATCAGAAGTGACTGGATTCAGACTTGTCACTGGCATGCTGGTATGGGTTGGGTGACTCGTCCTTTTGTAAAAGTACTACCCCACCCTAAGCCTCTCTGGTTTCCAAAGATTTAACAGACAATAGGGAATATTTACCCTCAGAGTCAGGGTGGGAGGTAAATAACCTGGAAATAACTCTTCACTGCCCAATCCCTACCAAAAGCCTGGTAACAGGTTTGCTACGGAGACCGCTCCCAAGATGACTGGCCCTGCCCAGAGAGTGCTATGGTCAGACTGTCAGGTTTTATTACCTGTAGAGCTGCTCTCACTGAACTATGTTTTAACATCCCTTCCTGCCTACATAAAAAGAATGCCTTGGGAATTGGGTTTCTTTTGTAGGGATGTAATATCACAGATGCCCATCTTCTCTTCAAAGAACTACAGGAGAAATTCCTCTCAGGGCTCAATGGCATAAGAACCCAACCTTCCTCCAATATGTATTGCTTTTAATCTTAGGACACTATGAATTTTCTGATGGGTGAGATTTCACTCTTTTCTTTGGGTGTGGAAAGCTCAGAGCCAAAGATAGTATTCTTGAGGACATGCAGGATACGCATTTGTTTTCTTACACATATTATACTCTTGCCTAACTTGCTTCCATCAAAATTTATTCCATTTCACTCTAATAGTTTTGTGATTTTATGTCTTAAATCCTTTGTAAATGAGATGGGGGAGTTAATAAAGAAATGCATTTTAAAGAAAAGAGGTGAGCTTTGCACATTGAAAGGAGGTCAATTAGATTTGGCTTAGGTACCTTCTCATTGTTCCAGTTAGTACCTCTCTCCCTCTTCAGTGGGCCCTATCAGTGCTCCAAGGCATTACAGAACTTGAGTGTGCTTCAGATGTAAGATATATATGACTTTACTGTTAACTTGAAGTAATACTGCCCGAGAAAGTATCACTGCTTCTCTGGTTTGTGCTTTGTTGGCTACCTGCATGGATGGCATGAGATCGCTAGAGTGTAAGACTGTCTAGGTCTAAAATTAGTTTAATGTATTTGCACGCTGAAAGGATATACTATCACAACCCCAAATGAATACATTTCTATGGGTGAAATTTTTTTTCTCCAGAAAGGCCTATTTCAGTAATTGCATAGTACCCAGAATATCATCCAGGCACTTTTTGTTCCTTTTTAACTGCATGCTGCATTGTAATCATACTATGTAATAATAACACCACAGTGTAAGAGAAGGGGCAAAAAGGACCTGAATTGAACACTGGTCAGCTATTAATTAGATTAAGATAGGTCAAGAGTCTGGGAAGAAAGCATTTAGAAATGCATGGTGATTTATTTGCAAGAGTGTTCTCAACATCGGCACGTATAAAAGATAAGTACTTCATTTTACAGCTGGCGTGTACCAAATAGAAAATCTTTTATGTTGCAATATTCCATTGAAGAGAAATTCAAAATGGTCATTGTGTGTGTGTGTGTGTGTGTGTGTGTGTGTGTGTGTGTGTATCTGAGAGAGAGAGACACACAGTGAGAGAGGGAATATGAGTGAATACAAATATTAATTCAACTACACAAAGGTATCACTTTCAACCTGTTGCTCAACAGAAAACCGGAAATAGTGCCCTGCAGCGGCAAAATTCAGGATGATTATATCCCTTCCCAAGTGGGTACAGTAAGTCAGTGTATCTCAATTCTTAATACAGAAAATCAAATTCAATCTTCAATCAAAAAATATTTTAAATAGAATTTATTTGTTTTCATTTGTCAATACCATTTCTCTTTGGGGAGTGTATATATATATTTTTGTGTGTGTGTGTGTGTGTGTGTGTGTGTGTTTTCACACTGATACAGAGATGACTTTTTCCCAAAATAAAAGGGATTCATCTTTCTTGCCAAACTTGTAAACTTTTGTCTATTTAAGGAGGAATAGCCTACGTATACCATTTGGATTTGGGAGTAAAATTTATACTGAAGCCTTGCCTGATGAGACGTGAATTACTCCCATATTCTTAGATAGGAGGTCTAAACCTTGACTACATCTCGTTTTGCAGACATTGTCCAAATTCACCCAGGGCCAGAAGAAGCATGGCATATGGCCGATGGGCCTGCGAGCAGAAGTCCCTAAGAACACCCTTGGGATTCCCAAGCAGGGTCAGGAAAATGTCTCTATGCCCTTCTGTTTCAACAACATCAAATCATGATTTATAGTAACCCTCCACACACACACACACACGCACGCACTACATGGATACTGTCTTGTGGTTGAAAGCCTCATTCTGCTGTACGCAGCCTTTCTCTAATGGCTAATATCTATGCACCACTTAGGACAGCTCAGATGTTCTCTCCTCCCATAAACCTCCCTGATGCCTTCTAGCCAGCCTAGATTAGGCATGACTCTTAGGTACACCCATAATACTGTCTATCTTGAATTTTGCTCATTGTTTCATAAGGATGTACCTTTCTCACGAGACCAAGGATCGTGAAGATTAAGTCTTATGTATCATTTTCATTCCTAGCATTTCATAGTTGATTAATATATATATTTCACTAACAGAATTTTCACATATCTACTACATTCCAGGTATTTTACACATTTTCTTATCAATTATTGCATTTCTGTGCTGTGAAACCTATGTTAAGTAGACTGGGACAACTATTCCCATTTTACAGACTGAGATGTTGCATCTTGAGGGGGTTTAAGGGTTCCAATCACACAGCTAAGAAGCAGCAGAAAGCCAACGTCGATCCACTCTTTAATTTTTAATCTAGTACACTCTCTCCTCCATTAACAGAGTAGACTACAGTGAATACATTCTTATCCCTAAAGCAATATGAGCAGACCTAATATATTTTAATATCTAGGATCAGAAGCTTTTACCTGCAGCATTAAGACAGCAAATAATAGTCAACTGTAGTCCTCAGTTCCTGCCGATCAAGGTACCACCTGAAATTTTCAATGATGCAGTGTTTTATTTTGGAAGACTTGTCTAATGCAGCAGGGAAGATTCTAGCTGAAATCAAAATGTTCCAATTATCCAGACTTTTTAAAGCAAGCAGGCATTCTTTATTTCTTTATTTTAAAAGTACGTTATTCAAAATTTCTAGGCCTGTTTTACATCAGCAACCTTTTCTTCTTTTTACCTTCACCTGGTTCTCCACTCCTGCCCCCCAGATCCCACCTCTGGCAACTGCCAATCTGTTCTCTGTATTTATGAGTTCGGTTTCTAGTTTTTGGTTTTGTTTTTGCTTTAGATTTCACATATAGGAGAGATCATATATTATTTGTCTTTCTCTGATTTATTTCACTTAGCATAATGCCCTCAAGGTCCATCCATGCTTCACAAATGGCAAGACTTCATTCTTTTTATGGCTGAATAATATCCCGTTGTATTTATATATGACAGTTTCTTTATCCATTCATCTATCAATGGAAATTCCATGTCTTGGCTATTGTAAATAATGTGGCAATGAACATGGGGGCACATATATCATTTCAAGTTAGTGTTTTTGTTTTCTTCAGATAAATGCCCAAAAGTGAAATTGCCGAATCAAACAGTAGTTCTTTTTAAAATGTCCTAAGGAACCTCTATGTTGTTCTCTACAGCGGCTGAACCAAATTACATCCCCACCAACAGTGGGTATGGATTCCCTTTTCTCCACATCCTTGTCAACACTTGTTATTTCTAGTCCTTTGGATACAAAGTTTTCTAATAGGTGTGAGGTGATATCTCATTGTGGATTTTAATTTGCATTTCCCTGATGATCCATGACACAGAGCATCTTTTCATGCACCTGTTGGCCATCTGTATGTCTTCTTTGGAAAAATGTCTCCTCAGAACTTCTGTCCATTTTCAATGGGCTTTTTTGCTTTTCTGCTATTGAGTTGTATGAGTTCTTTATCTATTTTGGAAATTAGCTCCTTGTAAGATATATGATCTACAAATATTTCCTTTCACTCAATAGGGTTTTTTTTTCATTTTGTTGATGGTTTCTTTTGCTGTGCAGAGGCTTTTTAGTATGGTGTAGTACCACTTACTTATTTTTGCTTTTGTTGCTTTTGCTTTTGGTGTCAAACTAAAAAAAATCATCTCTAAGACCTATATCAAAAAGTTTATTGCCTATGTTTTCTAGAGGTTTTGTGATTTAAGGTCTTCTGTTCAGTTCTTTAATCAGCTTTGAGTTAATTTTTTTCATGGTGTAAGAGAATAATCAAGTTTCTTTGTTTAGCATGTGACTGTCCAATATTCCAACACCATTTACTGAAGAGACTATTCTTTCCCTGTTCCATATTCTTGGCTCTTAACTTATTCTTGTAATAAGTTAATTGACCATATATGCCTGGGTTTATTTCTGGGCACTCTATTCTGTTCCACTGATCTGTGTGTTGTTTTTATGACAGTACCATACTATTTTAATTACTGTAGTTTTGTCATACAGTTTAAAATCAGAAGAGTATTGCCTCCAACTTTCTTCTTCTTTCACAGGATTGCCTTGGCTATTCTGATTTTTGTGTTTCTGTACATATTTTAGGATTATTTGCCCTATTTCTTTGAAAAAATGTCATTGCAATGCTGATAGGGATTGCACTGAATCTATAGATTGCTTTGGGTACTATGGACATTTTAACAATATTAATCTCTCCAATCCATGAACATGAAATATCTTTTCATTTATTTGTGATTTCTTCAATTTCTTTAATAAATGCCTTGTAGTTTTTAATATAGAGGTCTTTTACCTATTTGTTTAAATTTGTTCCTAGGTTGTTCTTAATGATGCAATTGTTAATGAGATTATTTTCTTTATTTTTTTCTGATGGTGTATGGAAATACAACAGATTTTTGTGTATTGATTTTGTATTCTGCCACTTTAGTGAATTTGCTTATTAGTTCTAAAAATTTTTTGATGAAATCTTTAGGGTTTCCTATATACAATATTCCATCTGCAAAGAGTGACAGTTTTATTTCTTTTCCAATGTGGATGCCTTTTATTTCTTTTTCTTCACCAGTTGCTTGGCTAAGATTTTCTGTACTGTGTTGAATAGAAGTGGCTAGAGCAGACATTCTTAGCCCTGATATTGGAGAAAAAGCTTTTAGCTTTCCATCATTGAGTGTGATGTTAGCTGTGGGCTTGTCATATATGGCCTTTACAATATTGAAGGATGTTCCTTCTGTACCCACTTTATTGAGACTTTTATCTTAAATGAATGCTAAAGTTTGTCAAATGCTTTTCTGCATCTATTGATATGATTCTATTGTTTCTATTTTTCACTTTGTTAATGGTTTGCATCACATTGACTGATTTGTGAACGTTGAACCATCCTTACATCCCTGGAATGAATCTCACTTGATCATGGTATATGATCCTTTTTATATATTATTGAATTTGGTTTTCTAATACTTTGTTGAGGATTTTGTATCTATGTTCATTAGAGATATTTGCCTGTGCTTTTCTTGTAGCTTCCTTGTCTGGTTTTGGTATCAGGGTAATGCTCACCTCATAAAATGAGTTTGGAAGAGTTCCCTCCTCTCCTACTTTTTGGAAGAGTTTGAGAAGGATTGGTATTCACTCTTCTTTGAATGTCTGGTAGAATTCACCGTGAAGCCATCTGGTCCTGGACTTATTTGTTGGAAGGTTTTTGATTACTGATTCAATGTCCTTACTAGTAATTAGTCTGTTCAGATTTTCTATTTCTTTAAGCATTCTTAAAGATACTTTTATGTCCACCTGAAAGGGGGGAAGAGACCACAGAAATGCAAGCTCCTACTTCTCTCAGCCTCTGCCACCCAGAGTCACCATACTGCCCTTGTTGTTGACTGAGGAGCTCAAAACATTCCTAAGTTTCAGATCTGCCTCCTGGGCATTTCCACTTGGGTGTTCCACAGACCATCAAGAGAACTATACTTTCCCCCCTTCTGCTCCTCCCCTGCCCTCCCTACTCAGTAAATGACATGTCCACCTGATAGCACAAGCCTGAAACATTCTTAAATATCGGTGACCAAGGCCTGTCGGTTCAACTTCCTCCTTTCAGTGTCTATTGCTGCCATCTCGGTCCGGGTCCCATGTCTCATGTGGATGACTAGAATAGCCTGTTTACTAAGCACTGCCTAGTCTTGTCCTTGCCAATCTATCCTCTCTACCGCTGCTAGAACATTGTTTCAAAACTGTCCATCTAGTCATGATGGACAAACTTTAGTGTTAAAGTTTGGTTCTAGCTGTTTGTACTCACCGTCTTCTCTGTGAGAAACACTTCTAGTCTCACTTCTGACCCTGAGCCATTCTCCATGAGACTTCTCCTGGAAGGCTTTCCTGATTTATATATATCTGTCACCCTTTGTCTCCCACTGTCACTACATCCCCAGTGCCTACAACAGCCTGCAATTAATAGTAGCTCAATAAGCATTAAATGTTGAATGACACCAAAGTCACTTGAATTCCTATTTTCCTTCTCCTCCTTGAACCAGCAAATAGAGCTTCATTCTCCTCATCCAATGTTTGTTGATTCTTTCAGGCTTTAGGTTTTAATTCAGTCTCCACATTCTCCATTAATTTTTTAAAAATAATTTTTATTTTTCAACTAGAGCTGACATTCAATATTATATTAGTTTCTGGTGTATAACCCAGTGATTGGACATTACTACTAAGTGATTACCCCAATAAATCTAGCACCCATTTGACATCATACATAGTTACTATAATATTATTGACTATATTTCTTATGCTGTACTTTACATCCCTGTGACTATTCTGTAACTACCAATTTGTACTCCTTAATTCCTTTTCCATGAATTTCTAACCTAAAATCTCCAACAGCAAAGCAGTGTTTCTCAAACAGCATCAGAACCATTGTGGTTCTTGTTAGGCTAAAATTGCTGGACCCTCAGACTTCCCCATTTAGTGGACCTGGAGTAGGGCCCAAGAGTGGCATTGCTGACAAAGTCCCAGGAGATGTTGATGCTACCGGTCCAGAGTCGATATTTTGAAAACCACTAGAGCAATGGTTCACAGCTGGGAGTAAACATTAGAACATAATCAATCTTGGCCCACTCCTACCTACTAAATCAAAAGTTTCATTGGGGGGTGGGGGCAGGCATTTTTCAGCTTCCAAGCTCCACATATGATCCTGATACACTACCCTGGCTAAGAACCATGAACTCAGTGATTAACTCCAGGAACTGGATTTCCCTGTCTTCCTGAGCTCTAGTTTTCACACCCCCTCCAACTTTCTACCCTTTTCTCCAGTCACAGAGAACAGCAGGCAATCTGATGATTCCAGACCTTGGCTCGCTCTCTCTCTCTCTCTAAACCCCAGATTAGTTTTAGTTATTCATTCATGGACCTAGCATTCGCCAGGCACTGCACCGGATTCAGAGCACGGTGTGGTAAGAGATGCAGCCCGGTCTCATGGAGCCCAACCCATTTGCTCTGAACTCTCCCCTCCCCTATGCTTCCCCTTCTCTCTCACTGCCCAGGCAAATACTGGTTTAGTGCTGCGCCCTCTTGCTAGACTGGAAATTTCATAAAGGCAGAGACTGTGGCATGTCTTTGTAGATGCTCAATAAATGTTTGTTCAAATTAAACTGAAAAGCTCTGCTCCTGACCTTGCCTTCTTTCAAAAATCATCCGGAGTCCTCTCCCTGTGCTGTCTTTCCTGACATGCGCCAACTCACTCTCATCACAGTCAGGACTGAGCTCTGCCTTGCATGAGCTCCACCGCCTAACCCCATGCAGGTTTTTAACTCCCCGTTTGTGATCTTTTACTCCATGTCGTTTACAAGTCTGTTTCCTCCTACCAAATTCTGAGCCTCTCAAGGTAAGGGGCCATTTTTGCCTTTCAATTTCTGTATTTCTTATAGGATGTACATAATACTATTTGTCAAAGTAATAATTGAAGTCACTTCTGTTTTCATTTAAGCCTACTTTGAAATGTTTTTGACCAAACTTCCTTGTGGTTTTAATGAGATCTTAAGATTCTTTCACTTCTCCATAGTAGGAAGATACAACAATTTAAGTTTCATACAGAATGGAATATGCACAATATGGAATTTAGGGGGAAACGTTTATCAAGGGCCTGAACGAAATCCTTCAGAGAGAGGGCAAAGCAGGACGTTATGGCTTGTCCCCTGCATTCTGACCCAGGGTTCTGAGTTGAGGTTTTAGCTCCACCTTACCCATCATCCTGGACAAGCTGGTCTCCCAGCCTACTGGTTTTCCAGTTCCATCATTTAGAAGCTCAACAAAAGACATGGTTTGTAATCTACGCTAAGTCTTGACAGCAAGTAGGATGCAACTTAATGAATTAAACAGCATTTTTGAAATACATTTAAAAAATGAAATCAGATGACCCTATAGTAGAAAGAAGTACTGGAAAAAAAGGGGGTTACACTTTCCAAATATATAAAATATAAGTATTCTTAACAAACTCTGCCCAGAGAATCATGCCATGAACATAGTAGATCTTCAGTGAATATTTGTTGAATGAAAGAAACAGCATAATCTATACATGTTTTCATTTAAATAGACAGGAATCAAAAAGTCGCCAATCCGCTCTCGCAGAAAATCTTGTTGGGTGACTCGCACATTGCATGTCCGTACTCAGGAAGCCCTGGTTTCCCACTGTGCCATGCTGGGGCCTGTGACAAATATCTCCCACAGGCGAGCACACTGTGACCAAAGCTCACACAGTCTCACATGCATTCAGGGAAGTGTTCCAACCACGCATTCATGACTGCTAAACACACAGTTCATAGTGGTATATGAGTCGTGTTATATAACCTTGATACACACCTTTCTGTCAAGCCAGAGAGGTAAATTCATTTCTTTTTAGAGTTCTTAAAAATAATTCTTTATTTTTAGAAAGAGGAAAAGGGAGGGAGAAAAAGAAGGAGTGAAACTTTGATATGAGAGAGAAACATTGATCGTTTGCCTCTCATACACCTCTAATCGTGGGCCTGGCCTGAAACCCAGGCATGTGCCCTGACCAGGAATCAAACCAGTGATCTTCCACTTTGGGAGACGATGCCCAACTCACTGAGCCACACCAGCCAGGGCAATTTCTAAATGATATTTTTGTTGTGTAAAATTCTTAGAAATTTAAGATCACCATTCTATCTAGCATCTGAGTCTTCCCTGGAGTAGTCTTATAAGTTTTTCAACTACATACTCTTCTTAGCATGCATGTAGACATGGGAAGGAAATAAACACATATGAATTGTATCACCAACTTAATTTTCTCTTTAGAAAATTGGATATCTGCATATGGAATGAAGACCATAGAACGCCCACATTATTCCCACAACTGCTTGTCGGAAATAATGATCAGTCAATGCTACAAAAGAAAGAGTTAATGGAGTTTGTGTGTCATTGGATCACATAATTTTACAAGGCTATGTTCTTAAGGCTGCAGAATTAAGGATTTGACTGTGGGAGCAGAGTGTCTTGGGGGCAGGACACCCCAGATAACCTCACCCACATGCATTTCTTGTACAATGCTTTTCTGTATGTAAACAGAAAATAGAAAAGAGTATATGGTTTTTTGTCCTTACTATTAAATAGCTGCTTTTTCTTCAGCACAATCTTAAATTTCTGCACAATGCACAGCCTTCAGCACCCCAAAGAGCATAAACAAAAGATATCAGGCAAGTTCACCTACTCCCACTTCACTGAACAATGCTTGTTGTTAACTAAGCAATTCCCTGGGCAGATTTATGATTTGTGGAGCCCAGAGTAAGTACTCAGGTTGGGTCCTTGGAATCTGAGGTCAGAAGCACGTGGTGCCTGTTCAATTTCCAGGGCTTTTAGAAAACACGGAAATGTGACCTGAAGTTTGTGCTTGCGTGTACACCAGAGACTACTTAGGCATTTAGAGAAATTAAAGCACATTAAGGCCTCAGAACAGCTTATTGTTCATGCTCCAAGTTTTAACCTTTTCTTTCTTATTTGCTTCTATGCTTTTCTTCTTGTGAATAAATGTCTACTGAATTATACAAGAGGGATCAAATATATATGTAACATGTCTACGGATTAAAAAACCCTGATAGAGCAAAAACAACTTATATAGATAAGTAAATTAAAAAATTCACTTCCCATTTCCCAAACAGAGGTATGACTCTGGTCCTTTCCCTGTATTCTTAGACCCCAGATTATATCACAAAACAGAATTTGTAATCAGCATACTTAATTTATCCTAAAAATTTATATGAGGATTAAAGTCCAGTCAAACTGTAAGTACTTAAAAGCTAAAATGCAAGCAAGTACATGAAAAGAATTTTTTTCTGCCTGCCTTTTCAGGGAATATTTTAGCTAGAGTTACACCTCATAGGGTAATAAGATGCTATTAATATGTAGCAGACTTGGGGGAACAGTTTCTCCCCTTTGTTGCCTGCCTCAAGTATAATAGTAAAATAGGTTACTGTTTTCATTTTTATGAGTATAATTTTATCAACTCATTAAAACTATGAAATAATTAAATTTCATTACTACTCTTTTACTCTTTAACATTCACCTACTAAATATTAGAGTTAAGCCAGAAAAGACAAAAAGAAAAAGATATATATGTATATATCTATGATGTTTGTATAACTTTAAATTCACTTGGAAATATCTGACTGTATGGCAAGATGGGTAGTCAGAATAATATAAATATAGCCATATGTCTCAGGCTGAATGAAATTGTTGATGGGTCACTGAAGTGGTTGGGTCCTTTCACATGTCATAGACAATTCAGGTGCTAGTCTATCATTCTAATAGACTTTATGTGAAGCAAACCAGCTAGCCCACGGTCTCTAAACAATTATTAAATATCTGCATTTTTCAGGAAAAATTATGTTCTACCAAATAAATGGTTAAGTTTAAAAAGAGGGAAATAGGCTGAAAAATATATTTATAAAGAAAAACAACCAAGACTATAGGCACGATATAGTCACACAAACATTCATAAAATAACAAGGCTGTGTTTAAATAAATCATAACAAAGTTAGGAAGTTCTGGGTTAGGTGACAGAGGCTGATAGAATCCACAGTCTTCAATTCTAGCACGAATGAAAAAGAACATAAATGCCTACCTAGTCTATTGAGCTTCTTCTTGTCTGTTAGCTAGGGAGGAAATGCCTGCCTAACGCCTACCAGTGAAAAATCACTGAAAAAGCAGAGATTAGTGAGAATAAAACAACAAAAAGAATAGTTCCCTACCCATTGCCTCCCACTGCATGAACTTTTGACATATCAGCAAACTCTTCTTTCCTCTTGCTGCTGCTGGTGTACTGCTCACTGTACAGCTTCAGGGACATCTGCTCAACAGCATCCCTTTGTGCTTCCAGGTAGCATAGTTGAACCTCAGCCTAGAGAGAGAAACAAAGAGGAATTGCTGCTTTAATCCAGAAGGAATGCATTTCAAGTGAGGTGTAACAACTCAAAGAATGGGAATTGTTCATATCATTATACTGTTCCTTTTGGGGTTGGATTTAATGGGATCAGCTGGGCATATTACAGAATCATAGTTTAGATCTGAATCTTAAAAGTTCCTCCTTAAAATATGACCTGAATAAATGAACTCTCAGAAGACTAAGTAAATATCACAAAATATCCCTGAGATCATAATACTGTATGATGAGACTTTACATAAAAATTCTGTGAAATTCCTTAATAATATTCTTCCTCATATTGCCACATATGTAACATTTATTTTTTTAAAGATCCCCCTCCAGCCCATGCATTTGCATGGACACACTCGGAATGCTTCTCATTATCTTCCCAGAGGAGAATAAAAAACCTAGCACTAATTCTAATACCTCTTCAACAGTGACGACAGACTTCCTTTATTACATTTTTTTCTGTTCTCTGTATTATTGTCTTAATAATTTTAAAACAGAGGGAATGGTGGTTTTGCTTATGAGCAGGTTTGAATTGTTAAATCTTTCATAGTTACCTGGGGCTCCCTGAGGAAAAGGAGGGGTAGTAAGTTCACCATGCTGTTTTCTATCAAACCAAGGACAAAGAATGCTGAATAATATTTGGCGTGGAAATGTATTAAATAGATGCCTTATTTATTGCAGCTGTTGTGATCTCTGTGGCTTCTGGGTCCCTAGTATATCAGATGAGACCAGGAATAAAGTGTCCTCAGTGACATGCCTGCCCATGCACGGTAAAGGGGAGGGGGGAATGTCGGGTTCATGTGCACTGCAGACCAAAGGAACTCACTTTCTTTTGGAACACTTTATTAAATCCAAGAACATCCATTAACATTTCTGAAAAGCCTTAAAACTGCTACTTTTTTATATTTTAATTACATATTCTCCTAAGAAAAACAGTTCTGGGTCAGCTCTTGGGTAGTTGCCAGGATTCTGTAACATGTGGGAAACACAGACCCAACCTTCTACTCTTCATGTCCAGAGCCAATCACGGCCTTTTGCCTGGTCTCTAGTTTTATAGACTCAAACTCATCAGGGGTGGGAGGGTGGAGAGTATTATAAAGTGGCAGCTTCTTAAAAGTGCAAATCCATACTCTGCAAAGGAAATGGGTATCTTATGAAGTATAAGATTTCAAACCATCCTAGGTTTCCTATTCATTGCTTTCCACAAGCAGCTAATTATTCATGCTCTGGATTGCCAAGGAAGGAGTTTTGAAAAATGCTAAAATTACTATATTTGCATAACTGAAGTTTCTGAAATCAGTTTCAAAGCTGTATATTAGCTCATGGGAACTTTTCTTGCCCAAACTAATTGGTTTGAACAACAATAGACTCAACTGGATTAAGAATTATGTCAAACACTGTAAACAAAGGATAATGTTTCATGAGGCATATTCTGTTTGGGAGGAAGGGTGTGGCTGGTGGAAAGGCACAAAGGTTAGCATCTTTATAAAGGATATGAAAGAGGAGGTATGGAGTATATTAATGTCATTCAAGAAGATTCGCAACCAGGAGATATCAGATATCACAGAACTTGGAGGAACAGAACCCACAGACCTAAGAATTTTTTAATGGGGGAAGGGTGGGAGTCAATGATTAGGGAAAAAACAACAAAATATATCTTTCAAAAAAGCATACAATATTTTATGTGATTACATAAATATGAGTAAACTGAGAGATATTGAACAATAGTCAAAGAACTTAAAAAAAATAATGCTCCCAAGTGCCATCCCCCCTCCACTCTTCCCCTTCTCAAAGCTATAGGAATAATGAGGAGGTTATCCCACACCAAGAATGCTACTGGAAACCCCATTAGAAAAATGTATCTGCACCAAAAGTTGCCAAGGGGCATGTTTGATCCCTAGAGGATTCTCTTAGTTTTTAACCATCCTATGGTGACAAGTTGGACCACTGCTTGTTCGGTGTAATGATCTCACAAATGTGTGCCACCAGTCACAAAAAGGATCATAAAGAGGGACATTGGCTTAGTGCAGACTTATCACTACTACAAAAAAAAATAATTGGAATTTATCCCTTTTAGATCCTAGGTCATTCTATGTAGAAAAGGAAACACCTTTCACATAACAGGGATACACAGAAAGGACTTCAGAGAACAAAGTTAAGAACAACTCAAAAATGATTGAAATGTTGTAATCTAAGACTTTTATTGCACAATATCTCACAGGCATTTGACATAAAAAACTTCCTCACACTAACTAGATGTATTAGTTGGCCCAAGTCTTTCCTATCCATCTCTATTTCTATCTCTGCTTTCAATGATTCATTCCTAAACGTGACGATAAAAATAGAACCAAAGTAGATCCTTCTGCTAAGGCTGAATGGCTTCGCCAGTCTAAATCTCTTTGCAAACTATCTTAACTTTTATCATACTATATCTTCGTCCAAAGATAAAACTTTAGGTGAAATATTTGATGAAAATACAGTCCTTACAAAAAATGGTAACGCTGAATCTCTGATTAAAAGATATATTTATTAGCATTTATGTTAACATGGACACTTTTAAAAGTGAATATATTTTACAAATGGAAACTTAGCCTGATTAAATAACATCACTGATGTGTAACCAACAAGACTGGGTAACTTAACTCATTAAGGAAAATAAAAATGAACAAGAGAGAACAGGCTCAATGACAGATCCACCTCATGTTTCCTGGTTGGTGCCATCAGTGGGATCAGGAGTATAAAAAGAGCAATACTACAGTAAATGGAACAAATGAGCTGGATTCGATCAAGTATTTTGGTTTTAGAGATCGGTGGAATACCCAAAATGAGATATTCAGCAAGCAAGTAGAATTATTAAGACTGAAACAGAAACCTGGAGGCAACAGTTGACGTTGGGAGATGAAATGAGAATACCATGGAAGAGGATATAGGATGAGAGGAGAAAAAGGATCAGCTCCCACTTATTCCGCTCTAGGCCTGCACTAATGCCGGGCGGACCTCATGTGAAGGACACTCCACTGCTCTCCCTCCGGCCTTCTCTGCCATCCTCAAACCCATCTTATAGATGGTTCATTAACTAACATTTTTGAATCACATCTGAGATCACTGGTTGTTGTTTAAGGGCTTAATTCTGGAGCTCTTTTCTTTATTTATACTCTTCTATGGCCTTCCACTCCATTAGTATAGTAATGGCGTCTAATCCTCTCCTCTGAGCTCCACACTTAAATATCTAACCGACCTCCTGACATTGCTATTTGGACTTACTATAGGTATAACTGTTCAAAACAGAACTCTCCATCTGCACCCTCCCCACATCCCCCCAAACTTTCTTTACTTAGGCCTTTCCTTTTAGATAACTGGCACCTCTGGTGCTCAGGTCAGAAACCTCAAAGTCATCCCTGACTCCTCATCTTCTTCATTTATGGCAGCCAGTTACTGCCTCAAATCTGTTGAATCCTATTTCGAGATGTCTCTCCAGTATGCGCCCCCCCGCCACATCTGCATTGCTACCAGCCCGATCCAAGCCTTCACCGTCTCTCCCCTGCAGAACAGCAACTGCCTTCTAACTAACGTGCGTTTCCCTCACCCATCCTGCCCCTCCAGTCTCTTCCCTTACAGTGGCAAGAGTGATCTTTATAAAACATCAGTTAGTGTCACACTGCAGTCAGACCTAAAAACAAACTTCCCCCATGACCTATGAGATTTGGTTCCTGCCTACCTCAGGCCACATTTCTCCCTATCAGACCTGCTTATCTCACTTTTGATCACCATGCCTCAGTCATCCTTGCCTCCTTTCAGATACTTAAACAGCTCTTTCCTGTCTCAGGACCTTTGCACATGTTGTTGCCTTTCTCTGGAACATTCTCTTCTCATCCTTCGTCTCTGAGCTGGCATGCTCCTTCTCAGGAACGCCTTTCCCGAACACCGTATCAAAAGTAGGTCTACTCTATTTGTGTCTATTTTGGAACAATGGTAATTTCCTTAACAGCACATAACACAATTACATTTTTTTTTTTATTTGCTGGTCTACACTTTCTCTGTCTCTGGTTCTAGACTCAAAGCTCTCTAAAGGAACCGTGTTCTCTAGTTCTTCTTTGCCATTCTGTATTCCTAGCACCTTGACTACAACTGGAACATATAGAGGATCAGTAAATAATTGTTGAATGAATGAATTATACTTTCATACATCTATCTGTTACTCATATGTTCACTGAGCCTTTATCATGTGTCAAGAACTGTACCAGGGACTGTGGGTACAAATTGGAATGAAACATAATCCCTCCTCTCAAGGGATTGCAGTGTAGTGGAGGAAAGAGCTGTGCCAACAGATAACTACAAGTGTGCCAAGTAAAATGATTGTGGGGGGAAAATGGAAATAAAACAAATAATTGCCTGGAGGTGAAGAATGAGCAGTAAAAACTTGATAGAGGTGGCATTTAAGCCAGATCTGGGAATATGGGTATGACTTTGTTTAGGTGAGTAAGTAGATGAATATTTTTGTAGGCAGAGTAACTCCTTTGGTCATAAGCCCAGAGTCATGAAAGAATGTGGCATGTTCACAGAATGGCGGTAGGGGGGTTGGGACATTTGGACAGAGGCTAAAGTAGAAGGGGATCGATTGTGGAGGAAGTCAGGTTAGGCAATTTGGACGCTCTCCAACAATGTGCAATAGAAAATGTCGCTGTTTCTGTGGTGGCCTTCATCTTTTTCCATCTCACTTTTTCTATCATGTCAACATAGTCACCTGATAGATTAGTCGAAATAAGTTCATAAAGCTCCTACCTCCTGGCATACTTTGAGAGCACTGCATTGAGAAGGAAATCAACAGTTTCCATCAGGCCAAAAGCCCAGTGTCCCAAACAGAGGGAATACCTAAGAGATTTTAACTCATACCTCTAGAAAACCTATAACATAATGTATGGACTCAACAATGTCCCCCCCAATTTGTATGTTCTAGCCCTAACCCCCAATGTGACCATATTTGGAGATAGGGCCTTTAAAGGAGATAATTAAGGTTAACTGAAATAACAAGAGTTGGGCCCTAATCCAATAGCAACGGTATCCTTCTAAGAAGATGAAGAGGGGGCACACAGAGAAAAGGCCATCAGAGGACACAGTGAGAAGGCGGCCACTTACGAGCAAGAAACTAGACCTGACAATACCTTGATCTGAGACTTCCAGGTTCCAGAACTGTGAGAAATAAATTTCTGTTGTTTAAGGCACCCAGTCTATGGTATTTTATTATTGCTACTCCAGCAAACTAACACGCATAGTAAAGTTAGAAACACGGCCTTTTCATCTGAGGTTCAGCACCATTGCTTTGCCGCTTATCAGCAGGAGCCGTTCCCCCTTTATTTTGTATGCACCTCGAACCCAAGTCATAAGAGACACACCTCTTCAAATTTAGATTACAAATTAATAATTTAATCAGAACACAATATACAGTGTTCTAAAATATTTTATTTAAATTTGGCTTGGAATGTGGTGAACCAAATTCAATGATCTTTGGAGCCTGAATAATTACTCAACCATTTACTTCCCTCTGATATTATGCCTAATAACAAAATAGTTAGGGAGTAAATTTTAGTCATTCTAACAGTCTTTAAGGGTTAAACACATAGTCACTTTTGTAATCTCATGCAAATATATGCCTTATCCTAAAAAGCACTGATTTAGTTAAGAAATATCAATTGTTTCGTTATAACTGCATGTCCCAGAATCGTTTGTTAAGTATCCTGATAATGCCTGATGATGTTAAAGTTAATTTTATTTTTTCTGTTTTTATTTTTTATTTTCTATGAATTTTATTTTATTCATTATGCTATTACAGTTGTCTTGATTTTACCCCCTTTGCCCACCTCCAACCAACACCCCCCACTATCTCAGACAATCCCCCCAACATTGTTCACGTCCATGGGTCATACGTATAAGTTTTCTGGTTACTCCCTTTCATATACTGTACTTTACTCCCCCGTGGCTATTCTGTAACTACCTGTTTGTACTTCTCCATCCCCTCACCTCTTCTCCCATTCCTCCATATGCACCTCCCATCTGGCAACCATCAAAATGCTCTGCATATCCATGATTCTGTCTGTTCTTCTTGTTTGCTTAGCTTGTTTTTCAGATTCAATTGTTGATAGATATGCATTTATTGCCATTTTATTTTTCATAGTTTTGGTCTTCTTCTTTTTCTTAAATTAGTCCCTTTAACATTTCGTACAATAACGGTTTGGTGATGATGAACTTCTTTAGTTTTTTCTTGATTGAGAAACTCTTCATCTGCCCTTTGATTCTAAATGATGCCTTTGCTGGGTAGAGCAGTCTTGGTTGTAGGTCCCCACTTTTCATGACTTTGGGTATCTCTTGCCAATCCCTTCTAGCATGAAAAGTTTCTTTTGAGAAATCAGCTGATATTCTTATGGGAACTCCCCTGTAGGTAACTAACTTCTTTTCTTTTGCTGCTTTTAAGATTCTTTATCTTTAATCTTTGGCATTTTAATTATGATGTGTCTTGGAGTGGGCCTCTTTGCACCCATTTTGTTTGGGACTATCTGTGCTTACTGGACTTGCATGTCTATTTTCTTCACCAAATTAGGGAACTTTTCTTTCATTATTTTTTCAAATAGAGTTTCAATTTCTTGCTTTTTCTCTTCTCCTTCTGGCACCCCTATGATGTAAATGTTGGAATCCTTGAAGTTGTCCCAGAGGCTACTGATTCTATCCTCATTTTGGGGGGATTCTTTTTTCCTTATTGTTGTCCTGATCAATTTTTTTTTTTGCTTCCTTATGTTCCAAAGCATTGATTTGATTCTCGGCTTCATCCACTCTACTCTTCTTTCCCTTTAAATTGTTCTTTATTTAAATTAGTGTATCCTTCATTTCTGACTGGGCCTTTTTTATGCTGCTGAGGTCCGCACTAAGTTCTTCGAACATCCTTATAACCAGTGTTTTGAACTCTGCATCTGACAGATTGCTTATCTCCATTTTGATTAGTCCATTTTCCTAGAGTTTTTATCTGTTCTTTCATTTGGGCCATGTTTCTTTGTGTCCTTGTTTTGGCAGCCTCCCTGTGTTTGTTTCTGTGTATTAGGTAGAGTTACTTTGACTCTGTGTCTTGGTTGGGTGGCCTAATGTGGCAGGTACCCTATAGGGTACAGTGGCACAGCCTCCCCTGTCATCCAAGCTGGGTAAGGTGTGCCCTTCTTGTGGGCCGAGTACACCTTCCTTTTGTAGTTGAGCCTTGGTTGCTGTTGGCAGGTCAATGCGAGGGATTTGCCCAGGCCAGTCAGCTGCAAGGACTGGCTATGACCACTGACCACCAACTTCTGCCCTCTGAGGAGGATCAGCTGTGTAGGGGCAGGGTGGTGTTGCTCTGATATGGTCTGTAGCTGCCCACTGAGTATGCAGGCTCTGGGGTTTCCTGGGTGGTGCAGGCCAAGGTGAGCCCCCCCCACCCCGTGTTTTGCCCAGGGCCATGCTGCCTGAGTTATAGATCAACTTGAGATGGCTGCTACATGTGCTGGGGTTGGAGATTCCCAAGTGAAGCCTAGCTGTGAATCTAGGCTGGTGGCTCTCTGAGGTCACTTGTTGCTTGTTTGAGAGGATTTAGGAAGTTGTAAAGCATGAGCCAAGACCAGTTATTCATACGCAAAATCAGCTTGGGTCGGTCTGTAAGTTGGGTGGGGCGGAGACTCTCTCCAGAGCAGCGCAAACAGTATTAGCCAGATTGATGGAGTCTCAGATATGGCACCTGCCTGTCAGCTCTGTGGCTCTGTTGGGGGAGGATCAGAATAGAGACAATGGCCTCTGTCCACCTTGATGCTGGACACTTCAGTTCCTCCCTGTATGCCACTGGTGCCTTTTAAGCTGCCACCCCAGTGCTGGAGTTCAGAGGGAGCGAGTCCATGTGTAGGTTCTTTAAGAGGAACTGCTTGAGGCTCCATAAGTTTCTTCCACCAATTCAATCCCTGCTGGGTTTTGCTGCCAGAAGTTGTGGGGACTTATCTTCCTGGCCCTGGGATTCCTAGGCTGGGGGACCTGATGTGGGTCTAGGACTTCTCACTCCAGAGTTACCCCTGCCAAATTTTTATCCATCACTTGTGGATGTGGGACCAGCCCATTCCATGTCTCTGCCCCTCCTACTTGTCTAAATGGATGTTGTTTCTTTTTAATTCCGTAGTCATCAAACTTCCATTCACTTGACTTCTAACAACTCTGAGTGATGGTTGTTCTAGTTGTAATTTTGATGTGGTTGTGCTAAGAGGTGAGCCATGTCTGCCTTTGCCACCAGAAGTCCTGACCAGAAGACCTAATGTTATTCTTTCTTAATGCATTTCTTTGTAGGTCTGTCTGGTCACTCATACTCATACCGTTCTTCCTAGCTTCCCACCACATCTACCCTCGTACTTTCATCCGTGTCCATGTTCTTTGCCTTCCCTTCTGTTTCTGTGGAAACTGGCCCTATTTCTAAGACCAACACCCTCAATTAGCTGCCCAAAATGTTTTTTCTTGGTAAGAATTAAAAAAAAAGAAAAAGAAAGGATCTCTGGATGCCAGTTGACCCCAGTATGTCCTCTCAAGTCCCATTTCTCTGTCCTCTATTGCAACAAAATCACTTTACATGCTTTATCTACACTATGTCTAATTCTTCTCCTATTTTCTCTTGAACACACTCCAGTCAGGCTTCTGTCCACAGGCCCCCTGCCAGCAGTCAGTCCTCAGTCTTCAACCTATGCTGACCAGCTCCAGCAGGGCTGGGAGACACTGCCTAGGGGTACTTGGTCTTGTTTGCTGGACAGCTTAGTTCCTAACCCCCGCTCAGGTAGGTCTTTGCTGAAGTGTCATCTTCTCATTCAGGTGTTCCCTGATCTTCTACTTAAAATTTCAACTCACCCAACCCACGGAAATCCCTATCCTCCTTCATACATATTCACCACATCTACTCAAAATGTATTTTGTATTGTCCAGCTGCCCTGCCCCCTGGATTAGAAGGCCCACGAGGGCAGGGACATCTATCAATGTGTTCATTGCTAAATCTTCAGCACCCAGCACAGCACATGGTATGTGACAGCCACTCTACAAATTGTCTGAATAAATTTTACTGAGTTGGAAAATCTGAAGTGGTTTAAAATGTACAAAGAAATAAAACAGGTAGTTTGAAGTCTGTAGTCTCAGTCTGATTTTTAAATCATTGGCTTCATTTTCCCTTAAAAAGATTATTTTTTTCTTCAATAGAAATAAAAATTATTAAAATATATACCTTGTTTACTTTTCTCTAGGCAAAAAAAGGAAGAAAAAAAGCTTCTTTAATTAAAGAATCATTCAGTAATATTTTATTCAACTAACAGAGTGATCTTACATGTTACATATTAGAAACTAACCATGATTATCACATACATATAGAATGAAAACGCCAGCTAATCTGCACAATCCATATCAAAACAAAGTTTTAAGTCTTCTGGGTAGGAGCTTGTTTTAGCTTAATAAAATCGGATTTCCCATTTAAAAAAATAAAGTCATTTAAACATCTGAAGAAGACATTAACAATGCCACAGTTTGTCTTACTTTTTAATTAGGAAACAACCTAGAGAGAAGTATTTATTTTAAAAGTTAAGGATATTTATACTTTAGGAAATATTTTAATATAATCTATTTGGAAGAGTCCACACTAGCTCAGGACAGTCATGGGGATTCTTCAATATACTAGGTGAGAACTGTACATTTTCTGGCTATAATTTTGTCATTGGGGAATAATTTCCTACATTTACTATAGTCTTTTCTTTTTCTCCCTTTGATGCAGTATCTCTAAATACAAGCCTTTCCTCTTCTCCCCTATACAAATATTTAATATGCCTTCTCTTTATCCTCCCCATAGTGTCCCTCTTGCAACTGACCCAGACTGTTTACTTCTAGAAACACCTCCAGGTCTCAAGGCTCTGACCACCTCTTCTAGGGTTGGTTAGAATCCACACTTGGAAATCTCCATTCTTTTATTTGGCAGAGTTCCCATACTCACTCCAGGATTTAGAGTTGTCACCTTTACAGTGTTGGAATTTTTCCCCCTAAGATCCTGGCTATTTTGTAGTTTTTTGTCTTTGTCATCATTGCTGGTGGTTCATAATTTCCTGAAATAACTCACCTTAGAAATTGAATTTAAATTGCATTTCCTTTGTCCAGAAATGAAACCTCTAAAGGCATTTATCCATATATCCATGATTAGCTACATTCTGGCTAAATACAAATAACATTTGGTACTATTAATGAATGAGAATCTCAACTTGTTCTTCAGTCCAAAGCTTTCTTTTCCTACAGAGTTGTAGTAGGACCAGAGAACACTGTGTTTCTTTAGAGTAAAGTTAATTCAGGGCCTTCATTTATTCATTTGACAAATTTATCTTGAGAATTTCTTATGAGTAAAACATCAAGCAACATACACACCTGGGTCAGACACGGTATCTATCCTCAGGGAAGGTATAACCTAGAATTACAGAAAAATTACACTAAATAATAGGAACTAAAATACCTATTCAAGAATAAAATCAGCTCCTGACTGGTGTGGCTCAGTGGGTTGGGCATGGTCCTGCAAACTGAAAGGTTGCCCATTTGATTCCTGGTCAGGGCACATGCCTGGTTTGTGGGTCAGTTTCCTGGGTGAGGGCCTGCAAAAGGCAACCAATTGATGTTTCTCTCCCTCTCCTTCTCCCTCCCTTCCTCTCTCTCTAAAAATAAATAAACGAAATCTTAAAAAAAAAAAAAGACTAATACTATATTTGAAAAATGTTGCCACAGAAACAGTTTGTTAGAATGTTCATTTTGTCATTGCGTAAGAGTTATAAAAGTATTTAAAAACATAAATATTTTCCCATTGTTATAAACCAAAGATATACCACAAATTTAACAAGAATCTCAAAATTATTTTAATGTTATACTCAGCAAAGACTAGTATATACCCCTCATAGACTACTCTTCGTACATTAGGATACAAAATTTCTACAAATATACTGGCAGCTCCAGAAAAACTAGCCTTAGGTTCTGAAGTTTTGTTTATATTTATATTCATGGGTAACTAACTCGGCACAACTGTAAAAGATAACAGATTTAAGTAAAAAATATTATATTTATATCTTTAGAAGGTCATCTTTATTTCTATTGACTTGATGCTGTTTGCAAACCATTAAGAACATTTACTATAATGTTTAGAAAATTCACTTTTAAAACTGTCTTTAATTATATTTGTTAAATAGTAGGCATTTTTATACAAAACAGGAAAGTTAACATAAATGTTATTTTCATTATTTATTCTGCATTTATTTGTATGTAAATAAAAATGTCCTCTTCCTCTATTTTAATGATAGATGAGATGTTTATTAACAACAAAAACACATCCAGCTGACAAACATAAAGATCAAATATATCACATAGCTGCATTTGTGGGGGGCCTCATCCACTGCTGCCCTCCTCGTCTTTGTAATGCAAGTAGTTAAAATCATTAAAAATTCAGCATTTTATGTCATGAGCTAGGGAAGGAAGAGAGTGCGATTACACTGTGTCGACTGGAGGGGATGATTAGAATTGCGATGTTTTTCCATTACTGTTTCCTTAGCAAATCTCTACACAATGACACAGACATCAAGTCTGTTTGTATTCTACCGTTGTGTCCTTATTCCCATCTTCCAAATTTCACTATAGCAAATCCTTATTTACTTTCTCGCAGAAAAAAAAAATTAAAGATGTATAATGTGAAGATACTGTCTTAGCTCCTTGCGCCCTGCAGGACTGACAGTTCCTTCCCAAGTACAATTATACTGGCAAATGCAGCTATTAACTCTATGACTATAACGTGCACTCCAGTTCCTTTGAAATTCTATAAAATAGTCATCCTTAGATGGTGATGGAAAGGCAGGAATGAAACAGGAACAACAAGAATTACTTTACATACTAATAATAACAATTTAGTTATCAAAACAGAACTGAACAAGTGTGTCTTTATACTGTTCTTTCAAAAATTTAGCCTCCTAGGGTTCTAATAATCAGGGCCTATGGTTCAGGAATGCACGGTAGCACTCAGCTCAGTGCCTATATCCTCATTTCAAAGAGAATCATTCAAAGAGACGTCCATCCTGTCAAAAATCTCCACTTTGAGCTGCTAATGTAGAATAAAAATCAATATAAATTTTGATCATTTGATGAATATTTACTTCTTACTTTAGTGTTTGGGGATTTAGAATTGAAAAGTGCTGAATCAAGTCATTTTATTTTTTTGTGTTTGTGCCAACACCAATTTACTACCCTCCAGAAAGTTCCTGAACAAGATGTCTCAGGTGGCATGCATGTTGGTTTTTCCTGTCAATCATAACAGTATGTCAGTAGGGAGCTGTAATCATTTCCCTTTCATACTCTCAGTGTTCCAAAAAGGAATATTTTGATTACTTCCCTGGAAAAGGTAAACTTTCTCATATATACGCACTTATGGTAAGCCTGGGTGTCTGTTGTTTTTGGCATTCAGCTGAGCCTAAATTGATATGATCTCCTAAAAGTTAAACACTTTATCTCCCTCTCCAAGGGTAGTACCCTCACACAAAAAAAATAAGTAAAATAAATAAATAAGAGTTTACATATAAATTCCTCTATGAGCAACATTCAGTTTCACCCCCAAGACAAAGAGCTTTTATAGGAGCTGCCACCTTTCTCCATGCATTTTTTTTGTATATATTTTAAAAAAACAAAAACACAAGAAAATATCAACTAATTGCTCTAATCAGTAGAATGCCTTCATAGTAAAAAGGACTTTACATATTTTTATTATAAATGAAAATAACATGCACTATAGACAAATAATGCCAAAAGGACTTGGATATTGAAAGGTGATTCTTATGTAAGGCTGGTTGTGTAGTAGTGCAGCATGTCGCCATTTTTATGATGATACTTTGATACACAACAAAAGTGTTATTCTTGCAGAATGTTTCCATAGTGATTTTTAAAAACATGGTCTTTCCCAATTTAAAAAAGACTAATTGCAAGCACCAAAGAGGTAAGGTATTCTCATTAAAAAAAAAAAAAAAAAATATATATATATATATATATATATACACACACACACACACATATATATATCTCACATAAGACATAATGGCAGAAGACTCAATATTAAAGAGTCATTTTTGTTGGTTCTTTATAAACTAATAAAAATGGCAGCAGCTGCCTTTCCCAAAGATGATATAGCCCTGGACAATCACTAGATATTATGTAGACAGATGTTTTAAATAAAATAAGTATTTAGATTGCTAGATACCTTGCTAGATATGAAGGCAATTATAGGATGTCTTTGTTAAATTACATTTTTCATTTTTGTGTTGGGAAAAAAGAACTGTCCTGGAAACAGTACCGACAGGAAATGATCCTATATCTAAAACAGCTGGAGACTGTAACTAATATAAATTTACTTGAAAATAAAAATGCTGTATGCCTCTGGAGACATGCAGTAACATGCCATAAAAACAGATGAGAATATAAAAGTATTTAAAAGGAGGGAAATACATTTTATCTAGATATTATACTGAGATGTGATTCACTGATAAATAAGAAATATTTAAAGATGAAGAAAGAATGAAAATCAGAAGAGTCATTTTAAAACTCAGATATTTATTTAAAACCATATTTGTAGGAAATATCAAAATAGTTTTCTAGCAAAAACCCTTTGCTTTTCAGCACAGTGGTTACTAATTAATTTACTAAAGTCATAATAAAAGTATAAAGGCAGAGAATTGTGTTTAACTGGGAAATTCTAATGGAAGCAGAGGATGCTTGCTATGAGTAAGGCAAGGACCCCAAATGTTAGAGAAGAATATCCCAGTAAATCTCAAAGCCATACCTAATAGCCCCCACACAAAAGCTCCCACTAGCTGTGTGCACCAGCCCACAGCCTCACTCTTGCCAACTGTTGAATAAGAAAGATATCTGATATACCAATTCATACCAAATATTCACAGGCATTAACATCTTAAAATGGTGCCCATCTCCGAGATTATGAACTTCAATCTTCTTCACTTAAACACTGAAATGCCTGAATCTACAAGATACGTTTTAAAAAGGCTATGGGCGGAACTCTATTTTCACAGCAGGGGTAAGGAGAGCCGAGTCTTGAATGTTCACCTTCCTCATCTATTCCTAAGGTCCATCTTGGCTTTGCTTCTAGGAGCCCAAGTATAAGACAGAAGGAGATTGTGAGAAGCTGGGATTTACTAGGCGGCCCCAATCTGCACATCCAGAAGATCAAAAAGCTTCAGGAGCTAGCTTATGCATGTCAGCTGGAAAGGGGTCCCAACAAGGAAAAAAGTGAAATGAGAATAAAGGCAGAATGTAAGAGCAAAGACACAAAGCAAGTGTATATGATAAGTGTGAAGAACAGTTATAATACTGCCACAGAACCCAAAATGAAATGTCCTTAAACAAAGTTCTTTTGTAGGTTGAAGGTGCAGTATCTTCAAAAATGCAACTCTAGAACCCAAACTAAAACTCACATATTTGCCATAGACTGAATGTTTGTGTCCTCCCAAAATTTGTATGTTGAAACCTAACCCCCAACATGATGGTATTAGGAAGTAAGACCTTCAGAAAATGATTAGATCAGAAAGGTGGAGCCCACACAAACGAGACTAGTGCCCTGACAGAAGAGACCTCTTTTGAGCTCTCTCACCCTTCTGCCATGTGAGGACACAATGAACTAGGAAGTAGGCCATCACCAGATATGGGATCTGTCAGCACCTTGACCTTGGACTTCCCAGACTTCAGAACTGTGAGAAATAAATTGCTGTTGTTTATAAACCATCCAGTCTATGGCATTCTGTTATAGCAGGCCAAGCAGACTAAGGCAATATCCAATAACACTACTCTCCTTTCTAGAAGTTCACCAAATATTAAAAGAAACTACTCAGGCTATTTTCTGTAAGACCCATGATAGAGCCACACACAAACACACACATACACGCACACTCTTGGACAAAATTCTGCAACAATAATTCCCATGTATTCATATCATCTTTATGGCTAGATAGATTGGTCATCACTGCTGCTTAGAGCTTATAAAGTTTGGCTTGTTGCTTAGTTTGTTCCAGAAAATGCTCAGTAGCTCACTGATATTATATTTGGAGGAGACTTTTAAAATATACAAATGCACATTTGTTTTCCTCTTTGATGGCTTTATTCGTACACATCAGGCATACTGCTATTCTAAGTAAGCAATAGGTTAAACACAATTATATGCTCCTGCTTTCTCCTCACTTGTGTTTACCTCAATTATACCTTTTTCTATTCTTTATTTTAGTACCAGAGTAAAAACAAAAAAGAATTAGTTCTGTCTCCTAAACCAAAATACTAATTATAAAAGCATCCCTAAACAGCACTGGCCAAAGCAGACGCATTCCAACAGATTGCTCCATTATTATTTTATATTTCCATTATTCTATATGCCCCCTCAGTGACAACACACTGGTAGGTATTAGATACTATGCTCACGATCTCTTTAAAGGAAAGATCTGACCTCAGCCTTACCCAGTGTGTTGCAGACCTATCTTCCCTTAGGTACCAGGGACTTCAGCGCCCGCCTTGCTGGGCCTTTACCGACCATCACTGCTCCTGAGTTGCTCTCACCCTTCCGCACACATTCTTACTACACTAGGCTTTTTTCAATCCCTTGAATGAACCTAGCTCCTTCCCACCTGGGCAGGCTCATCCCTCTGCCTAGTATATTCCTTCTTTCTTCCTCATGTGGCTATCACCTTCTTATCCTTTAGGTCTCATACCCGAAAAATTTGAAAATATTTATTTGCAAAGATATATGCACTCCTATGCTCATTGCAGCATTATTCATGGTGACCAAGACACGGGGACAACTGAAGAATTCTTCATTAGATGACTAGATAAAGAGGATGTGATATATATACAATGGAATATTAGCCATTAGAAAAGATGAAATACTGTCATTTACAACACTGTGGATGGATCTTGAGAATACCATGCTAAGCAAAATAAGTCAGACAGAAAAAGTCAAGAACTATATTTCACTCACATGTGGATTATAAAACTGAAAGCCACAAATGAACAAACAAGAAAAACAAAATCTCATAGGGACAGATAACAGTATGGTGGTTACCAGAGGGAAACTAGGGTGGGGGGTAGTAAAGAGTAAAGGGAGACAAATACATGGGAACAGAAGAAGATTTGACTTTGGGTGGTGGGCACACAATGCAGTATACAGATTACAGGTGACATATCATAGAACTGTACACTTGAAACCTATATAATTTTATTAACCAATATTACCCCTATATAATTTTATTAACCAATAAATTTAATATAAAAAAATAAAATTTCATTCCTTGGTCATCTAAGGTCATCATTTCATCTTTCTTATTTGTGATTGTATCCCCATTGTCCAGAATTGTGTTGAATGAATGAAGGGGTTTTTGAGTGAAGGCTCATGAACAATCTCAGAAGGAAGTTAGAAGGAGAGTTGATGTCCTGGTAGAAAGTAGAGATCCTTGGCCAGTGCTGACGAACACCTCAGGTAATCTGAGAGGTAAGATGTGCATGCGGGCATTCAAAAGACTTCCTAAACTGTGGCAGAATAATTAGCCTTAAAATGGATGTTTTGACCAAAGTCTCCAGAGATTCATTCAGCTTAAAAAATAAATTGGGATTGTCTACAAATTGCCAATAAGAAAACTCCTGGAGGCTATAAAGCATCTATGTTACACATTTTAATTTAAAGTGATGATATTTAAATTTAGCAGGTCTCTATGACACTTTAGCCATGGTGATAAAAGGCACAACTGAGCAAAGACATGGAAAAAATATATCGCCTTTCAGGCCATAGTGTGAAGCAGAATTCTCAAAGTTTCAGTGAGAAAGAACAGTTAAACCACATATAATTGGAAAGGAAATGCTCAAATCACAAGAAACCAAGGGAAAAAGAAAATGATTAATAAATAGTCAACCCCCTAAGAGGAGTTCAGAGACTCCAAAACCCCTCCATTAGGCTGCCAGTTATCAAAGGGGGGAGGGATGGAGCCTTTTTTCTTAGAATTTTATTTCTTATATTTAGAATTGAAGTCAGAGATATTTCACATCCTTAAACAGAATCTGTTCTGTGGATGATGATGAAGACACAGGGCCTCCCCTTCTTCCAGCCTCCAACCACTGTCCAACTTCTTCTTCAGGTGCAACCTTCATAACCATCTTCTCAGCCATCCTAGGCCTCTGGGACCAGTCAACTCTCCTTTTGGGCTTAGCTCCTTACTGCCAGTCAAACATGAGCTCTCAGACTTGTCAGAATTAGTCATCTGAGGTGAAGGCTGCTGTCAACTACCTACCTCTTCAACTTGCACCTGTGGGCATCCTACACCTACCTCTCTCTGGACTTCTATTTCAACCACGATGATGTGGCTCTAGAAGGCATGCCATTTCTTCTGCAAGTTGGCCAAGGAGAAGCACAGGGCATTAAGTACCTGTTGAAGGTACACAACTAGGACGTAGGCCAAGCCCTCTTCCAGGATGTGCAGAAGCCATCCCAAGATAAGTGGGGTCAAACCCTGGATGCCGTGGGAGCCACCACCGTCCTGGAGAAGTACCTGATTCAGGTCCTTTTGGATCTGCATGTCCTGGGTTCTGTCCACACAGACACCCATCTCTGGTCATTGCTGGGCAGTCACTTCCTAAATGAGGAGGTGAAACTCATGAAGATGGGTGACCACCTGACCAGCCTCCACAGGCTGTGCTGGGAGAGTACCTCTTCTAAAGGCTCACACACAAGCAAAAGCCCGAGCCTCTAAGCCCAGGAGGCTTGGAGGGGCCCCTGGACCAAATGAAAACAATAAAGCTTTTTGTAGCAAAAACAAACAAAACAAAACAAAAAACTCTTGGTGACCTGCCACTGAATATGAGACACAAATCATAGGAGTACCTACTGCCCTTGTATTTGAGCCATGACACCCACCACTAGCTAGCTTGTTCAGTATCTGACCTACCAGCAGTGTAGTCACATTTCTCCTTATGATCGCCTGCATGGGAAAAGGCCTCTCTCTGAAGCTTCCTGTAGAATATCTTGACTCATATCATTGTTCTAATTTAAAAATCAAATACTAACAACAAAGAACTTTTGTGATTGCCATTTAAAAAAAAATTCAAATGAGTGAGCACAGAATTTAAACATGGCACATGGTTGGATATCAGCCCACCTTCCCCTATACTCTCTGTGACTTCCTTTTCTGACAAAGAGCAAACCCCACTTATACTTATGTCAGACTAAACCTTATCTCCCCAGGTGTATACCTTCCATCTCTGCATCCCAGGCTTTTCTCTGTTTCTGCAACTTCTCCCCCACACATTCCTCCAGCCTCAATAACCTCCTATCTCACCTGAATTTCCCGGACACATGCTCTGCCCCTCTATTTATAAAATGTTTATCTCTCTCCTCTTTACAGATATTCATGACTCCTCTGTCCTATTAGATTTTTAAGCTCCCCGAGAATAGAATATGAGTCAGGTTTATTTTGATATTATAGGTTCCTGTTACATAGTACACACTCAATAAGTACTTGCTAAATGAATGAATGAGGTAAAAAAAAAAAAATGGTCTAGCGCTGCTTGTTTCTATCTAAAAAGGGCTAAAGATATTATTTTTAAAATCCTTTTAAAAGTTTGGGGCAGGAAAATAATAAAGTGAGGTTGGGGCAACTTCTTGTGCCAGAAAGCAAAGAAGCATTCATTGACTAATGGGGATATGTCAAAAGGACATGGGAGCCATCATAAAGAGGCTCCCTTTTGGAAAATTTGGGACAATCTAAGCATCAAAAAGAAGAATTATCATAATTGATTGTTGCATGTTGAATAAATCATAATCGACCAATCTATAAGTATACTCAAAAGAGAGAAAGAAAAAAAGTGTCACTATGGAAGGTGACTATTACACTAATTCCTTACACCAAAAATTAGTAAATAAAGAGGAAAAATGAGGTATTTCATTTGCCTTTTTAAAAAGAAACTGTAGTTCATATGAAGTTGATAGGAGGAAGTTTTATAGGAAAAAGAAAAAAAGCTAGTGCCCTGGCAGGTTGGCTCCATCGGTAGGTAGAAGCATCGTTCTATAAATGGAAACATCATGGGTTCGATTCCCTGTCAGGGTACATACCTAGGTTGCAGATTTGATCCCTGGTCTGGGGTGCATACAGGAGGGGACCAACTGATGTCTCTCACATACATTGAGTTCTCTCTCTCTTTCTCTTTCTCTCTCTCAAATCAGTAGACATATATATTTTTTAAACTAGTTAAAAATATGGAAGAAATAATAGAATTAGAAAGCTATCATTTTACCACCCCTCTAAAAATAACTGATTCCAGCAAAAATCATCAGTGGATTCTAAAACCATTAAAACTTTTCATGGAGAACTGAATATTCATATGTTGTCAAAGAAGTGCCCCACAGATTACTTGCTAATTATAAGGGAAATCTCATCTCTATGAAGAAGGTATCATCTGGCTGTCACCACTTTCGCATCACAAACAGCAGACAACCTGACATGATGAGGTACTACATGAAGTGCGCCTGCTAAAAATGTTTAACCTGTATCCAAGCAAATCTCTACACCAAATTTCCAGTGTATAGGAAATAAGGGGTAGAGAAAAAATTTAAAAGACATCATCAGGAAACAGCCAGACAAATATGGAATAGAAAACCTTTCACGTGACGATTCACTTGTTTCTTCAAATTGGTATTTAAAGGTTGGTGAGATCTCAGTTTGAGTTGAGTTCTCAGATAGAAAGAAGGGGTTGGAATAAAAGATGACAGAGAGAAACAAAGTCATTTTATATCAGCATTAAATGCACTGCTGTTTTCAAAATGCTACTTCACAGCTTGAGAAGCAGCCCTAAGAGATAACAGTATTTTTTTTAAAAAAAGATAAACATCTTCCTTTTAGTCAGAATCTATGCCCAAAATGAAATCTCTATTGTTTTATTGGATGTTTAAAAATAACTATAAGATTTTATATTTTACATCATTAGATATTTATGTTTTATAGTTCCATTCCAAATAATCTATTCTCCTATGAAACAAGTATTGATTTAGTCCTGTTACTTGAACCAGAGTGCAAAATTAACAGGTTAATTGGATGTGATAATCCTGGTTTCACCATCTCTCACCTCAATCAGCTCACTATTCACTGGGTTCCCGCATAAATGCTTAAATCATCCTTGAGAACAATGTTCTGCTTGCTCAGGAATCATTTGCTAATAGGATATTGATAATTTGACAATAAATTACATTTATACTTTTATGGCTTAGGTGATTTCACATACATTTTCTCATTTGATAATTATAACAACCTTGTATTGTGCTCAGGTTGATCAGGTGTTATTATCCCCACTGAACAGACGTAGAAGCCAGAGATCAAATAAATTAGTTTGTCCAAAGCCACGTAGCTAATGAGAGGAAGAGGCAGGGGTTCCTGGCTCCCCATCCGGTGCTTCTCCTACTGACCAGCCAGCAGCCCGGCAGCCACGATTCTCCAGTCCCCGGCTGGTCACTGACTAAGGCAACTACGACAGTTGGGGTGTGGCGCCAAGTCCTTCTGTAGGTGCCCAGGTCAGTCACCCTCTGCAAGGCTCAGTGTCCTGTGACTCTTGGACTCAATCAAAACTCTACTATGCTTAAATATTCATAATTTAGTGAGGAATCAAATATCTTCCTAAAGGGGATTCCAGGTCCACACAAATCTCACAGACACCTTTAAAAAATTTGTTCTTATTTAGCACTTGGAAAAGCAAATTAATTTTGTATATTTTTTCCCTATAACGCTTCGCCAGGCTCCAAAGTCACTTATTTTCAGAAGTCCCTCAGGTCCCCGAGTTAGAATGCTGTGCTCCAGCCAACTCCTTCTTCCCAGCACCAAAACATCAAAGTTTCTTTCTAGGCGTTTTAGTGATCCCCCACAATTAGGAAAAACCCAGGACACCCATTAGATTGTCACTTTCTAGCAGATGTTTTCCAGCTGTTCCCAACGTCTTTCTGTTAATGCCCCACCATCTGCTGCTTTAATGGTGCCACAGTGGGAATGGATGCTTTGGTGACTTGCTCTCTGAGTTGTAAAGACCTGGACCATTGCCTCATCCTGGGAAAGCCTGGCTTGCATATTTGTCACATTTCTCCAACTAGTTGTTGCGCTTATTCTACCTACTAACCAACCAACACGGAGCCAGGTGGGACATGAAGAATGTGAGCTCTCACTATCACGTCGAAGCCTGCATGGCTCTTCATTAATGGACACACATCTCATTTCCAGCAAGCCTATGTCCTGCTACTGGGAGGGCGCCTGACATTGTCTTATCCAATCAGTACTACTCTTTTTTACCTTAATTTTTTTTAAACCAGTATACCAATAGCACATCAGGACAGTAAGCATTTATGTGCCTTTTTTGTCACCTTGCCAATTGCACCTTGCACGTGGAAATGTTATGCTCATTTGATATTTTTTACAGCTGAATGAAGACAAATCCTGGTACTCCAAGATCCACATTTAGTTAGGATTGAAGTCTGCCAAAAAACAGCAGTCACTGGTGCTGATTTTCAGGGGCTGTAAATCAGCGTGTGATCTATTTGTGATACTTATTGAGGAGAGTACATTTCCCTTCAATTGTGTAAGCATGGGTGTCCACCTTTAGGCATCTTCTTCGTCTTCCACACTGGAAGAAGAATTGTCTTGGGCCACACATTAAATACACAAGCACTAACAAAAACTGATGAGCAAAAAAAAAAAAGGTGTTTTTTTTCAAGTAAATTTACGATTTTGTGTTGGGCCACATTCATAGCCATCCTGGGCTGTGTGCGGCTCACGGGCCAGGGGTTGGACACCCCTGGTAGGGTAATGGAAACTATTGTTCTGAAACTATAGTTTCACTAGATGTCAAAAAGGTTAGCACCATTAGCTCATAATCCTTTCCAAAGACCCAATGGGAATAGTTGTTGCTGGGACTTCCACAAACATAACCATACATTCAGGAGAATGTTACACATACTAATTACAATGTACCCACCTACAGACAGGTATTTATATTTTTAATTCATTATTTTAAGATTCTGGCCTACCACCTAACCCCATGTGTTACCTTCCAAGATAAACAAGTTTTCTAAGGCTCTCTTAAATGAATTGCTTATTTAAAATATTTGAACTTATGGTTACAAGCCAGATCCACATGCAGAATGGTAAGATTGTAAACCTGGGACTGAAAGACTATATTAACATCATCCCTGCCAGCATGTCATCTGCTCTCATAACACTGACTCTTTTATCTTGAACAAGCAGCCTCTTCCCCATTCCAGCTCATATTTAACTGAAATTAACAAAAATAGCTATCTTTGATTTAACAAAGCTATAAACCCCCAAACAGCAACTTCATGCTTTACTTGGAGCAGTCATAAATTGTAGCAACATTGCAACTGTTGTGATAAAAGTGAGAAATTCACTCATTTCTCCTTTAGTCAATAAATGTATTTAGTTGTTTTACAGACACTTAAAGAGTGTTTTCAACTTACAAAATATGCTAGCATTTTATCAGGTATGCTGGCCCTTGTAAGGGACGACGACGAGGCCTGTAAGGAGCTGCTATTTAGCAAGGGACACAGGTTGTAATGAGGAATTATAACATACAGCAGGATGGTATAAAGGAATCAACAAACCGACTTTGACAGTACATTGGGAACTGGAAAATACTTCATGGAAGAGGTGGTGTTTTCACTGGGTCTTGACGGATGAACATGATTTTGACCATTAGACAGGAAATAAATATAGTTACACTGAGAAAAAGTGCCTCTATAAATCAATCTACCAAACTCCACCATACTTCATATAATCACTGATATTTTGCACCCCTAAGAGTGTTTAAGTTTTCAATGCGGTTAATTGAAACCCTACTAAATGCAAATCAAAAGTTTCAGCCTTAATTGAGATATTTTGAAAATTGAACCCATTGCTTCAGGCAGGTGCTACATGAGATTCCATTAATATAGGTAATTAACATTAGCCTCTGCTTTAATTAACATGCACACTTTAATTAGCAAAGCATTAACCAACATTAAAAAATCCGATCTTCATGCATCACAAAAAACTGCAAAGTTATGACTACTATGTTATTTTTCTCCAAGGTTGTAAATCACAGAACAGTGATCACTTTTGAAGTACACACCATATTTAAAATATTAAACAGGGGGACATATACAAAATGAGTGAAACCCCATTAAAATGAAAAGAATATTCTTTAGAAAATATAAAGCCCACCATTTTCAGATTTTAAACATTATAATCTTTCAATGATCATTTGGAGGGCACAAGACTTTGGAAAATTTTTCCACAGACTGTCACCTTCCCTATACATAATAAACAAATGACTATAATATAGTTAACTTTATCAGTATGACTGCCTACCTCCTTAAGCTCTTCTTATCCTTCCAGGGACCAAAGGAAGTATTAGCTTCAATGCCATTTAATGCTTGAGGTCTCAAACTAGTGGAAACTTTATTTTAAAACAGCCTATGTTGTCTTGTTTTATATTAAAGATATAAATGAATTGCAATAGTTCTCTATCGACAACCTACCATGTGGCTGGACCACCAACAATTAATTATTAAGGATGCATTTTTCTTAAAAACAAAATTGACTTTCATGTTCTTTCCTTATTATAATCAATTAGGTGTGCCAATTTTCAAATACTATTAATATTCTGTACCTTACTATTTTATCATTTTAATGAAAACAGTTTCATTATTATATGGAATAAATGGTGCCCATGTAGCACACCATTGAATTCTTTTGTCCTAAGACATGCTAAAATTATAGCAAAAAAAAAAAAAAAAAAACCTTGCAAGCCTTTAAAACACACATTTATAGAAAAAGTGACCATATCCTGATTAAGCATTAAAAACATTCATAATATTACACAAAATTAGCAAACTGATTCTTTACTGTATGTAAGGCAGTATTTCAGACTCAGAGAAACCCAAGTGACCACAATGAAAAATGTCCCTCATGAGCTTACATTCGAATCTGAAGCTGAAAATAACAGAAATCACAGCATCAAGGTAAATACTGGTGCAATGAGAGAAAAAGAGCGAGCAGGTTGAACTCAGATTTGTAGGCTCATTTGCTGTTGTAAGCAGGTACTAACATTGGAACAGCTTGTTCCCATTGACTTCAAAGAGAGTTGGGCTTCTGTCCTGTTCCCATCATCCACTGGCCACATCCACAGCCTATCACACAGTCAGCATGAGCCAGGATCTTTACCCTTCACAGTCTGAACTCCTTTTCAGCAGACAAATTGGACAAGACCTGTTTCTTGGGCTTGCAAAGCCATTCTCCAAGCTGCTACAGTGAATTCCTTGGCCCCTTCTCCTACGGCAAATCAGGGCCCAGGCTCCCAGGAGACCGTGTGGGACCAGGCGTTCTTCCTGGCTCAGTGCTGCACGCAGTGCTCTGGAAACAGGTGCAAGGGCACTCCTCAATTCTGTTTAAATGAATTTGAGGAGCGTTTATCAAATTCTTCCTCTATTCTGGAGATTATATTATGACAAAATTCTTTATACAGGGTTGCCATATATCAGTATTACCCATGCTCTGCCCATTAAATTCACTGGGGTTTTCATTCAGGAAAGGTATAAGCAAGAGAGACAGAGAGAAGCACAGAATCTTGATTCAGAAATGTATCACAAACCTTCACAAACACCCTTCCTGGTTTAACTTCCAAAGGCCTTCCTTAGAGAAATCTTTCAGTGAAAGCAGTCCCATAGCACCAAGCTCTGAGACATTTGTTTAACTGCATACACATATTTAAGATAAATGCCTGAGTGACAGTTTGCTCTCAACTAACCCGATTTATTCCCCTACACTCTATAGTAGTGTTTCCTAGACTACCAGCTTCAAATTCAGCTTAGGGGTTCACTAAAATGCAGATTCTGAGGCCCAGTTAGGACCAAATGAACCCTGGTTTCTGGGGGCGTGCCAGTTTTAACCAGCACTTACAGGTGATGCTTATTCATATTAAATCTGGAAGATCTCTGAGAGAGAGAAACCACAGTTCCTTATTTTTCATATTATAAGAAATAATCATTAAAAATAAGCAAAATACTCCACACCTAACCTTCTAACTTCCATAGAGATTAATATCAGAGAAAAAATAAGTTTGTGGAGAGAAAGATTTATTAAAATAGAGTCAGTTTTGACAATTAGCAAAATTTGATGAGCAGATAAAACGCATAAAAATAGAAAGATTTATGTTTGCATTGAATGTATTTTTATAGTCATCTCTGTTGTAAATACTGCTTCATAAATGCATTTTAAGTTTGGAATTTTCAAACACATTACTTTTTTAAAAAGTTAGCTCAGCTTGTAGAGTACTCTACTTTTATTAATTTTTTTACCAATAGATAGCTGAATCTTTACTATGTTTCCTGTCAACTAACTCCTTATAATTTTTAACTGCAATAACTAAAAACAAAAAACTTATCTTGAGAGAAACAGATTTATCTTATGGGAGACAGATTTTACATACACTGACTTTCTTTAGATTTTTTTTTTAATTATATTTCACATGACATGATCACCATAAATCTGAGAAAATACGGTCAACTCACTTACCTGGACAAAAAGGATAGACTGGCAAAAAGGTTTCCCCCGTCTGATCTCAATCTCCTTTTTCAATCTTATCTCCCTTTACTTTCCATACAACCTTCTTCCCCAGGCCATTTGTCTATTCATCACTGGCTCTTAAATAGAAGCACTTCCTACCCCTGAGTCTTTGGAAGCAACATTCTCCTGCATAAAACAGTCTCTGACCTATTCTCTCACTTAAATAAAATCAAAAAACTCTCTAAGGTCCAATACGAACAACTCTTTCATCTCCCTAATTTCAACACTTATACCTCTATTCTTCCACTGTATACCATTGACCACCTTGCATTAGTAGAGATCTATCTGCTCAGACATTTAAGTCTTAATTTTCTCACTTAATCATGAGCTCCTTTTAAGCAAGGAATCTCCCAAAGCATTTAGAACCTTGCTTCACACATCAGAGTTAATACTTGAAAACTTGATTCTCACCTTTAAAAAGATTTGCTACAGGTGAGGGCGATTGGGTGAAGGTGCTCAAAATGTACAAATTCCAATTATAAGATACATAAGTCCTGGCAATATAATACATAATATGATGATCATAGTTAGCAATACTGTATTGTGTGTTTGAGAGTTAATAAAGATGTAGGCCTTAAAATTCTCAACACAAAGAAAAAAAATTTAAGTATATAAGATGATGGATGCTAACTAATCTTATTGTGCTAATCATTTTGCAACATATAAATATGAGGTCTGTACAGAAAAAGTCCAGCCATTGTTAATATAAGGAGAATGGTTTGCAGGACATTGATGTAATCTGGCGGCCAAGGAGTGTCGACTGAAATGAGCATGTGTGAACAATGATGACTTCACTGTAAGAGTCAGTGGGGGCATTGGATGCTGGTGAGTGAGCATGTGTACTGTGTGGTCATCTCATTGAAAATGACTGAGAGAGCAGGGCAACAAATGTGCATCAAATTTTGCATTAAGCTTGAACATTCCTCTGTGGAAACTATTTGGATGACTCAGAAGGCCGCAGCTATAGGCAGCTGGTGATTGGTCGTTTTATCACAACTACATGCCCACTCATGTATCACATCTTGTGCGGAGTTTTGTTTTTGTTTTTGGGGGTTTTTTTGGCAAAACATCAAATCACCCAGGTGACTCAGCCCCTCTACAGCACAGATTTGGCACCCTGCAACTTCTGGCTGGCTTTTCCCAAAACTAAAATTATCTTTGAAAGGGAAGAGATTTCAGACCATCACTGAGATTCAGGAAAATACAATGGGGCAGCTGACAGCAATTGGGAGGACCGTGTGAGGTCTCATGGTACCTACTTTGAAGGGGACTGAGGCATCATTGTCCTATGTACAATGTTTCTTGTATCTTGTACAAGATACAAGATTCTTCTTCAATAAATGTCTCTATTTTTCATGTTACATGGCTGGATAACTTCTAAACAGACCTCAAAGATCAAGTCATTATGCTATACACCTTAAACTTATACATTGGTATGTGTCAATTATACAAGGGGGGACTCAAAAAACCCAGAATTACCTTCTGGAGGGTGGGTCCCTGTGGTACAGGCTTCCTCCACTAGATGAGTGTTCTAGGAACTGATCTATATCAGTGCACCAGCTGGAATTGTTGTGAGAGCCTGTGTCCAGCTTCAGTGAATTTTTTTGAAGAGCCTTTCAACTACGTTTGCCCATTTCATGATGGGTGACTTATGATCACACCTGCACCTGCCCACACTGTGTTGAGTGTTCAGCAGTTTCAGACCAAAAACAGCATGACCTCTGTTCCCCACCCTCCCTATTCACCCAAGCTTTCCCCAGCTGACATTTTTTTTTGTTTCCCTGTATAAAAAAGTCCTCAAAGGGAAGCATTTTGCCATTGTGGAAGAGGTGAAACAAAAAATGGCAGAAGCACTAAAAGGCATCAAAATTGATGAGTTCAAAAACTGTTGCAAGCAGTGGAAAAAACTTCTTGATAGGTGCATTGTATCAAATAAGAGTACTTTGAAGGTGACCAAAATTTAAATATGTAAGAATAAGTACAATTTTTTATAAATAAATTCCATTTTTTGGGTCCCTCCTTATATTTCTATGAAACTGGAAAAAAGGAAAAAAAGCTTTTAGAAGTCAAAGAAATAAAATTTAAATAAATAAAAATTTTACTTAAACCAGCCTGCAACATTGTAGAAAGCAGTATGGAGATACCTCAAAAAATTAAAAATTGATCTGCCTTTTGACCCAGTGATCCCACTTCTGGGAATATATCCAAAGGAGCCCAAAACACTAATTTGAAAGAATGTAAGAACCCCTATTTTCATTGCAGCATTATTTACAATCGCCAAGACAAGGAAGCAGCCCAAGGGTCCATCAGTAGATGAGTATATAAAGAACTACGTGACATTTACACAATGGAATACTATTCAACCATACAAAAAAGAAGAAAATTTTACGCTTTGTGACTGTATGGATGGATCTGGTAAAATTATGTGAAGTGATATAAGCCATTCAGAGAAAGACGAATACCATATGATTTCCCTCATATGTGGAATCTAATGAAGAAACTGAACTAACAAGGAAAATGGGGACAGACTCACAGAGGGAGAGCAGGACGACAGTGAGTGGTGGAGCGTGGAGGTTAGGGGGTGGAGGGATTGAGCTAAAAGGAAAAAGGACTCATGGACATGGTATAAGGGAACTAAATGGTAATGGGAAAAATGCAATAAAGATTAAATTTTTAAAATTACTTAAAGATCCAATAATAAATTGTTCAAATATGCTGTAGGCTTTAATCCTTAATTTGAGTTACTGATAATATCTTTCACTTACAATCCAGCTGAGAACCATGTATAGGTTCTTATAATTCTTAGATGTCAGTAAAGTAATCAAATAGAATGTTAGTGACTAGGTAAGTAGTGGAGGTAAAAGAAGTTCAATTAGCAGAAGCACAGGCTGTTACATTCAGAGTTGACTTCAATTGTTTCTGAACACACAATTTTTGGAAAAAAGTTTTAGAATAATAGACACTATTAAGAAAAATTGTACAAAAATGTGAAAGCACTTCACTATCTACCCCTAACCCTTAAGTAGTAATGAAGCTTTTGCTATGTTGAGGAGGAAATTTTTTCCCTTCTCCCCTTCTAGGTTCTTTGGCTGGTCTAATAATTAAATTGACAGACAACGATACAAAGGCCAACAGAATACTAACAGGATTTGTTTCACTCACAGGAACAGGAGAGTAAAATACCTCAAATCTCACTTGATTTCTAAACATCAAGCCAAATAATTAATAGAAGGTCCATAAAGAATGAAAGAACTAACTAACTAAAGAAATTGACATACAACAGATTAATAGGAGAAAACAAATTTAACGACATATGTACAGGAATCTTATAAAGACATGAGACTCAAAGGCAATCAGGGTACTGAGGCTTATAATGCCACCCTGAGCTAAGGAGAATGGGGTAGGAAAATGGGACTTTAAAAGGGAGGAAGGCAATTTCACAGGCAAGTGAGAAGAGCAAAGGTTTGGTAAACAAATGTTTGCCATGCCTTATAGATAAATCTCTGGTAATAGCTCTCTTTCTGGTAGAGGTCCCTATCTAAATTCTTTCTGACAGTTATGAGAGAAGCAAAATGCTTTTTTTCCTGACCCTGCTGGGTCTTAATTGCCTTCATCTCTAAAACTATCCATATGCCCAAGTAACACATTTTGGGCATATTCTACTCCCCCTCAGTTGCAATCTATAGTATTGTAATGGGGTGCAGCCAGGATCCCCCAAAGCGGGGATCTATAACAGGGTCCAGAATATGGGGTATCCAGGAATATAGGATATCCCCCACTCCCACAAGTCTGGCTCGGGTATGGGACCCATGGAGCAGGGCCATTGAGAGTTATTTTGCATATCAACAAGACTAGCCAGAAAGATATGCATAATTTTAACACATGATATAACTGGGAGGGAGCTCCCCCTGTGAGAGCTTGAAGATGGTTCACTCCACACCACAGGGCCATGCCTGCCGGGAGTAACTATGGCAGCCAAGAAAGGCAGAAAGTACAGGAGTGAGAGCGGGTATAGCCGGTTGTGGGAGGAGGAGTCGGAAATGGGGTCACAGAGGAGGTTCCAGACTGGGATTTAAACTAAAGGTGGGCTACCATGAGGTACATGGCGGGCAATGTGAGACCATGTGGGAAGGAAACGGGTGAACAGACTCTTGCTAGTGGGTCATGAGGAGGTGCCACAGGGTTTTGTATTAAGAACTGGAGATTGCGGCGACACAGCTGATGGCGCTGGAAACCACGGGAGGCCTGCCAAGTGGAGTGTGGATTACTGAGAGGAACCGGGAGTCTAGCTGAGCTAGGGACTTCTATTTCTTCTTCTGAGATACAATACCCATGACCGGCCTGACTGGCAATGGCAGGAAGGCAGGACTGTGTGTGTTCGTGGGTGTTTTAAAGGGACTTTGAGGTTTAACAGCAACATTCTGTCATTACTCTAAACTTGTATAACATTTAAATAAATAGTTCCTTTCCTTTTCACCAAACTCTGGCATTGCGAGACAATTCCTACGGGCAGAAGGCAAAGAACCATAGCACAGAGGGACCCACGGAGAGGGGGTTTGTTTCGGTCATGGTGTCCAGGCCCCCCAAAGGGGTCCATTCTGTAATAGGTCAAAGGGTATACACATATACAATGGTATACAGTCATCAAAGTGTCAAGTCTACTTATCATCCCTTAAAAGTAACCAAGAAATATCAACATGATCTGAACTAGAAATAACTGAAAGACAAAAAGGAAAGAATAAAAATAAAATGTAATTACTTCTAACATATACACATCCACATGGCATACAGGAATACAGCAGCATCCCCTGGCTTTTAAAACTGTATGTTACCTTGTTTCTGTCTCCCACACATTTCTGAATGAATGAAAATTACTTAGGAAACAATTTTTAATTTTATTGCCTGTTTTTCTTTCTTTCCTTCCCCTCCTATCCCATCTTTTCCCCTCCCTCTTACACATGCTCAGTCCCTCTCTCCCCACTCTCCTTCTTCCCCTCTATCTCTCCTAAAATATTGACTCTAACATTGTTCAGATAAAGAATATGTCATCCTGTGGCAAAACATGGCAGAATCAGTGGGATACTTTGTCCCTTCAAGGGATCTGTAGGAGTCTTCTAAAAATGAAGAAGAACCATAGGTGAGTGTTTTACAATATATGAAATAAACTGGAACTTCAATTCTGTTCTTAATTGAACATGAAATAGTAAACTTTATGGTAAAACATACCAATTTCTATGTTTACCAATTCATATAATATTTATTACAAAAAGGGCATTTATATCTTAATTCAAAATAATTATTCAAATAAAATATTTTTCTGACAAGATAGTAATCTTTGCCGTAGTTGACTGTTTTCTTAATCTACTGCCTATTCATGCTTTTCTTGATAGTCATTTCTATTTCAATAATCAATTTTACCCATTGATACAATATCTCCATAAATAAATTTTTCTGAATTCAACTCCTCAGTCTGTATATTCCTCATCAAACTATTTTACAACCAAAAGTTAAGTAGTAAAAAAGACTGAGTTTGTGAATGTATAAAAGTCAGGATATAATTCTTTTGTATCCTCTACATATTGTGTAAAAATATCTGTTTAATAATATTTCTAATTGTACACAAGGTATCTTCCTAAAAGACTTTCAGTGTGGTATATCTTAATCTTAACTGATAAGCACACAGAATTCTGCATTTTGTTTTTGTTTTGTTGCATTTATGATAGGGTCTTCTCACTTCACTTTCTCACCAAGGAGAAAATTCTCATTTTAATCAATGCCATTCCACTCCATGATAGAACATGCCCTAGGGGAGCCCTTAGGGTATGAAAAATATGTTTTGGGGCTGTGTCAGGAAAACAGACTTAGGATGCCAGTGGTACAGACTTCAGAGTCTACTTCCTGTGAAACTAGAGTCTGTGATGGCCTCACAAAGTCCCCCAGCCACTTGTAAATGATATATCAGTATTAAATTGAGCATGACATTTTTTGAAAGAAGAAATTACACAGCAGATATATAGCTGCTAAAAATTATGGTTATTTTATAGGGTAAAGTCTGATTTTTAATAACGATCTGAAAGAATGACTTTAAGTTAAGCAATTAGTAAGAATTTAAGGTACAATGCTTTCAAATTAGACTTGTGCACATGGCAGAAGAACCCAAATGGCCCAAGACATGGGTCTTTTGATTTGCTACCATGAGTCTGCACAGGTTTATAATGGGCAGAAACCTAAGAATGGCCTCTCATTCAATTTGCATGAATGTGAAGTGATAGAAATCAATTACTGTGCTTTTTTGTTGCACATATCAATTTATGACCATAAACAAAAATGAGGCAATCTTTTGTTTGCTCTAGTTTTGCTAACACAGAGACCAGAGAAAGGAAATGAACAAATAAAAACTTGTTACTTAATTTCATTAACAACTTCATTTTGTTCTTCAAAATAAATATTATTCCCATTATGCAGATGAAGAAATTGATACACAGACCTTATTTATAGATTAATAAAAGAAAAAGAGTGGGAAATGGCCAACTATGGTAACTTTCAATGGTAGAATACCTAAGTTAAGGCCAAATATGTACCCACTGATAGAGCAACTGTTTCCACACTTTCAATGTGAAGACACTAAAAGTGACTTGGGAATAAATCAGTGATGGATATAAAAGTTTGAGAGATATTCATGCAGAGAGAGGAATGCGGAGAAAATATCAACTGAGGAGAAAGGTGAACCAGCTCAGAGGAGAGCAACAGAGTTACAGCTTAATGGAGAGCAGTTTTCTTCATAGGAAATGAAAAATTAATTTGGTATGATGGTTGGGAATATATTTAAAGAAGAGACAAAAACCTTGGATTTGATCCACCAAGAATGATTATAATGTGTGGAATTTCCTTTTAGGGAAAAAAAGTGTTTTATAATGATCAGAAGGCAAAAGAATGCTTAAAAATAATCCAGCTCCATGATATTCTGGGTTTCTAAGAGCAGAAAAGATTACCAGGTAAGGGGCTGGTGGAGGAATCTAGACATAAATAGATTAAGGCCTAGGTTCTGGTGACAGCTGGGGAAATAGAAAAGCGTGGCTCCAAGAGGCCTTGTCAAGAAAGATTGAGGAGGACTTGGTGGTTAATGGTTCCCATTTGGGAAATAAAGGAGAAAAGAACAGTGAAAATGACTTCCGGTGTCTAATGCTGAGGAGGCTGGTAAGTACAGGCAGTGTAACAACAGGAAAAGTGGAGAAGGAGAAAGACACACATTTAGTTATGATGCAAAATTTTAGATGTCAGTGGCACATTGAAGGTGAAGCAGTAGGATGCAAAGAAGGCACAGACCGAAGCAGAGATACAGATCTGAGCACCACTGCCTATGGTAGTGGGTGAAATCATCCTAAATGGTAAGATTTCCACGAAAATATGTATATAGAGAGAAGACCTAGAGTGGACTTTGAAGACAGTCAAAGGGGAGGAGGAAAAAGAGGAGTCAATAAAAATAAACAAAGATGTAAGAGAACCAAAAGGAAATTAGAGTGATTTGTTGTTAATAATCTCGAGAGGAAGAGCTTCCACAGTACACAGAAGTACAACTGACCCCACGCAGCACTGACCAGCCTACTGGCAACAATTAGGCCACACCACCGGCAGGATGCCAAAGAGCCATTCAAACAAGAAAGCGATGAATCTGTCAAGCCCAAGATGCTTGGCTATTATGACATGCACAATAGGCATGGGCACCTTGCTTCGAGAATAGAAAGCGGTTGGTAAAGCGGAGGAATGGACAAGGCAGACACTACAGAGTTTATAAGCATGAGCCCTGGGCACCTAGGGTGGGAGCCATTAAGGTATGCTAAAGTGCGACAGGGGCTAGTGGGCAAATTCCTATGGCTGGTCAGTACTAAGAGCACCTAATAGCCTATGCAAGTGTCAAGGCTCTTTGCATCCCCATAGGGCCATCCCTAGTTTGTTTCCAGGTAGTATTCCAATCAACGTTGAAATACTTAGGTATCATAAATAATTTTTTTTCTTTATACACCTCACCTCATGGTTTAGAGCAAGCAAATTTTACAACCCTCTCTGGCAACTCACAAGGATTACACTTTAAGGAACATAAAAGAGAGAAAGAGAGCTCTTGTAACTATCTGACCTAAACCAGTCTTCCTAATAGTTTTGTTATTTTCTAAAAGTATTAAAAATCTATGCACAGTCTAGGTGAATGCTAAACAGGACATAATAATACTGCTGTTACTATTTTTAAATCTTCATGGGGAACTCTGGTCTGATTAAAACACATTTGAGCTGGTAACTGATTTATTTTTCTTTTCTAAGAGACATGGATTTTTCTAAATTAATTGCACTTAACATTTAGAAGTTAGAATGGATCACCAGTATGTCTTTATAAGGCAAACTACTGCAAGGTATTTTGGGCATCTTATACTGTACACAGCTAAGGTGCCTCAGGATGAAATGCTGCAGAGGGGACTGCATACGAAGTTGGTCCTCCACCAGCCATGGGTTCCACACCCACGGGTTCCTCCAACTGCTGGATCAAAAACATTAGGAATAAAATTGCTATGTTGTTCCTGCTGTGTACTACTAGTAAAGCCTACAAGGATGTATGTGTCTATACTGAACATACACAGACTTTTTCCCTTGTCATTATTCCCTAAACAATCCAGTATATAACTATTTACATAGCATTTGCATTGTATTGCGTGCTCTAAGTAATCTCAAGATGATTTAAAGCATACAGGAGGAGGTGGGTATGCTATACGCAAACCATTTTATCTAAGGGACTTCAGCGTCTGCAGGTTTTGGTTCCCGTAGGGTCCTGGGACCAAGAGCCTGTGGACTTCAACACGTGACTGTGCTTGTTTATATTACATAGGGCTTAATATTTAGGGAGTTTCTTTTTAGGAAAAAAATAAATGACACCCCAATAACAAGTTGCCTTTTTGAACTCTGAAATTTATGACTATAAGGCAAACTCAAATCTAAAAAATTAAAATAAAATCCCCAACCCTGGATCATTAATCACAACATCTATGTTAAAGAACAAGAGCCCTTCTTAGGCTCTGTTTTAAAAAGTGATCTAGGTAAAATGTGAACAGTGTGTGCTGCTTAGAGAAACCTAGTGTTTCCATCAAAGACAAGGAACTTTTATCCACAATATACTTTCTGCCTTCTCTTTGTTAAACTTACTTAAAACCATTTATCAAACCCATTTGCAAAGCTAGCTTAGCGAAAACCAGCTCTTACTTTTTTATGTTATTCTTATGAAATTCAGCTCACTTTATAAGAGTTTACATAAAATTAACCATAAATTATTTAAAGTGATTTGTTTACTATTGCATATTTTTCCATATTTGCATCCTAAATTTACAGACTACTAAAACTTATATTCGATTAATTCATGTTTATAAAAGAAAGGAAATAATGCATATGACTTTCAGTAAAAAAAAGCAAATGCCTCTTTATAAGTGATAAGCACAAAATAAAAATAAAATTACATTGAAAACTAGTGTAGCCTCTTAGTTCATGCCTTAGAAATATAAAGATATTTGGAGAAACTTAATGAAAAATTTGCAGCACAATTAAATGTAAAATAACTTTTAACATGCATTTCTTCTGCCAATTGGCATACATAATAGAAAAATGGTAGAGAATAGGTTAAACAGTCTGAAAGGATTTTAACCTTAAATTTGACAGAAGTTAAATGGCTGTGACATTGGGTTCTTCTGTTTTATTCCAGCTAGTAATCCACCCTCAAAGTTCCTGTCAGGTAAATGACCTTGTATTTCATTAACTGATAATTAAATGGATTTATTCCACTAACGGTTTTAATTAAAATGCTAGAAATATTGATTACCCCTCTCATCCTTATTCCCCCAGATGAAAAAAAGGTTTTAGGAATGTTTATTTAGAGAAGACAGAGAATTAAATTAGATTGAATCTCTATGAGACCCGAAGACTGGTTCTTTCATTTCTGCTGCTCAAGCAGAAAAAGGTTTCAATTTTTTGATGTTTGATTAATTATTTTGAAATCCATTTATGCTTACCTTGGTGTTTAATTAAAAATGTCATTTTTAGCATAATTAAATTGGCTATCTGTGGAAGACTAACTTCAAACTTATATTTTAAAAATGCAATGCCTTTTTTTTTTGGTAAAAGAAACTTTTTAGTTATTTGCTTTTTCAGTAGAGCTACCGCCTCATGAATGGAAAACTAAGGAGAGCTGGAGCTTAATTGAATTTCCTACATTTGAATATTAGGCCACATATGCTTATGACTAGTCTAGGTTTACTTGGCTGTGTTCCTTAATATATTAGTGATTCATTCATTCTAACAAATACAGACTATGCTCTTCCAAATGTGTTGGATTTCATAGTGTTTACACTGACAAAATGTACCTCATAAAAGCTGTCTTCAGCATGCCTGGGTGCTTTTCTACAGCACTGATTCAAGTAAGTTAAGATACAGTTTCTACTGTCAGTTCTGTCAAAGCACATCCAGGCGGTTGGAAACCGTTTTTGCTGAACATCAGATGTGATAATGACAGAGTGGAAAGTGGAATAAACAGGAAAGGAAGGCCCAACCCTTTTTGCTTAAGGCTCATGGCCAAAAAGGAATACGCTCATATACACTCCTGAAAAAGGCGGTTCTAAAAATGATCACCATTGTTACTCATGAAACAGTGCTAAAAAAAAAACTAATTTCTACATAGGCAAACAGTAATTCATAAGAAAACCATAACCTGAGAGGTAGCTAATGGAAAAGAAATCTTACTCAAGAATGAGACATTTTATTGTAGCTTTTAATTGAAATCACCTCAAATCAACATATTTTCTAAAATGAGTGCCTTTAAAACAACTCCTTCTAAATTCTCCTCTTGCTAAGTGTGGGACTTAATGCATAGTTAAATTATTGAAGTCACACAAATGAGAACATATACAATTCTCATGTTCATGACTACTGAGTCTGCTATTGCATTATTCTCATGTACATGACTACTGGTGGCCATTTGCATTATTTTAAACATAAAGATAATAAAGAGAGAAATACTGATCTAAAGACTCTACAGAAATTCATATTTTGGTGCACTTCCATATATCACAATCTGGTTGTTTTATTTATTTACTTATTTTTATAGCTTAAAGGTATACTTTTTCAAGGAACACTTACATACATACTCTGCTGATGGAGAAAGGCAACTAAAAAAGTCATGCAAATAATATAATTCTTTGAATTCTTCAATTAATCCCAGAAGGGCTTTTGAATACATTTGTGCTCTGAATAAAAAGCATATTTCATAGAGCTGGGCAGGGTGAATTCAAGGTGGTACAACACTCCATAGACATGAAGTTCTGAGCTTCAATGCTAAAAAGAATAGTAATTTTTAGCACTCATATTCCTAAATTACACTAGTTGTGCCAACACCTACTGGCTAGATTTTAGCAGTCTAATTTCAACTGTGTGAATTTTCTCAGAGATCATTATAGATCATTGATACACTTTCATCCTGTCATATTAGCGGAAGAAAGTCTTGGCTGAAGCTTTTATCAGACAGCTTCATTCAAAAAGTGAAGATGCCACTTAAAGTCTACTCAGGCTCCCAAGGCAAAGGTAAGGAAGATGGGCTGTACATTTTTATTGGCACAAAGGGGACTAGAAAAAGTAAAAGTGAGCAGAATTTCAAGAGCCTATTTTTTTACTAGTAAAAGGAAACATATTTGGTCATATACCTCAGTGTTCTCATCTAGAAAATGGGAATAATGCCAAGGAGAAGGATTATTCCTTTCTGAAAGCACTGGCATCTACAAATGTAAAGATCGATAAACACCATTTGCAAATGATATTTGCATCAGTGGTTCAAATTTGCATAGCAGAACAAAGACACAGAGATAAGGGAAGTTGGCCTCAACTACTACACTTGAAAAATGTCACATTTCATTTTCATAATAATAGAAGCAGGGTTTTTCATAATACCTACCATTTCTGGTATTTAAACAACAACTGCTTGTCAAAATCACTGATAGTCCTAGCACATACTTTCTTGCCTCTCATTTTGGGAGACAGTGAGTTGGTTTGCCTTTAGATACATATGGAAATGTTTTCAAGTTACCAGTATAGTTTTAGTGCCTTTCCCATGAACTTTAAGAAACTAGCCAAGATGAATAACTTTATTTTTATCACTGATAAATGACACATTTTAACCTGTCTACATACAAAAGTAGTGCTGCTAACAATTGCAACTTTCTTCAAGTGTGCTGTGAATCACTGTGTTCCTTCCCCTTTTTCATGCACCATTGCCACTACCTTACCTTCAGCGGTTTTGCTAGATTTCAATGAAGATGGAACTAGAGGGCACACATTACAATTTCATATCAGTTCAAGAGGGGGAGAGAAGAAAGACATATGAAGCCAGAATGACATTCACTGAAGGTTCCCTAGGGAAGATAACACATGTTTTTGTCTCTTACCTGCTAGGCATGCTAAATCAGTGCAATGATAAGCTAATTTATGAAATATATTTCATTAAAACCTGGACATTCTCACTGTTGCTAGTTCAGCCATTAGAATTTCAGAAATAATGGCAGCCTAATTTTTAAAATGTAGATCTGAATTTTTGTGGTAGATCTTGTATGCAGCTGCAGATTTCTAAAATAATTCTTATGCAATTGCTTAGCCTAAACTCAGAATCTCTATCCATGTCTCTCTGAAACTTGTCATATTAGTGTTGAATGCCATTATTTTTCATTAAAATATTAATGTGATTGAGTTTGGGGAAATCCAAATGTAGGTAAATATATCTAGTATATATTATTATGTGCTCTCAGATGTGAGAGCAACTGCCATTTAGTTCTTCAAATGAACCTTTATAACACTTTAAAACTCAAATGTCCAAGCTAGGTTTTTTTCTGTTTTTTCAAGACCTAACCTTGACCCATTTTTCTTCAGAGCTATGACTTTAACAAGGCTTTTAAGCAATCCTAGCCAGAAGAGTGGATCTAGAAATGACAGAGATGATTCCAGAAGGATGTGCCTCAGGGTTTCTGGTTGGGCACCATTAAAATACGCCACCGTCGTAGTAGTCCCTGAAACCTAGCCTGTGTTGTTAGCAATGGAGCAGATAGTTTTTCATATAATCAATGCCTTCTCCAAGGAATGGTAAATTAAATGTGGATCAAATTAAAAGCATCTAAGCATAAAATTGGAGTCAAAACAAGAATTTCCTATTAAAAAGCATTCTTCAGCCTTGTGTGATATGTTTTGAAGACTCCTTCTCCCTGCCCATGCTTTGATTCTGCTGCCAGGTCCCCAAGAATTGTGTTATAACAGCCTACCTCCCTTACCACCCTCCTGCTCCTCTTGCCAGGCTTATCTGAATTCGACAGAGCCCTGCATGAGGCCCAGGAGCTCATCCACAAAGGAGTAAACACACCTGTCACCCACACAAAGAGCACCATCAGGAAGCAACAAGGTAGGAGGAGGCCAGTTACAAAGGAGATCGTCTGTTTTCTCACAAATATATTGACAATCAGCAATGACAGGAAAGGAAATACAGTAAATACTACTAATAGTTTGATGGCATTTATATAAAATACTCAAGGTTGAAAATTTCCTCATGCTACCTTGCTCTTTGAAGTGAGTTCCTTGTCGGATGGAATAGTTTTCCCTGATACTATGTATACAAATAAGTAATTGAGTTTTTATTTAATGACTTAATTTTCCTCTGCACAGAGTTAGGATTTAAGTAGTGTCTAACCTTTCAAGATTAGGTCACTGTCAAAAGTAAATATTCCTTTTCTTTAGCTGGATAATAGCACCATTCTAAGCAATATACTGATAAATGTTTTATAGTGAAGATGATAACAGAAGATTTAGGTTTGTCACAGAAGCAAATTCACAACTGAGAGGTGACTAGCTTATAAACACACCTGTTAGTCTGTCAAAGACCAGAAGCATCGCAGCATGGCAGCTTTCTAGGGGGGAAAAAAAAAAAGGAGGCCTCTCTTGGGTAATCAAATGAAAAACTTTTGAGTTCTTTGTGTAAGTAATTAGGGAGGTTAGGTGAGGAGGTTAAAAAATTATATATTTAGGTAAACATGAATGATTCAGTATGTAAGAGCTGGTAAGTAGAGAGAATGGAGAAAAGGAAACAGGACAGAGAAAAATAGAGAAGCTACAACATAAAAAAAAAAATTTTTTTTTTTAAATCTTGGTCCCCAGAATACAATAGCTAACTAAAGCAATCCGAGGCCTTGTACATAGATTCTGTGCCATTTTACAGCAAACTAGAAAAAAATGTTCAAATACTTAAAAACTCTTTTTACTTCCTAGGCCAGTGGAACTTTCAGCAACATCTGGAAACAAAACCCCTTGGGCAGTATTTACAGAGAGATCACATGAATGTCTCAAGAAGAGCACTCAGTTAGAGCTTCTTTGCTCTAAGGTCACCAGATGAAATCCTGCCAGGTTAGAAATTACTGACAACTTTTCTCTCTGATGCTGGCCTGGGGACACTGATAGGAGTGAGAAATAACCTTCATAGGGAGAACCACTTTTCTAGACACAATTTCACAGCCTTTGGAAGGAAGCAACTTACCATCCCTACCACCTCTTCAAATTTCTAAAGGGCAATCTCAGCGCCATCTAGCCTGAGATCGGTGCGGATGGTGGGCTTACGATGCCTCTGTCTCATTCTGTGGCAAACAGAAGATCACCAAACTCAAACAGGCCATTTAATCCCAAATGATCGGTTGGAAATGGTCTACTCCAAGTAACGTTTCACCTTCAAGGGTCTGCAACTGAGTGGCTTTTGTAAGTCAATTATTCACCGTGTGTGTGTGTGTGTGTGTATGAACACATACATAAAAAAATCTAATGGAAGATTTATTAACATTTCAGTATGTCAGGTAAATATACCTATGAGAAGTAGGGGAAAGAAGCAAATAACCAACGTCAGCACTATGAGTATATGTAAACTTACAGAGTGAACCCTAACTAAAAATGAATAACCATATATTTTTTCATTTCTATTTCAGATTGCTTTGATCTGGGCAGAGAATCAAGACTAAGTATCAAGCTCATTATAGCTTAAATGTCCATTTATGTAAAGACATGTCTCTTGTCTTTATGTTTCCTCTTGATGAGACAAAGTTGGCATAAGGCGATACTGTAAACCTCTTTCAACTGCACAAATGTTTGAAACAAAACAAAACAAAACATGTCCATGAATCAGGAGGCAGAAAAAGGAGGGGAAAAGGAGAAAAGCAGGAGATAGAAAGAGAATGTAGGAAGAAAATGAAAAAGGAAAGACAAAGAAAAGAAGTGAGAGAGGCAAGCAGGAAACACCTGTCTCAACATAATATGCCTCCTTAAGATTTTTTTGTGTGTGTGGTTCTTTGTTTTGTTTTGTTTTTTAAACCATTGATTCCCACTTTCTGCTTTTAAGGCTAAAAGATTTCAAACACTTGTTAGGACAGCACAATGGTAAGAGAGTCCCTTTCAAGAGATCCACAGCATTAATCTTCCTTATTATATTTGCTTCACAAGAGCTATACTAAAATGTACATATTTGTTCTAGTTATACTAGTAAGTCTCGATTTATCCTCTTATATTGTCATGAAAACTGTTTTTATCCTAATTAAAAAACTCTAATACTATGTGAACTTTAATTGTATTGCCAATTTCCTCATCATATTGTATTCCCATGGTACAGTATTAACACTGATACACTTTAACTGTGCTTCATGTATAAATTGATACACACAGAGGCATATGCATCTTTTAATGGGATTTACCTGAATAATGCTAATAGGCAGCCACACATGTAATCCTTGTGCATCAAAATCAAAATATATCTCTACACATTCTCACATAAGGTTTCTTGAGGGTTCATTTAATGTTTGTGGGGGATTCATTTATATTTGTTACCAATTCTAGTCATTTGAAGGTCACAGCACTTGAAGTACTTTTTAACTGCTCTTTCCTGTAGCGAATGAATGGAATAGACTTCAAATTTGTTGCTTTCCTCAAAGCCCATTTAAAACAAGATGCCTAATTTTAAGGACATTTCCCCTTATTTTAAAAAATAAATCAACTTTGTGAAAGAAAGAAGTATGTGGTTTCCAAGCATATATATAAGTTCAAAAGTTTTTCTATTGTCTGAAATAGTGAAGCAAGAAATTACATTAAAGTTTTAAACAGAAACAGAGCTCTCAGTTGATGTAGATAAAAATCTATTAGAGATAAAATTGTTTTGACCAAAACTGTATAAATACAACGCCACTGGCTGCAAGCCTATTACAGAATGCAAGTGGAAAATAAGAACAGCACTCCTGAAGGGGCATTGCTAAAGTACCACAAAATAAACACAACCATTTCGGTATAATTTTTCACATTAATTATGTTCTCTTATCGTAGATGTATAACTAGCCAAGTATAACAACAATAACAAGATAGCACTGAAGTTATTTTGCAAACAGGAAAAGGCAAATAAAATAATACTGATATGCTAGTTATTAGATTACTAGCCTTTTATCTTGTGGAATAGCTTCCCTCAACAAAAAGGTGATATTAATCATTTCTGTTCCTCCAAGTAAATGATATTGCATTTCTGGAAAAATAATGTTAACAGCCTTTTTCCTTAAAGATACCTTCATTTATTTGCTGATTTGCCATTTCCAAGTCTCCAACTACTAAGAACATTTTCAAAAACAACTTCTAGCATAAAAATGTTCCCTACTTTATTTAATGTAACCCTTGAGCCCTGTTATTTGAAATTCTGTCAAATATGTACCTAGATTACACCATTTTTAGTCCCCTCAAAAAACTACAGTTTACTCAAGTTTTAATTGTGGCTCCCTATTATTTCTCACAGAGTGGAAGCTGGGAACCATGCTGAATTCAACTGATCTCCAACAGTAGTCTTCAAGGTTTGTCCTCTAGAGGGCATGGATACAGTCTTCTGTATCCATGATTCTGTCTCTGTTCTCGTTTGTCCATTGATCTTAGAAATAACCCCAAAGTTCAAGTCCAATAGGCTTAGTTAACATAATTCCTTCAGTTTTTCATCTAGAAGACAGAAAGAAGTTCCCTTTCTCTTTGCCTGAAAGGTTCTAGCTTTCTGATTTTCTTTATTGTACTGTATATTATTGTATATTCCACTTCATCTATTTACATAATTTGTATTCTTCTCTTGCACTCAGATCAACCCTTCTGTACACTGAGCATGCCAGATTTAATCAAATGCACACCTGATTACTCATTACCATCAGAGAGGCCATGGGCATATTTTCCTTTATTAGACCCAAAAGATTATCTTTTCACATTTTATATATGTGCACTTTATTTTTTAATTTTTTCAATTACAGCTTATATTCAATATTATCTTATATTTGATGTGTATAGCACAGTTGTTAGATAACCATATACTTTACAGTGTTCCTCCTGGTATTTCCAGTATGTACCTGGAACCATACATAGTTATTACAATATTATTGACTGTATTTCCTATGCTGTACTTTACATCTTCATGGTTATTTTGTAACTACCAATCTGTAATTCTGAATTCCTTCATCTTTTTCACCCAGTCCACCAATCCTCCTCCTCTTTCAGGGAGTAAAAGATCAGAAACCTATTTCTCCTGCATCTCTACAAAAAATGTCATTCACAATGTGACTTGAAAGAAATGTGAGGGTTCTCTATTTAGTGCATTCAGTGGCAGTAGTTCATGAAAATACACCACCAAAAGATCTTGAAGAGAATGGTAATAGCTTGTGGTTCTTTACTGTTTCACTTTTTTTTTGCCAAGTAATATTTTATTGATTATGCTATTATAGTTGTCCTCGGTTTTCTCCCTTTGCCCTCCTCCAGCCAGCACCACCCACTCCCTCAGGCAATCCCCACACCATTGTTCATGTCCATGGGTCATGCATATAAGTTTATTCACTACTCCATTTCCTATACTGTACTTTACATCTGCATGGCTATTCTGTAACTACCTATCTATACTTTTTAATCCCCGTAATACTTCACCCATTCTCCCTCCCATTTGGCAACCATCAAAATGCTCTCTGTATCCATGATTCTATCTCTGTTCTTGTTTGTTTAACTTGTGTTTTAGATTCAATTGTTGATACACATGAATTTATTGCCATTTTATTGTGCATAATTTTGGTTTTCTTCTTTTTCTTAAATAAGTCCCTTTAACATTTCGTATAATAATGGTTTGAACTCCTTTAGTTTTTCTTCTCTGGAAAGTTCTTTTTTCTTTTTTAAGTTTTCAATTAACAATAATTGCGCCTTAGATAAACCTCAATGGCTATGATGCTGCCACTGCACAAAGCTGGAAGTGTTTTTATCTGCCCTTCGATTCTAAATGATAGCTTTGCTGGGTACAGCATTCTTGGCTGTAGATCTCTGCTTTTCATGACTTTGAATATGTCTTGCTAATCCCTTCTAGCCTGAAAAGTTTCTTTTGAGAAATCAGCTGACAGTCTTATGGTAACTCTCCTGTAGGTAACCAACTGTTTTTCTCTTGCTGCTTTTAAGACTCTCTCCTTATTTTTAACCTTTGGCAATTTAATTATAATGTGTCTTGGAGTGAGTCTCTTTGCATCCATCTTGTTTGGGACTCTCTGTGCTTACTGGACTTGCATGTCTATTTCCTTCACCAAATTAGGGAAGTTTTCTTTCATTATTTTTTCAAATAGAGTTCCAATTTCTTGCTTTTTCTCTTCTCCTTCTGGCACCCCTATGATGTGAATGTTGGACCACTTGAATTTGTCCCAGAGGCTACTTACACTCTCTTCATTTTTCTTTTTCATTCTTTTTTCTTCTTGTTGTTCTGATTGGCTGTTTTTTGCTTCTGGTTAGCTGCAAGGACTGGCTGTGACCACTGACCACCAACCTCCTCCCTCCACGGAGGATCAGCTGTGCAAGGGCTGGGTGGTGGTGCTCTGACTTGCTCTGTAGCTGTCCACTGGATGTGCAGGCCCTGTGGTTTTCTGGGTGTTACAGGCCAAGGTCAGCTCCCACCAGTGTTTTGCCCAGGGCCACCTGTCTGAACTGTAAAGTAATCTGCGATGGCTACTACTTGTGATGGGTTTGGTGGTTCCCAAGCAAAGCCAAGATGTGAATCTAGGCTGGCTGCTGCCAGCACTGGGCCACTTAACAAGAGGTATAGGGCCTGGAGGTTCATTGAGGACTGTTGTTGTTTGTTTGAAAGGATTTAGGAAGTTGTGAAGCATGAGCCTAGACCAGCCATTCATATGGAAAAGCCACTGTTAACAGCTGTGAATTGGGTGGAACAGAACCTCAGGGGAATTCTAGAGCAGGGCAAACAGTGTTAAGCAGGTTGATGGAGTCTTAGATGTAGCACCCACCTGTCGGCTCTGTGACTCTGTTGGGGGAGGGTTCAGGAAAGGGACAATGGCCTCTTCCTGCCTTTTTGTCTGGAAGAAAGCTACCCCCAGCTCTTGCCTTGATGCCAGACACTTCTGTTTCTCCCTGTATGCCACTGGTGCCTCCAAGTTGGTGCCCTGGTGCAGAAACTCAGACGGAGTGAGTCTGATTAAGTCCATATGTGGGTTCTTTAAGAGGAACTGCTTGGGACTCCAGAAGTTTATTCCATTAACTCAATCGCCACTGGTTTTTTGCAGCCAGAAGTTATGAGGATTTGTCTTCCTGCCACTGGAACCCTGGGCTGGAGGAGGGGAGCAATGCCTGGTGTGGGGCTGAGATTCCTCATTCCTGAGATAGCCCTCGCAAATCTTTATCTACCACATGTGGATATATGACCAACCCATTCTGCATCTCCACCCCTCCCACCAGTCTGGATAGATGTAGTTTCTTAAATTCCATAGTTGTCAGACTTCCATTCAACTCAATTTCTAATGGTTCTGAATAATGGCTGTTTTACAGCTTAGTTGTAAATTTGATGTGGTTGTGCAAGGAGGCAAGCCATGTTTACCTATACCCCCCATTTCACGTCTTCGGATTTTTGTTTGTATATTTCAGTAAAAAGTACCGTGCCATTACTACATAGATTCCTTAAGGTAGTATTTCTGTGTCATTTCTAAACCACATTCTTTGAAGTTCAGCATCATAAAGTTTAAAAACTTGATGACTTTGGAGGGGGGCACAATAGGATATTAAAACATACTAAACAGGGTGGTCAGGCCAGGTCATTAGGGTTGCAGGGAGAAACCCCGATTCAGCATGCAAGGTTGCTCCCCCCAGAAGAGAGGGGCCAGAGGAAACCCACATGGTGCAGGTCCAGGACTGCTCCCATCCTCTTGCAGTGAGAGCAGCACACAGTTGTGTGGCCAGAATCTTCCTTGGCTTCAAGGCATGAGCAGCCCTGGATGCCGGGGCCCCAGTGGACGCCAGGGCTCTTGCACAATTGGCTGCAGTGCTCTGGGAGTGCACTCCAGCTTGGGAGAGTGAGAAAGCTGTGGTGAGTTAATGGAGATGCTGGCCTCAGAAGTGCATGCTCCAGAGACAGAGAGTGGGCCCAGAGCTGGAGAGATGGAGACCCATCCATGCAGCAGCCTTGGACTCCAAGAGGGTAGATAAGAAGGAGGGGAGGTCTCTGGGCATGGATTTGGCTTTCAGTCTTTTTTGGAAACAGGAAGATTTCTGTGTGTGGTACAAAGGAATGGCTTAGAGCAGGGGAGGTCTGAGCTCCCCCAAATTGGGCACTCAGTTAATAAAACCTTTTTCCTTCCCTATCATTCTCTGTTTCACGGTTGTGTATGGCAGCAGGAAGCCACATCCCATTCTGCCCTGTAATAATACTGCTACATGTGCCTAAGATTCTTAATCAATTAAGGGTTATCTTTAAGGGCTAATGTGAGCACAGGCAAGAAAGAGTTGTCTCTATTTACAGTGTGAAGCATATTGAATAACTGACCTATTTTAAGGATGATTAAAACAGATGTTTATGTTTGTATTTTATGTATGCAGATATTTATAAACTGTTACAAAAGAAAATTATTTCTTTTCATCTCCCTAGATTAGATATGGGGAAAATAAAGAAGAAATGTTGAGGTGAAAACTGGAAGGTCAAAGACCCCCAAAAAGACAGAGAAAGGCTCAATCCTCCCTAAAGCCTAAATCAAAGCTCTGAAGTGATTTAAAAATGTTTTTTAAATGTTTTTTTTAATGATTTAATATAGTGAGTTGAGATACATTACATTAGATATAATTAGACCTAGACAGGAAAGGTGGTTCTGAGAAGCTAATGAAATATCATTAAGGTTGAATATAAGAATGTTGATTAGCATAAAGCTAATCCTGATTAGGATAAACAAGATAGGAGCTAGAGATCTTATTTTTTCTCTTATTTATATATTTATTTTATGAGTTGAAGAAGAGGTGTGTTATCTTGCCATTACTGAAGGAAATAAAGAATATTACCATTTTTACATTTCATTAATATATTCTATCATGACAATAATGTCTTCCCCAGTTTATTCTTGGAAAAGACATTTGCCTTGAGACGTATCTATCTTAAAGTAAAAGATATGAATAAAAATTGAATTTACTTGCTGCATATTTTGCCTTTACAGCAAAGAAGGACGACAAGGGTCTAAGTGGCCCCGCTGTCGCTTCCCTCCCAAACCTCGCCCCGTGCCGCGGCGCCCCTCACGCTCTCTGCTCCAGCCTCCGTGGAGCACAATTCCCGGCCCTCTCTCAGCCAGAAATGCTCTTCAGTGCCTCGCTCCATGCCCCCAACTTTACCTATTTCACCGTTTAACACCTAGTCATTAGTTAGATCTCCAGTCTATCTTGCTTTTGGGTGAACACCAGCCTCCCTGACTAGATCAAATCAATTATAAGTTCTAACATTCTGGACTTCTCCCTTGTGGTATTTTTTCCTAGGTGCAATTTTACTTTTATCTGTGTAAAAACATGATTACAGTCCATTTTCCTCAAGCCTAATGAGGGCACAAATCCTATCTGGTTTTGCTTACTCTCATTTTCCCCAAAGTTTAGTGTGGTTCCTAGCACAGGACACTCAGTGAACATCTGACAACTGAAAGAATGAATGAACAAATGAATAATTTTCACTTTTTATTGAAATGACTGGTGCTGTACAGACACAGTTAATTATTAGTTCTAGCCTTGAGATAGGTGAAAATAGCTACATCATTCTCTCTGTGAAAATTTTATCTATTCTTAAACCTTTTCCACAAGAGTAAGTCTCTCTCCTCGCTGAGTACACCAATGATCAGCCACAAACCGTGAGTCTGTGTGCTCATACACGGCAACTTACACATTCCTGGATCCCCTAGGGTTCTTTCCTCAGGGCTTATTCATAAACTTAATGAATTTTGAACTGTTCAGTAGTAATAGTACTTGACTATTACATAGAGCATGTATGTCAGTTATCCATGCTGATGATAAACAAAATAAATCCTACATACGTGAAGCCATCTAGACTTTGAAATTTAGAAAATGTCATTGCCATATCGGGACCAAAATTCCCACTGAGGCATATAAATTCATAAAGCATTTCATATTCTTTAATTGCTCCTTCCTCTATATTTCCATAAGATATCATTTATTCCCTGATTTTAGTCCATGGGTTGTTTGGGCTGGTTCTATCATTATAGCCACGTATTCTGCCAGTCTCTTTCTCTGTGATGACCTCAGGAGCAGGAACCTAGCTCTGTTCATTGTACACCACACCCAACACATCACCTCACCAACAACCATGCACAGTGCTTTCCTAGGTAAAAATGCTTTACTTTTACATATTTTACATGGAAGGGAGGAGAAAAAAATAAATGGCAGGGAGGAGGAAAAAAATAAGATAGGTACAAAAAGTAGTTTTTCCATTGATGCTTGGATCAGGCCATTAGGTAATATCAACTATTTTCAGTAGTTATCTCACAAAAACAAAACAACTTTTAAGGTTTCATCACAATATGCAATCACCCACTGATTAGATTCTTATTTCTTCTATTTCTCTCCCTCATTTATCTGGCTAAAATGCTAATAGTAAAATAGGATGTTAGATCCAGAAGAGAAAAGTAAACGAAGCAGAGGCATATAAAGCAGAATTAAATATATTGTCTATTAGGTCACAGGCTCTGCCACCCTCAAGTGTATCGCCTATGTCAGAATGGAAGTTTTGTAACAGGGGGACATCCCCCCCAAAATGGGGGAGGGGGTTGAGCTGCATATGCGTGCATCGCCCCAGCAAACAGGACCACAGAAACGATTCAAGGGATTAAAAAACAAAAAGGGAGCCCCTGTAGAAACATGGCTCCTACATTTGATCTCCTTTCCTTCCCAGCTGAGGATGTTAAAGATGGTAAGAGGGGTGGGGAGGAGGGGAGAGGGCCCGGGCCTGTTAGTGACAGGCCTCCTGCCTCAAAGTTTACAATGCAGGGCAGACCTGGCCACGCGGCACCCTTTTCTGTCTTTTCACGCACTCTCATCCAATTCTGCTCCTAGCTAAACTTCATCTTGACATCTCCACAAGCCCTTTCCTCAGAAGTAGGAAAGGGCTCATCTTTCCCCTTCCACTAATGATGATGTACACAAGAGAGATAGCCTTTCCCAAATCATTGCTCCTTCACCCAAATTTAAAAACACATCCCTTGAGGTTCATTCTGAATCTCACATTCTTCTCATATCTAGGACGCAAATACAAACTCCCATGTCCCACTGTCTGACCACACCTTTCTGATTCTTCCAGCACTTTTTCTCTTTCCTTCTCCTCCCCTCCCCTCCCATTCTCTCCCTTCCTCTTCCTTCCTTCCTTCCTTCCTTCCTTCCTTCCTTCCTTCCTTCCTTCCTTCCTTCCTTCCTTCCTTCTCTCTCTCTCTCTCTCTCAATATATGTACTCTTTCCAGATGTGACTTGAATAATTATAATCCCTGTGCATAGAGCAGCTCTCTTTTGTCTTCCTGTTTTTTCCAACCTGATCTCATTATACCAGTTATTCCCTTTCCACTATTTCCTGACTCGTGACTCAAATAAATGCAGTCATATATATGTTACAAACAAATAACACAAAATAAAAACAAAACAAAAAAGAAAACCTTCAAATAACATAGCTCTTTTGCTATGATCTTGTTTTTCTCCTTCCCTTCACAGTCAAGTGTCTTGTTAGAGTAACCTATCATTTCTATAATTCTTCACTGTTCATGTTCTTACACCCACTGCAATCTGGCTTCTTTCCTGAACTGGTCCCTTCTCCTCATGTACCTGTCTCAATACACCACTCTTTACCTATTGCATCATGGAAAGCCAGCAGCTGCTATGTTCTGCCTCACTTCCCATCAGTTACCAAGCTACACTAATATATTATGATGTAGGAGGCAGGATAGTAATACGTCAGGAAAATTTCTTGGCAAGTGGAATGGGGAAACTGAGATAGATAGCTGATTCAAACTGGCCTCATCCAGCACGGTGATTCACCTGAGTCCTCCTGCCTCGCATGGCCACTCCCTGAGGCCTTAAGCCCTCAGAACAATGAGGTTCTGATCAGTATCAGATAATCTTAGGAACAAAGCCTTTGTTCTGTTGACCACAGAGACAAAGTTTTGGTCGAACTAGAAATAACATCCAGACCTCAGTTGTGTTCCGGCTTCAGGCCCAGAAAAGAATAAAATCAAAGGAAGTGACACCATGACTGGCATTTAGGACCAGATGCAATGACCAATGAACCGCTACCCTAGCACCAACCAATCAGTAGAGGCCATGACCCTGACCCCTATATGCTCATTTCGATGAATCACCATATTAAAAAGCAAGTCTGGAAAGCTAGTGAATATTCCATTGAAATCCTCCCTCAAGACCTCCTGTAAAATTTCTGCCTTTAGAAAACAGATAAAAGTCCTTAAGACCAAGGACACAGTGTGCGCTCTCTCTCTAGAGCATGTGCATGTCCTTCATCTTTGGGTGTGTATCTTTACTTTCTTTCTCCTAAGCTCTAAGGGTCCCCACAAGACTTGCAACCAAGGGAGGGTGGGCAGAAGCAGGTCGTTCTGGTCTAACCCCCTGAACCTGTCTCCAAGGGCCCTACTTTTGCCTCTGTAATTTGTTTCCTGAGTCCACTCAGCCCAGGTGACTCACTGCTGCTGCCTCTGCCGTTCTTCCCAAAAGGCCAAGGCAGCTCTCTGAGCAGTCCACCAGAATCTCCAAGTGTTCTCTCATTTTGCATTAGAGTTCTTGGCTCTGAGTATTTTCTTTGCCAAACTCAAGAGTTGAGAGCTGACATGGTCGTTAAAAGTATCATAAGCTAATATTCATTGAACTTATGCTATGTGCCAGATCCTGTGCTAAGTGTTTTGCATTTAATCCTCACAACAATCCTCTGGAGTACATAGTATTATCATCATTCCCGTTTTATAGATGTGGAAAGTATAACTATAGATGGTAAGCTAGGCCATGATCCTTCTGCCTTCTCACCTTCTCTTGGAGCCATCTCTCCTCTTTTCCCACGGTCACTGCCTATACCAGCTCATCAAGAGCTTCCTTTCCTCACTGCTTTCCCAGGCTCCATTTTGTATCTCCCATCCATGCTCCCCATTGTTGTCAAAGGTCCTCTAAATTTCACAGCTCATCACGTCACCTGCTTGCTAAAAGGCTTGCACAGTTGCCTCTTAACTATCATACTAAAGCTCAATGGTCATACTTATAGCACAAATCTGTTCACAGTCTGCCCCTTGCCCACCTCCCTGGCCTTAACGTGCCACTTCTTCCTTCCCCCGCACCCAAATGGAATTACTTATTTTCCCTAATAATATCATGCTGTGATCACCACCTGGAATATACTTTCATCCAACCAATTTTTATTCTTCCTTTAAAAATTAGTTCTATATAGTCCATCCAAAACTCCTTTGTGATGCCTGCTGCCGGTGCCCTTCTCCCCCATGTGCCTTACTGCATTGCACTCCCAGCGCACAGCCATGCATCACTCTCTCACTCACCCATGGCCTCTTGTAGGACTAGCGGTATAGTGGTTGTCTCAGCTTTGAACCACCAGTTCCACTCACAGTGCCTGTCAACATAAAACTGAAATATTTACTTCTCAGTTTCCTCTTTCTAATTTTTTAGCTATACTGAAGTGAACTCACACATCAGAAGTATGTTTTTCAAAATCTGTCATACACCTAGGGAAATCTTGTTATCGTTTTCCAAGTACAACAATGATGTTTTGATAAGTTAAAACTCCTAATGAAGACAATATCCATAAATTAAGAGTAAAACAGACACCATTTGCTTGTTTTGATGGGCAAGTCATTTGATTGCCTGCAATTATGTTATATGTGTACTACTTACTGCATTTCAAAGTGTGTTATTTTTAAAGGTATATAGATTTTTTGGTTTAAACTGTCTAACAGATACTGGGATACTTTTATTTTAAATAATTTTTTAAGTGAGTGCACAATATTTCTGGGTAAAATACTTAGTCCTTACAAATATTAGTCTATATACAACTAAGCAAGAAGACTACTATTTGCATGTAAATCAGTAAGCTTAATGGTGTATTTCTGGTCTCTTGAGAACTATCTAACATAAAACAAGGAATAAATTGAATGGTGCCACACTGTTATCGCAAAGCTAATAAATATGGCTTCATAACATCCCATTCTTTGAAGAAATTTCCTCTTCTGTTATCATTTGGCTTAACATACATACCCCTATGACTTTTGCATATGTATTCATACTTTTAAAAAAATTAGCTACTATAATTAATCACTCATTTTCAACATTCTTTATGTATTTAGTAAAATATGTCCAGTGAAACACTGTCATTTCCCCATAAAAATATTTGAAATTCTTTTCCCCACTGTAATGATCAATACCTTGAATGTACCCATTGACTATGTTCTTCAATCATATTTTGTTCTAATTCATTTATCTAACCTAAGTTACAACACTAGCCCCCAGCTGCAAGACAACTTTCTTATTACAGCTAAATTAATAATAGAGTTCTCTGTTGAGGGTAGTACTTTCTAAAATTACTTTCAATTTAATAATTACAGATGAATCCATGATGTGTTTGCTTCATGTGATTCTTTTTTTAAAGTGAATGATACAAATTAAAATGGACAATAAAATATTCAAAAATAGAGCCCTAGTTACTTATTTCATACGTGACTTATACACACGTTAAGCCCCAAAGCAAAGATTTTTAGTCCAACCAAGGACTCATCTATCCAGCTCTGCCACAATTCCTTGCTCTCCACAGTCAGATAGAATTGGCCAGCTGCTTTTTCCATGCACCCATTTCCTCTCTAAAATAAGCTAATTCCCAGAGTTTCCTGGAGAGGCCGTAACTTTAATTTCCAATTTGAAAACAATTAATAAAGCACTCAGCAATTAGTCCCAAATAATGTAAGACAACTGGACCTTGGCAGAACATATATTTCCGTGAACTAGGAATGATTTTCCCTTTCAAACTTCCCTTGATTAAGCTGAGTAATATTGAGGTCACTCTTGAGCTCTACATTGAGAACTAACCCTAGTGTCTGGGTCTCATTTCCTTTAGCTTTGAATTCTTAACATGTTTTTATCATAGTACAAACCTATTGTTACGACTACATGATTCTTTCAAGTTTGGGGTGTATTCAGGAAGAGAGCTAGATGATATAGCAGATGTCAGTCCTTTTCAGAGTGGTCCGAAAGTAGCTTTCTGCTAAAACTACAGCCATTTCTACACCAACTCCATCCCTCTCCTTGAACAAAATAACTAGGTCTCAGAATGAATAACCCCTATGAGAGAATTACAATCAATTAGGTTGGACAGCCATGATATCCTCAATCTATAGAAGGATGCAGAGTAGATTTAACTCATAACTGCTTTTCAAGAGGTTAAAAGCAGGAGGAAACTATATAGAGCAAGTAATGATAGTACCCCAAAGTTGTGAGAGAAGACTTCACAGAGAGAGTGGGCTTTAAACTCAAACCTGAAGTTTCGTTCGAATTGAGATACTCAGAAGGAAGAAAAGCATTCCAGGTGAAGGCAACAACATAATGCTAGTTAACGATTATTGAGAATTTACTATGTGACAGGTCCACATTGAGGACTTTACATGCTTAAAATTAGCTAGTATTACAGCCTTGTGAGTTGGGTGCTTTTATTATCCCCACTTTGCAGATAAGGAAATTGGAACTTAAATAGCTTGAGTAACTTGTTCAAGGTCACCCAGTTAGTCGATGGTGGGAACAGGGTTCACTCTTAAGTTGTTTGAATCCAGAACCACACACAGCCACTATGCTCTAATGACCTAAACATATGTGTGGACTTGGAGGACAGTGAGGAAGTTGGCCCAATTAGGGACAGAGGATACGTGGAGTAAAAACTAAAAATAAGTTTGACATGTGAATTAGATTGTAGGCTGCCTTAGAAATAGAAAAGGTTTGAATTTGAAATAAGGAACCACGGGAGGTTTGTGAGCAAGAGAGTAGTACTGGAGAATTAAGAAGATATGCAGGAGTGCAGACTGGTTTGAGGGGGATGAGAAAATACTTGGTCAGGCCCTTGGTAACTGTATTTGTATTTCATAAGCTTTGCTACAGTAACAGCTCCCAAATGTTAGGGGCTTATAAAAACAAACATTTGCTTCCCGCTTACATTACATGTCTGCTCAGGATGGCTGTGAGTGAGTTGAGAGTTTTCTTCATCTATCTTCTTCATTCCTGGATTAAGCTTAAGGAGCAGCCCCTATTTGGACATGCTATTCTTGTAGCAGAGGAAAAGAGCCAAAGATCTAGCTGACAGAAGCATGCAATGGCTCTTAAAACATCTGCTCATTTACCACTGTCAAAAGCAAGTTACCCAGCCAAGATCTAGTTCAACTCTGCCGAGGCAGGGGGTGCATCCTCCTCTACAGGAAGCCTGCAAGTCACATGACCCTGGGCAGGGGTGTATAATCCTCTTACAGGAAAGCAGAGTGAATCCTGGGAACAATAATGCAGTCTACCAGAGGAAGCCTGTGCTCCTTACAGATGCTGTCACTATAAATTAAAGCAACAGACTGAAATGAGAGAACTTCATAGAAGGGGGTAAAATCGCTTGTTCTCCCCAGGTAGAGGGCTCTGTCCTAAGGATAATAACTGCTGTTCTATTTCCATATTTTCTGATGTAAAAGCCTTATGCTGTATGGTTTTAAAAAATGCATCAAAGACTAAAAAGTGAGTCAAAGACAGGTTTATGAATTGATGGGGTATGTATGAATTTTTATACTGTTTCATTAAAATTAAAATTCAATTAAATAAGAAAAGCAAACAGAGAAAGGACCCAGTTAACATGTCCATATCATCTTGATTTTTCTATCCCAGATGGCATTACAATTGAGATTTTACTTGTTGATTCTTTGTGACCACCGACCTAATAAAGCATTCCAGTCACATACAAGATATATGTGATACAATGACTGATAGTTAAGAACAAACTAATTTAAATACATTTTGGTGCTAAACAAGTTACCCCAAATATGCAAATCATTAAATCGAATAAAAATGATGTAATAGTATTCTTGGAATGAGGCATTTCCAAGCCTGTAATTGGGATTTTTAAAACCTAGAAAGCTAAAGTCTGAATCTTAGTTTTGTACTGTCTGGTTTTCTTGTTCAAGTCTCTCGTCATTACTGGTCATTTATAGCTTCCAAGGTCTTTCCAAAAGGTCATTGTTTCTCCGGTCCAAAGCCTGGTTCTTTGATATCCTTTCCAGCTCCCCATCAAGCTCTCCTATTTGGGTTCTTTGAAAGAGATGTGTACCTCTGCAAATCTACCACTTTATCCAAGCACAGTTTGTTGATATCAGAACATTCCCATTAAAGATCAATTTTGCCTGACATTCGATTAAAAACTAGTCTCTCTCCTTTCTTGCAATCCTACCAAATCTTTTAGGGAAAGCCCAAGTTTTCCCAGAACACAAAACTTACAAAGTCTGGGGAAGGTAACATACTGGAATGTGTGGTAGATATTAAGTGCTTAATAAATATTGGTAGAATAAATGAACAAATGGAAAAATGAACTGACCATTCTAGCAATTAAGCCCCTTCTATACAGCAAAAGCTCCTAAAATTTTATTTAAAGGCATTTAAAAAGGATTCAATATATTTTTCACATAAGATGCTGAAGAAATATTTGTTGTCATTTACCTGAGCAAGGAAGAGGAAATATGGTTAATGGTTTATAGCAAAACAGATGTCCAGTCACAACACTTCCCATCCTGTCCCTCCCCCACCCCTCAATTTTTTTTAAAACAAATGTTTTTAAGCCCTGGGGGAAAGAAATAAATATAAAGCTGAAAATTCAGACATTAGGAGGAGAAAGGTGCGTCACTCCTCATCATCTATACCATTTCCATAAATATTACAGAATGTTATTAGACTAAGAAGGCTTCTTTTGTATTATAATGACCTGCTCATGTAACCATGTTTGTAAAAGAACGCTGACAACACACAGTATAGTCACATCTAGACTGTATTTTATTTGCTTTCTAAAGATCTTTACCTAAATTGACAATCAAAATGCCGTTGTAAATTTTTAAATCATTTTAAACATCTCACTTATGTGGCATCTTCAACGGCTTATTCTAAGGCTACTTTCAATAGAATAACTCAAATGGTCTCGTGAGCTTTATCTTATTGGTGAAATGCTGGTGGGCTGGGTTCGATCACAGCAACAAACTTTGAAGCACTAAAAGAATGTGAATAGAATCCCATCTCTTTATGCTGCAATTACTGCTCTCAGGGGATCAATAAATGTATTTCTCCTAGTTTTGTACAACTGCACAACTGTAATATATAGTGTTTACTAACTCTGTTTTGCTACATTTGTAAAACCTATTTAAAATCTAACCAATCTCAATCTTAAAAAATCATAAACTATTCAATCATAAAATCCAATCATGAAATCATAAACTATCCAAGAAGGCATTCCGAAAAGTGGAAAAATCGGTAAATATAAACTGTCATTATAACATCATGAGTTTATTTGCATAAGCAGAGAAGTGGTGCTAATCTTAATCTTATACACAAATATAGGGTGCTCAAAGAATAATTTTCTAAAAACGACATGGTAAACAATAAATGTGGTATTTAAAGCACAATGTAAGATTTTAGTAGAATAAATATGAGAACAAACCTCCCAAACAAAATGAAATGCTATTTGTGGAAATGAGGCATGGAAAGAAAATTTCTTAATAAAAAATATAAAGTATAAAATATCTTGATCTGATTTAAATCTCTTTATATAATCTGTGAATTTTTTTTAAATCACAAACATTATTGGCAGTAGAAAAAAGACTAGAAGGGAATATCATCCATAAGAATGTTTGCCATTCTTCACATTCCATGGCAAGATGTTTGTGATTTTATTTCTTCTTTATCATTTCCTGTAGTTTCCAGGTTATCTTCAATAAACATCGCTTACTATTATTAGAAAGAACAATGAATCATTTAAATGATTAAAAGAACTAACCCCTTTGCATCAGGAAAGGGTTACACTGTGAAGCAGGTTTAATGCACTCTTTGTAAAAGGGCTCACCCTTTACCTAAAATTTTAAAGAACATTGGAGGCTCACATTATCAGGTTATAATTTCACTTTTGTTGCAGTTATTGCTTGTATCTAAGTCCTAGCAGGTGATGTTCGCTTTGAAAGAAATATTTTCTCTCTGGTCCAAAACCATCTCTTGCCTTTTTCCCTGAACTATTGTAAAAATTACTACAAAAATGTCTTGGAAAATAAAATCAATGCTGATACCCAACTCCATTGCACAGGCAGGCTTTTCATTAAATTCTACAAGTAATGCATTATATTGCTTTTCTTTTCCATAATAGCAACATGAGGCAATTTCAATTATACTCTTTTTATACTTGAAAAAAAAAATCCTTCATTTACTAAATGTTGAACTGGCTGCTTGCTTATATTCTCATCTTGGACCTTATTTCTAATTGCAATTTAAAGATGGTTTGAAGTAAATTAAACCAGCCTATAAAAGAAGATCTTCTCAAAATCCAAGTTTAAAATGAGATGAGATCTTCAATTAAACATTTTACATGTTAAATTGTGACAACTTTATTTAATGGGGACAGTGAAAGGCAGTTGAAGACTGCAGCCTCAGTTTGCACAAAGAGAGAAATCTATATATTAGAAAAATAAATTTCCAGTTATCACAGAGAAATGGCCATATTCACCATGCTATTGAAAATCAGTTTTCTTCTCATCTCACATTGATGTTACTCCAAAATTTGGTTAGTCAACATAATATAGCAGAGTATTGTCATTCTTACAAAAGACACTGTCAAATCTCTGAAGAAGTTTGGTAGTATTTAAAAATCTGGAGTCTAGTTCTTCCAGCTTCCTGACAAATGAATGCTTATATGCAACTAGCTCCACTGGACCCTGCCTTAACCAAGTATGCAGGCTGGTCTCTCACGTTTACAGAAGCCCACTGACACCTGGACATGCAGAGCTGTGGGGCGAGTTTAAGAACTTCCCTCTACTAGTTCTTGGGGGGAAAATATGCTGAATGGCTTTCACATCAAAAAAATATATATGTGCCTGCCGTTTCTCTCGTTTTCTCTCCCCCTTTTCTTCTTCTTTTCTTTTCTTTTTTTCAAGAAACTGGAGCTTCAGCAAATCACACAGTTAGGCTGTGTTATGATGCATAATGTTTTCACAGTAATGTGACATGTCTAAATGACAAAATGCTGGCTATCTACCAAAAATGTAAAGTAGGTTAAATCTTTTCCCAAAGAGGTAAAAAAAGGTCATTATCAATTCCTTTAGCAAATTTCTTTGCTGTAAAATGGCAGCCAACCAACTTATCACCAAATCTTCACAAAGTTTATGATTATGATGAAACAATTTTAGGTATTTTAGATATTGTTTATGAAATTGTTCACTACCCATAGCTCTTTCCTTCTGGCCCAAAGAGGTAAAATTATGAACCTTGAAATTGCCTTATCTCTCTTTTATTCCTAGAGAAGGAGTAATGGAAGGTTCCCTCCCATGTCTCCATGAGATCCGAACTGCAGGTGGTTGGATGTCTTTATTTAGAAAACAGCTTATTTATAAATCATGGATGGCAAAGCTCTGGCACTGACTCTTACTTTTGTTTGGCTCCACTTAAATATTTTGATAAAGTGTTTATTTTATTCTTCTCATAGGTACTACTATCCTGATAGAACAGTGACACACAGCTGGTGGAATTCTCAAGAGAGATGAGCTTCCTTAAAATTTAGAAAGAAAAAAACTCTTTTTTGGGGGGGTGGATTCTATTCTCATTTCGTTGGAGATAAAAAGGGGAAAAAAGAAAGGGAAAAGAGGAAAGAAGGGAGATGTATATTGTGTTTTAAAGGCCTGGCAAATGGATCTAAAACTATCCATATAAATGGACTCTTAAAAAAATAAAAAGGCAAAAAGCAAACAAAAACCTTTCTTTTTATTATTCCCTTTTTTTTTTTTCTTTTCCCAGGTTGAAATTTTTTCCTGGACTCATTCACTCAGCTCAAAGTCAAATAGAAGACTCCAGAGCACTTTGTGCTTAATAACAGCTCTGTGAAGGCCCCTGAAATTCTAACAAAGACCCATCAGCCTATCAGAAGAACATGTAATTTTGTGTTCATTAGTTCTTGGTGCCCAGTTGTAGAATTTGGATGGTTGCACCTCAATTAAAAGTTAAATTGAAGTTAATAACATTTAAATAAAAACTTCAACAGAGAGTTAAATTTCTAATCTTAATAGCATTAATACCCACTAATGACTGCTGTGGTCATTACCACCAGACAAGGGACCTCCTTGAGCCTTCCCTTACTGAGAATCTTTCTTGTAAGGTAATCAATTAATTAGCAGTAATAAGCACTCTATGGAAGATTATTTTGTAACCAAGCACCTCCATTTACTATTCCTTATCTCCAATGCAACAAATGTTGCATTTTTCCATTATAGGTTTTTCTATTTCTAAAAGAGAAAGCTACTCAGTCTCCACACCAATCTCCCTGCCCTCCACCCCACTCCCACATCTCCTTTTGCTCTGCAGAAAGTTTGCCATATAATTAGGGAAAAAAATACATTCAAATATAATTAAAATGGTATAAATTAGAGGAGGTTTCTCCATAAGCAGTAACTGCTGCCTGTTAAAACTTTAATCTCCACCATTTGAGACCACTCTAAGAAGAAAATAAATAAATAAATAAATAAATAAATAAATAAATGCTTAAAATGAGTTAAATGTGGCTTTCTCTTTCCAACTGGGTTTTGCATATGATGTTAAACTGGGAAGTGTGTAAGAAAAAAAGAAAAGTCCAAAACGGTGATTTTAACTAGAGAGACGTCACAAATCCTTTAAGAACTTCATTCCTGTTTTCCTTTCCTGCAGATTACCATTAACCTTGGGTAGCACCAGAGAAAAAAAGGGACGCTACCGAATTTCTGCTAAAATAACATCCTAGTAGGCTCAGCCCCTGAGAGCACTAAGAAATTCACATTCCATAATGTATTTGAGAGGCACCAGTTAAGGGGGAAAAAATAAAGCCCTTATAATGCTCTGAAACTTTATATCTTAAATTAAGAATGAATCAAGTTGGTAGAAAATAATTCCAATATCTGTGGCAAGTCAAACTCACGATATGGAAAGACAAAACAATGCCAAATACTGATTAATAAGTAGCTAACTTTCTCACAAGCCAAACTAAGCTGTAAACTGAAGTGAAGCCGTGCTGATATATATAACACCCCTAGCTCAAAGTTCACTTACTTTGTTTCTCTGATATTCACACTGAGATTCTACTTCAGTAGATTATTCAAAGAATAAAGGCCAGATACTCTTTGATTCCTCAGAGGACAGATAGAAGATGAATTGAGCATTTGATGATACTTTCAGGTGTAAGCAAAAAATACATATATATTAACAAGGTTATTTTCCACTAACATAACATGTTGCTCTGAGAAGATATATAATCTTTTCTCTAAGTCTGTCAGATATGCTTTAGGTGTACATTCATGTAGATAAAACCTGAACGAAAGCAGGGAGATTGGATAAAACTTTAGTTGATCAGCCTAATATTCAATGATTCCCAATTATTTTGAGGTTAAAAATAGGAAAAAGAAATATTGTTAATTCATTCATCAATAAAGCAATACTTATATACTATGCAAGGCATTGTAAGAAAACAAAGATGAAAGAGGTATATAGGGTTCCTGCCCTCAAGGAGTTTATAAGCTAGTGAACAATGATAAAACAAAGTGAACTATGTAAGAATCCCACAGAAACAATGCTCTGTAGAAATGCAGCAGAGGTAAATGGGGACAGAAAGAGACCTGATTTTGTGCGATGGGTGAATGATGCAGTGTGCAGACGATGTATTGTTGAGTTGTACACTTGAAACCTGTGTGGTTTTATTAATCAATGTCACCCAATACACTCAATTTAAAAAAAAAAAAAGGAAACTAAGGGAACTTTAAAAAATGTAGCAGCTGTAATTATTTTTGACTGAGGGAGAATTTGGAAGTGTCTAATGAATAAAGCAGTACTTGAGCTGGACTTTGAGAAACAGCGTTTGGGTGGACAGAAAGCAGAGAAGAACACCCACCCAGAGGGAACAGTCTTGGACCCCTGGCCAAGGAAGGGGTTGGACGAGCAGGTTGAGGTACGGGCTGTGTAACAGAACTAAGGACCAATGAGCATGGAAAAGTGATTTGCTGCTGGATTAGGAAAAAATCTGAAAACCTTGTTAAGGAGTTCAGGTTTATTTGTGGCAAAGCTTTTGAGCTGGAGCTTGATGCGATCCAACATGTATTTTAGAAAGATGATAATGAAAATAGAGTGACTGGTATACGGAAGTAAAACTGAAGCTAAGAGTCAACCAAAAGTTAATGACATTACTGAGCCCCAACACTTTATAAGGAAAGATTTGGAGTGGAACAGGCACTACCGATATCAACTATAGGATCATAGGCAGACAAGTCAAGGTACCCTTAGAACTTCATTGGTAAAATACAAATTACTTGCAACTTACTGATTCCATCCATGGGAAATTAGATTCCAGGGTTAGTCTGCAGCCCTATCTGGTTAGAACAATGAGGTCTGACCCAAGCATAGTGACTGACTGTCTACAGAAAGGAGATGAGCCATAACGGAAAAGCATGTCCATGACTTACCAAATGAAAACGTTCCCACTACTTTGTAAATAAAACCATCCTGACCCAAGCTGGGAAAACAAAGTAGTCAGACACATATTTGGAATTATAATGGACTTCCCATTTGGTCCCTACTGGTCTCTGTACATATTAGCCCAAAGCCAGGCCCAACTGGAGTCTACTAAATAGCATCTGGAATGGCCCTGAAAGGCCAGTGAAAAATCATCCCTTCGGTTGAAATGGTGCTTAACTTATGTCTTTCCAGCAGGTGCCAGGAGCAGAAGAGCAGCAAGGTTCTGCAGCTCAGTGATTGGATTAGATCCTTCATACCTGAAGCTCAGGTATGACGGCAGGTGAGACTTCCATAGACCAAAAAGAAAAACCGTCAAGCAAACATTTCTACTACAATGAAAGAAAATGGAGCAAGATTTTTTTTTATTTGTATAAAATATATTGTTCTTCCAGGCTGCAGCGAAATAGTTTCTATTTAATTGCACAGAAATCCTAAGAAGGTTATAGCAGTGAAACATTAAAATTCTAAGGGCAACTAATAACATTAAAACTTTATAGCCCCAGATAGAATAATTTAGACAAAAACAACATGAACATATGTTTTGTGTAATAATAACAAACATTTATAGCTGTCAAGAGAGAAAAACACAGGTTTATGCACACCTTAATGGTGTGCATGGGTGAGCATGAGTATATTTAAAACATAATATATTACAAAAATGACAGCAGGCATGGCTCTTCTGGGTACTATGTTAAATCAATGAATAAATTACCAAAAGTGAGCTGTGGCTGTTTGGATGTGTAATTGAGCTTAACGTATGTAGTGTTATTTCAAAAGAAATTGTTCAAGGAGTTTTGAGCCCAATCCACTCTGCATCTATCCTAGACAGTTTACAAATAGCAATAAATGAAACTGTTTCACAGTAGGAAGGAAGTTTAGTTATACACATTACTTAAATGGAGGAAAAGTTAATTTTAATATGCTTTGCAGGAATTGAAAACAAACATAATAATTTGCTTATGTTCACCAAACTGGAAATTGAAATGTTAATATTTGAATTTAAATTTATTTTAATTATTTACTGTATGACTCACAAAATCACTAGAAATTATCTGTTCAACTTAAAACAAATACATTCAAAACCCTTCATAAATATATGTTTATTATTCTACTTGTTTTAATTACACCATTTGAATGCCATACTTTTTCAAAAAAAATTATTAGGACTACAGAATATGAAATAAATTTTAAGCTTGTTTATGCCAACAAGTTAATGGCGATTGGTAATAACTGTGCTGCAGACAAAGCCATTAATGTGATTTTTAGAATAAAAATGACTTCTCATAATTTTCTTTCTAATTATAAAGTTGTTTGTCTTACTTAGTACTCTACCACAGTTTTATGAAACAAGGAAAGAAGTATGTTTTCTTATTTTTCCCTGCCTATTTTTTTCCTGGCCTTAATCATCTCATATTTTTCTATAATATATAAAATGCTATGACCCTTTTACATAGGAAAAAGTGAAGCAAAATTCCCTAAGAATGAAATCCTGAACTGCCTGCCTGAATTACAGATCTTGCCAAGCACCCAAAAGGGCCACTCAACAACTGTAACTTCTTTTCAGGAAACTGCAACTTTAAGCAATTTAAAATGTTATGACGGGCTTAGGTAACAACCATGCTGACTCCTTATTTTTCATGCCTTTTCTGTTAATAGGGTCATTATATCAAGGCAGATGCAGGATGCAAGAATTTCATGTACTTTATTAAAAGAAGGCTATTTTTCTTGAACAGCATTTTCTCGTGTATACTATTCGTCCAGTGCTTTGTTGTCATTTATGGCCACCTAACGCAGCAAGTATCTTCCAAAGCTCTCTCTCCACAATTGTGTGGAGCTCTGGATTCAGAAACCCCAAACCTTGCTTTTCATTTGCTCTAGATGAATAACTTCTTGCTATCACTGAAAATAACTAAAATAAGCTTCTGCTTAACAAAGATCTTCTTGTTTGAAATCATAAGACAATTAAATAGGAGAGGCAGTCCCTCTGCCTTTTCAGCACCACTTTTACTCATGTTAACTCACTTTATCGCTCTATTCTCTTCTCCAAAAATTTTGCACAAACCAAACAATTTACTGACTCCGCTATACACTAACCCCCAGGGTTTCCGCTCCTCTCTGAGCCAACGATGATTAACACAGAGCAGTCAGGTTCAGACAAACGGTAGAGCCCACTTACTGCTCAGTACTTGTTAGGAGACCAAAATATGGAAATTACTAGGACAGAAAACACTGCTTAATGGGCTGGGAGTTTCAAGACTAGGCCATATGTGCTGAAAAAGCTTCCTTATTTTGCCCTCTTTTCTGTCTTCTTTGTCAGCAACTGTGGTCACAGCTCTCTTTTCTCTAGGGACCCACCCCACACAGGCATCGGTGGGAGCGAAGCAGCCAGCATCCGACACTCTGCAGAAAGGAATTTACTGAGGCTCCTGTGGGTACAGCCATAGGAGCTAGAGCCTTTCCTTGACTACACTAGTTTTAAGAGGCCCATTTTCCTTTCCTGATTTAAACTGAGTCCTACAAAATTAATGGGCAAGGAGTAGGGGACTGTGGGAAGTGGAAAGGAATCAGTGGCTTCATGTTCAATCACCAGCCAAATGGCAAATTTCAAATGTTGCCCTATGAATACCATGCCTACCAAGAGTAAATAATGAATGCACAGTGATAGGAGCAATTTACTGTATGTAGATAAATGTTAATAAAATCTTAACATCAATGGTATCATAAAAATTATTTCAAATAACAATTACAAATACTAAAATACTTTAAGAATTCAGATCCTGTTTCTGTTAAATCTCAGGATCTAATCCCTGAGATATAATGCTACAGTTCAAAAAGTATAAAACTGTCATACCTCGCATATGCAGGGTGCTGACAGCCTGTGTTTTTTCTCTGAATAGGAACTCCGGGAATCACAGAACTGCGGGTGGAAGGTATGGCCTATGCTGGGACTACTTTTTCTGGAACCTTAACAGCTCCCACCACCACCATCTCAAGTACCATCCAACGTCCCTATTGTGAAGCATCTGTCTCTGTGATTTGGTACCTCAAAGTGGCTCTTTTCAGGTTCATTTTCCTTTTTGCATCCATTCCCTCTGCCTCCAGTTGTAGGCTCAGTCTCTGCTTCAGACTGTGTCTTGGTTCTCATGCCAGCCTCCTCCTCGGATGCAGTGATTTTCCTTCGTTCCATGTCCCACTCAAAATTCCTCACTGTAGAGTAGTCCATGGCCATAGCCCCCAGCCCACCCTTGCATGAGAACAGGGTGTTGAATTCCTACTCTGGCGGCAGCTACAGGAGCTTAGGAATGTATGAAATAGCCCTGGTCTTCTTAGCAACCACATATGAATTAGTTAACCATCCAGCTCTGATAATATTTCCATGCATATCATCTAATCTCTTCAACAACCCTGTGAGGGAGGATGGTATCATTATCATTCTTCTTGCAGATGACCAGACAGGTGCAGAGAAGGAACTCTTTGACTTAATGATCCCTGGGGACAGCACCTTACATTTGCCTATGGCTTATGGACTTATTTCAAGCTCTCAGTTATCCAATTCTGGAATATATCTATTTGTCTGGGTCATTATTTCTAGCCTCAAAGTCAGTTTCTCTCCAGTTATGAAAATAATTGATAACATGTGGTCTTGGAAAAAAACATATTTTTCTTCCTTTTAAATCCTGTCAATCACTATACTATCACTACTATATCATATGATATATTCTTATTACAGTTTGTTTGAAATATTACCTTTACCAAATCAATATACCTTTTCTTTACCATCAGAATGATTTAAAGATATTAACAAAATGAAGCCCTAAGCAATTAAAATGAAATAGTAGAAACTAAATAGTTGTACAGTGCTACATTCTTCACCAACTTTTATAACTTTTATTAAACTTAATGGAATTTTCAAATACATTCTATTAAGAATGATGATCTTATAGCAGTTATAGGAATAAAAACTAAAAAAGATATTTTATTGAAATTACATGTTTCATTGTCCTCCCTGGGAATTTCAATAACAGCTATTAGGTTATTAAGTGTTTAAAAAATATAGCATGAGGTCAGCTGCAACACTTATTAATTCACAACTGGTGTACCTAGAATGTTAGTGAGATGACTCATAAATAACCCTGTTTAAAATGTCAAAATGGCCAAATTTCCAAATATGAATAATAGTAGGTTATTTGTTTTTCTTTTTCTTTTTTTAGTTATGAAATGTAAATCTATAAAACATTTTAGATTAAAAGTATACTTCATCTTAGTTTTATAAAACTGGCTTAGATTCCATTATATCAATTAAATTTAATTAAGTAAATCAATTTAATCTACATAATCTCAGAAAGAACAGATCAGTTTAAAAACTGATACAAATATTTAAAGAACAGAAATAAATAATCTAAAGAACACCCATATAATTAAAGTATTTTGATGTGTTATAAATTTATTATTTATTAACAAGCACTCTTTTGAGACTGGTATTTGAGGGACACTGCTGTGTACAGAACAATGAACAAGAAATACAAGGGAGGACCCCCCAAAACATGGAATTTATTTATAAAAAATTGTGTATTTACTTGTACATGTTAAAGCTTTAGTCACCTTCAAAGAACTCTCCATTTGATGCAATATACCTATTGAAATGTTTTTTCCACTGCTCAAAAACAGTGGAAAATTCATTTTTGTTTCACCTCTTCCACATCAGTAAAACGTTTCCCTTTCAGGACGTTTTTCATCTGGGGAAACAAAAAACAGTTACTTGGGACAAAATCACGTGAATAGGCAGGGTGGGGCATGGGAACATGCTGTTTTTGGTCAAAAACTGCTGAACACTCAATGTGGTGTGGGCAGATGCATTCGTAAATCGCCCATCATGAAATGGGCAAATGTGTTAAGTCTTCAAATAAAATTCACTGAAGCTGAATGCAGCCTCTCACAACAATGCCACCTGGTGTGCTGATACGGATGGGTTCCTAGAACACCCATCTAGCCAGGGCGAAGCTTGTACTACAAGAGGCCCAGCCTCCAGAAGATAATTCCATTGTGTTGTGTTTTTGGGGGGAGTCAGTCCCACCCCTCTTAGTTTCCCCACCTTTAGAGAGCACATAACCTGAAGAATATCTTCAATATAAAATTCAAAAAGAGAATGTGATATAGGAACATCGAGAAAGTTCAGATTCATTGGACTCAGAGGGGCACTGGGTGTGAGTGAAAAGGACTGAACAGGTGGGGATGAGCAAAGAAATAAAGAGCAAAATGAGAAGAGCATAGTTAAAAGGACAAACAGGTCAGTTTTGGAGACTAGAAGTAGCCCTACAAGGCTGTAGTAAAGGAAGGCAAAAGAGGCTCAAAGGAACAAAGCTCAAGAGAAAGGAACTTCATTGGTAGCGATGGAAAACCAGTGAAGCATTCTGGGTAGTAATTACTGTGCAAGTGAAAAAGAGGCAGGAGAGGCACTGACAAGAACGGCAAATCGGGAGGCTAATTTTCAAACTGTGTCCCGTGAACCTGCGAGCTCTGCAGAGGCCAGGGACAGGGAGCGCTACGGAAGGCCCGGGTGGAAGTATGCAGGAACGAAGCTTCCGGGTTCTGAGTCCACCAAGAAATTTTACTTCTGTTTGTTGTACATGTAGGGGCTCCAAGTAACATTTTTTTTTAAAACAGTTACTGGCTAATAATTTTTTTAATTAAAACCACCAATCAGGATCAAATGTTTTATTTTCAGATTAGAGAGCTGAGGCTCAGAGAAGTCATGAGTGAACATGGATGAGAATAATTTCAGTCGTGTGGTCAAAGGCACCACGTAGCAACAAGTTGAAAAGTAAGAGGTTTAAAGAAAAATGACAGTTTAGCAGTAGGGGCAACAAAGTAAAAGAAAGTATTTAGAGATGTGACAGATAGAATAAAGATTTAAATTATGTAATACTTTGCAGTCTATAATAATTCCCTAAAACAGTGAGTTTGATGCATAGGATGTTTGTGCCCCTATATGATAGGAAATCCCAACTCCACTAACAGAATAAGGCTAAGCAAAGAGGAAAATTATTTAAAATGCTGAAGGGTTAGTTAACTTGGCTGTTCAATGATACAAAGAATATGCATACATCATCCCCTCTGTCGTCCTTGGCATGTAAGCTTTGGCCTCAACCTATAGCTCTATTCATAGAGACCAAATGGCTATCACAGTTCAGCCTCGCCTCCTTGTGAGAGTACCCAGAATTTAAAAGGGAATGTTTTTCTCCTGTTTGTCTCTTTCTAGAAGAAAGAAAACCTTTTCAAAGCGAGAGACTCCTTTCATATCTCATGGTCAGAAGTGCATCAATTGGCTGTGCCTAAACCAATCATTAACATAGCAGGGGGAGGAGGACTCATGGTTGTTTGATTCTAACTGTAATTCACCAGCTGGGGCTCACTGCCTGGGCTGGGGAATAGGGTCCACCTCACCTGAGTTACATAGTGTGAAAGAAGGGGGGTATGTGGACAGAAACAGGTCATTCTGTTAGAAAGCAGGAGGAAAATGGCTATTGGTTAGGTGGTCCACATGCCTGCAAATTAAGCTTAAAAACCACTGTTTGATGCTGCTATCAATGATTACATCATTAGTGCAACATCCCCAATGCATTCCCTTTAATGAGAAGTGTGCCTATACTTTCTAATATTCAGTTTTACCATTTATGGGAAGAAAGAGAACTAACGATTGTCTAGGAGATGTACACAAAACAAAAAGTTTCTATTTCGAGGTATTCATTGCAAGAAGCCGCTGTGAAACAACATCTGCTTAAAATGCAGGATTTCTGAAGATTCTATCTTCGAACTCCTTTACCCAATTTCCCTTTTGTATATTAGTCACTGAAGCATAGTTGTTAAGCTTTTTGTGTACAACTGAGACTATAAGAATCTGCAGACAATGATAGAAAATGCTATTTGTCAAAGGTCTGAAACAGGAATACAACTGGAAACCGCCATACAATTGGATAAAATACGAAGGTAATTACAAAGGAAGAAAAACACTCTGAACACCAAATTCACCTTTATCCAGTGATATCTTTGTTCACATCACTCTTGCTTTTGTCCTACATTATACAGTTAAAAATTCTTAGACTTTAACCAAAAAAAGGGGGAAATTCTCAATTACTGGTGAACAGTAATAGTTACAACTTTTTACTTACTAGGAAATGAGATGATTTCATTTCATTCTAAAATGTAATGAAAATTAATAGCACAACTTAATAACTTTGAAAAATACATTTTGTTTTCTATTGAGTCAAATTAGTCTAACTTACTTGAGGAAAAAACACATCATGACATAAGAACTTCATTTATGAGAATGGTAGTGGGGCCCAGAAAGTTGCCATTTTCTAAATATGTAATTCTTGGAAGAGTTTGTGAAGGCAAGAAACAATGTGTGATCAGAAAAGGAGATCTGTGTAAAGAAGCCCAGGTTCTAGAACCTCCTTAAATCTTGAGTAATAGGAAAAATTCCAATACATTAAGCTGGCTGGCATCAATCTCCAATAGTCAAGATCACTGATACTACTGAATCAGCTTAGCATCAGCATCATGAGTTTATATCATGTACTTATTTGTTTACTTTCAACTGAGAAAGAAATATAAACTTTGGACATGACTGGCTGAAAAGGAGAAAAGAGCTGAGATAAAAAGGAGTGTTTCAAAATTCCTAATAATTCAAAATGCATAGCCTTCAAGTAATGGATAAACTTCAGGAGGTTCAGATAAGGACTGAAGTTTAAATATGTTGATGAAACTACTAATTTCTTTCTGGTCTCACAACTAGACCAAAAATTCTAACAAAAAATTATTGATTTTACTGGTTTTAGCCATATGAAAGTATCCAGTGAAATTCAGTATTTCCCCCATGTATCTAATGACAGAAGAGGCATCAAATGAATGACAGCAGGAAACCACTACACAATTGGATAAAATACAAAATGAAATAAATTTGACCACGCTGGTTTGGAAAACCACATGAGTGTGTATTTTATGAATACACAGAGACATGGTCCAGGCCACGTCTTTTACAGAGTAGGGCTGCCCAAACCTGTATTTCCTACAACGGGTTGGTGTTGTTTAAACTATATTATATTGAGTAAACCACATTCATCATTTACTAGAAGGATGTGTATATGCACACAGATTATAGTGCACCAAATATAATATGTCAGAGATTAGACTTTGTCAGAGATTCAAATAGTAGTATGATTCAGTTCTGCCCAATGAATTTATGGCAATTTAGAGACCTTTACCTTCTCAGTTCAAGCTCACCTAATTTTGTTAGAGAGCTTAAGAGCAAAGACTACAAATTTCATCAAGCAGTGTGCTGGTCAGCCGCTAAGTCACATTAGATGCTTTTACTCTTTTTCAAATAGCAACTCAGAGTATAGATATTCTTTCAGCAAGTCTGCCTAAATAAATACTTTTTTAAAAATCTAACAATCTATTAAAGTAATTAACCAACTGGCCTGACTTGTGGAAGCACAAAAATAATAATAAAATCATATTTTCTCCTTTTATAATACAAATTGCTAGTTATTTGGGGAGAATAGTTGAAACTGCTCTTTTAAAGATTGTGAGGCAAAGAAAATGGGAGAGAACTGGAGAAAAATAGAGCAGGTGGTGAGACAGGGTTATGCCATTATTTACCCAGCTAAGAAAAAAAGTCATGGAAGATGAGAAGATGAAGTTCTGTCTTTAGCTTTAATAATAATAATATTATAAATCAACCATCGATATTATATATCAATTTAATTATAAAATTAAATAAAAATATTTTTAGCTCAAATGATATTTAAAACCCATCGAACAAAAAAGTGTAGGACATAACTGCTGTTTTGAGGAGTCGTGGATGGTAGACCACTTCAGTATTCACTACAGGAGACTTAAATGGACGTCCAAGGTAACAATGGAAGGGGTGTCATGAGGATATGTGTGGCTAATCACCAAATGCATGGTACAAATAGTAAATGCAATAGAGTTAAGAAGGGTTAGCGATCACTGAGGTCTGAAAACTGCAGGAAATTTTCGTTGAGAGGGTGTGATTTGAATCCCCCCTTGTTCTCCAGCCCCTCCTCACCTTCAGCCATCCTCCTATTCAAATAATGGCTCCAGTGACTAATTACAGTGAATCTTCCTTCATTCTAAATCCTTTGGCTTTCTTCGCTCTTTGCTACTTTGCTTACCACCCAATATTCCTTCCTTCTCTTCTCTCTTATTAAGTTATATCCTCCCTTCCTCAAACTCACAGCTCCGCTCGACTCACTTCCTCTCCCTCTTCTGAATCATCGTGCTAATTCATCTTCTTTCACATCGTCCTTGAAACTATCTTCTTTAATGGTCCCTTTTTAACTAGTCCTATTTGTATCCTATGAACATGCTAAGGTCACCCTATCCCATGGAAAGTTCCTTTGACCTACATCCCTACTGTACCCTGGCTGCCGGCATTCTGGGGTGCAGGGGATGGAGGCTTCGCTGTTGAGCATGTAGATTCTCACTTAATCCCCAATTTTAATATGGGGATTCTGCTATATTCGCTCTGAGTTATTCTAAGCATTCCTCAAACTTCTATCAAAACTCTCCTTTATTCTCACACAATAGTCCTTCCTTGTCAATATCAACTTCCAAGGCTACAGCCATTATTTCTATGTGGACTGCCAAACATACAGCATTAGCATTGATCCCCACTGTGAGAAGCTTCGGGCTTGCATTTTCCACTGAATATTGCACATAACCACATAGAGATGATTTTCAGGCTTCTTCTATTTCTAAATCATTGTTCTCAAACTTGCCTACACTTTGGAATCGACTGCAGAGGTTACAAAAATGTCTATGCCCAGGTTATGCACCCAGATATTCTTATTAATTGGACACCAAGGTCACTGTCCTCCATTTTCAAAACTGCTCCTTATCATAATGTGTCCAGCCTCAATTAACAGTAACCCATTCGCCTAAATGCTCGCATTCAATTCCTTCGAGTCATCATTAACTCTTCCCTCAGCCCTCCATTCCCTAGATACCAAATTCAATATTTCCTCTTGCATAATATTGCTTCTTGTTTCTTTCTATTATCACAGCCACTGCTTTACTTTAGCTGCCTTTAGTTATTGTGCTAGTTTCCCAATTCATTGCCAGTCCTTCCTCGCTCATCCTGTTTTTGCCATCTGCTCTCTATGGCTAAATCCAATCATTAAAAGTGCTCGTGGCACTCTAGTGAAACAAACTCTTCAGCTGATAGTCAAAGCTCTCCGTTATACAGCTCAAAGCTTTTCAGACTTTATTTTCCAGTAGATTCTTACTCTTCCCATAAATACATGTTTCTCATAGTTTCCCCTTGCCACATTTCTATGTCATTTCCTCCACCTGGAATGCTCTCCCTCTCATATCTTTCTATGAACAATTTAGCAGAATGTTAGAGACCTCCACAAAATCCATCTACTCTTGGGGGCAGGAGGAGCCTTCCCAGGCTCCATCTGATTGAAGTCATGTCCCCTCCCCCAATATCCTCACCGCTTAAGTGCCTTATTATAGTATTTATCGCACAGTCTCCCTTAATTTAGAATTACGTATGTGTATATCTGTCTCCCCTCCTGGGCAGTGAGCAAAGAGAGTTACAGTATTCTCTCCAGAGCTATGAAATCACAGTGTAATTACACATTCAATATTTATTGATTTTAAGATATGTAAGGCCAGTATAGATAGAGAGAATGGGAAAAACCCTGGGCAAAAGCAAAGAAAGGAAAAGGGAAAATGCATTTGGAAGGTGCTGAATTAACTAGATCATTTATGAAATGAAACAGTAACATGAAATTTGACTAAGCAGGTGGAGTCAATGACAGGGTAAGGAGTTTGGTCTTTACCCTGTCAAGTTAGGTTTTTAAAAAGACTCTGAATAAGCCTGAGTATTTAGCATGTGTCTGGAGCCCAAGTTTTTCCATCAGTAAAGTGAAAGTGATAACAGGAGCTATGACTGCTAGTATTGGTGGGAAGAATGAATGAGACAATCCCGATGAGAGGCTTCACACCAGCCTAGACCACAGTCAGTCTGCTGTAAATACTAACCTCATTAATAGAGTGTGTTATAAACACACTCACACACACACACACACACACACACAAAGGGTCATACAATAATATCTAGGATGACCAAAAAAGTGAAGAAAGTTTTTCCTGGCTTTGATCTCCAGAGCTAGAGAAAGAAAAGAATAAGAGAGAGACATGAAAGCATTAATGTCCATGAAACAGACTTGGACAGTTAGCTTCACTGGACACATATTTCCTTCTTTTTTATCTTTCTCCCTCTGACCCTTGCTTTGCTTTACTTCTCTTTTTTCCTTTGTCTTAGACTCTTGCTTTAGGGTTCCTTTTTTACCTCCCCCCTTCCTCACTCAGCCAAATCTAAAATCTATGGCCTTGTTAGTCCCAAGGTAGGCAATGCTAAATGAGCGTTAGCCTCTGCAGGACAAGTGACTACAGTTGACCCCTGACCACTTAGGGGTGTATTTCCCACCCCCCACAGTAAAAAATGTGTGTATAACTTTTGTCTCCCCAAAAACTTAACTAGAAATTGTCTACTGTTGACTGGAAGCCTTACTGATAACATAAACAATCAATTAACATTTATTTTGTATATTACATGCATTACATACTGTATTCTTACAATAAAGAGAGCTAAAGAAAAGAAAATGTTCTTAAGATAACCATAAGGAAGAAAAAAATACATTCATAGTGCTAAACGTATTTGTTGACAATATCTGCATGTAAACGAGCCTCCACAGCTCATACCCACGTAGTTCAAGGATCAGCTGTATAAAGATGAGAAGCCACCGCCCCAACCCAATGCAAGTGGCCTGGAAGCTGAAGTGAGAGGGGTCCCTGGGCTCTGGCTCAGCAGGGCCTCCAATCTAGTTAGCGTTTTCTGAGAAACACTAACCTTCGTTTAGTCACAGTAAGAGCTAATACTGGGAGTGTTCTGTGAGTCCTGGTGTCAAAGAGCACTTACAGTACATTAAAAAATATCTCCATCTCTGTTAGCATCCGAACCACATAAATGGCTGTATTCCAACTAAAGAGCAAAAAGCAGAATGTGGACATCTCCATGCTTTTTGACCTCACTGGATGGGAGAGATACTATGGGTGTGAGAGCAGTTAAACAAGTATTTGGAGTGTGCAGCGTATCGAGTGCCGTTGTGTGTACATTCAAAAGCTGCTGTTTTATAAGAGGTCCTAGGTGACTCGATAAACACAAGAGCCAGAGAAAAGTAATCCCTTCAGCAAGGCTCTCTCTAGCTCAGCCCACTCCCCTGCCAGAAACAACACATTCCAGGGGAAAAGTGCAAATCACACACTGAGGTAATTGTTTCACACTTTCAAAAATTTACTTATTAAATTCAGTGTTATTTAGAAGCAAGTCTGTATCTTGCCTTCCGTTTTGTGTTTAAGCACTTACAGATATGTATTTTTTTAATGTTGACCTTCGCTATATATCAAAAAGTCCCTCTAATGTGTTTACTATACATTACCTTTAAAATAGATCAGGCTGAGTTACAAAATGAAAGTTCTGATAAAATAGGACAACTTTTCATGAATTGTAACTTTACATCCAAAACCATGCATCTTTGCAACGCTAGGTATTAGATTCAGAGCTTAGACACTCTTTGACTAAATGCAGAAAACAATAGACTACGTCCCTACTAAGGTCAATGACATTTGTTGTGTTGATTAGAGACACCAAAGAAAGAATTTCACTCCCAGATTCTTGCTAAGTCCTACCCACTCTCAAGGCCACCAGCAATGGAAAAATGGTGTGAAAAATCAAGGTAAGCTCTGGTCTTATAAATCATGTGGACCGTGATAGGGTTGACCATTAAGTGTCCCTTGACCTAGTAATATTTTTATCATCTCAATCATTTTTCAGCCACCTCGTTAGAGTGGTAGACTATTAAAAAAATTCCTCGCCTTGGATTCACCCATACATCTGATAATATGCAAATTTAAGTGCCTCAAGGAGAGTAGAGAAACTATTTTTCATTCCATTCTATCACAAATTTAGTAACCACAACCGATCTTCAGAGAAATAACTCACTTTTGTTTCTGTCTTTCAAAAACACTTTTGAAGAAAAGTTCCCCTTCTGATAACAATAAAAAGGACCACTGAAGAATCCACAGTTGAAGAAAGGGCTCTCCCTAGGTACTGTATATCAGGACTATGTTTATATAGTTCAGCAGAAAGGAACCAGCTCGAATACTGCCTTTCAGGAAGAATCCTGAACGGAAAAGGCAGAATTGGTGATGCTTTTACTACTCATTTGCTTGCATCAAGAACCCCATTCCATTTCAATCTGCCAACATCCTAATTAAGATGATCTGAATCTTAGGTGATCTATTATTCTAGATCTAAGATAGCCCTCATCTACATTAGACAAGATGTTACACTGTGTGCTTACACTGAGATGATAAGACCACTGAGCAGAAGCATGTCTTCCCTCATGTCTGGCCTAGCGCTGGGCTGAGCTCTCTGTCAGCACTCAGCAGATAATGGTCAGGCCATTGCCTGTTGTCTTTCTACTACATTAGGCATAATTTAATCTTACTATATCACTTCTGGTTCCTTTGACAACATATACCTGTGTATTTTTTTTTTTTACCATGAGAAAGAGAGTAAAGTATCTCAAGTAATTCCTTTATACATGTATGTGTCAATGTATGTGAGACCAGCAACACAAATGTAATTCCCATTTGTCGCCCTGGCTGTGTTGCTCAGGGAATTGAGCACCAGCCTGCAAACCAAAGGATCGCAGGTTCAATTCCCAACTAGGGCACATGCCTGGGTTGTGGGCCAAGTCCCCAGTAGGAGGAGTGTTAGAAACAACCACACATTGATGTTTCTCTTCCTCTCTTTCTCCTTCCCTTCCTTCTCTCTAAAAATAAATAAATAAAATATTTTTAAAATACACACACACACACACACACATATATATATATATATATATATATATATATATATATATATATATAATTCCCATTCGTTACCTTAATGTTTCTGAAGATGCTATATTAAGGAACATGCTAACTACATTAGCTTTTGAGCCATTGAAGAAAAGAATGTAAAGACACCAAAGCTTTGGAAGAATCGGAATCAAATTCCATAATATCCAGCTGTATTGTTACCCCAGGGATACTGTATAATACAGATAAAATATCATCTAAAAGGTGCTCCCCAAATGAGCTTCTTTCTCTCCCTTCAGTTAAAGAGAGTTGCCCATCATTCTTCAGCATAAAAGTTGCGTTATGGCTTGGGGGTCCGGTAAACAAGGACACAAAAATGCACATTAATATTAGACTCGCCCTCTGCTGACATCTCAAGAAAGGCCAGGTGGCCGGTGACACACTCAAGTCAGAGGTCACACGTGCATCCCTTGTCAGCCAGTATCCAAAACTCATTTGTAGGGCTGAGCAAACATGTTTAAGAAATGTCCTTAAGCTTGCTCTTGTACTACTGGTGAACAGATAACATTGATGACCTTCTGAGTCTGACGTCCAGTTCCAAAGGGATGAGAACTTCAACCTAAGAACCTCAAAGAAGGCAGATTAAAATAAAATTTTAAAAAAGCACAACCCTAGAGTTCAAACCAGCTAACTATCTGCCTCCTTTTACTGAGAAAATGAAGATGCTGATTAGAACCCGGGCTAAATCAGCCTTCTAGTAGCTGTAAAGTTTTCTGAATTCACAATAAAATGTTCAAATATTCTTGGTTTTGGAAATGTATCTGTCTCTTTAAAGAGGACAAAGATACCACTGTTGTGTGCTTCCAGTGATGTCATGTAGGGAAGTCCTGGCCTTGATTCTAAGATATCTGTCAATGATGGCGTGCTGTACAGGTGAAAAGTAAAGCTATAAAGGATAAGAACATTATAAAGAAGGTAGTATGTAAAACTTAAGAAAGACACTTGTTTTCAGGATTTGGGGTTTTGCCTTGAAAGGTCACAAAAAGGATGTAGACTTTGTTAGCAGTTAATTATTCACTGAAATTTGAAATCCCTCCATCTATATATATATTCAAAAATTTAACATACTAAAAACCTAGTTTAAGGTAATAAACTTTCACCAATCTAAAAGAAAATGTATACTACAAGTACATTTTCAATTCTTGGATGTGAGTGCTGAAGCTCTATTTCTAGAACTGGTGAATTCTGTTCTCTATTTCCATGTATAAAAGATCTCACAGTCCTGGGAAAATGCTTTTTTAAAAAAAATGAAATACAACAAATAAGGTATGCTGCCGAGTCCTGAGGGAGAAGTTTCCCAGATTCTTTGAATTTCCTCCTGTCTTCCTTCTTTACAAGATTTCTAAGACCAAGTCCTTTTCTTCAGTCCCTCAAACAAGGCAAAAAAGAAAAATACCCCCTAGATATATTCCTCAGATTTTCTATTATGCTTCTCAAGTTCCCAGTAGCTTCTGAAGTAAACCTAAGAAGAATTCTAGAGTTATTTTTTATTGTGTTTTAATTTTAGTTCCCCTTTTAGGTCTAAGATGAAGTAGGTGATCATAACTGCTGTGCTTGGAGATGCACTTCATGGCGCAGTTCGCGCATGGCCCGCGCCAGGTCAGTCGTGGGACAAGGGCTGCCACGGTAGATACCAAGTCGAATCCAGCTTTGAATCCTGGAGAACTTCAGGGTGACCCATTTCAGCTTGCTCTCTTTTAGCGGAATTTGGGGAGCAGAAAAATTGCTGTTTAAACAGTACATATTAGATCTATTCTGTATAGTGGTCTCACTCTGGCTTGGCTAGTGTCAATCAGAGACATGGGAGGAATTGCCCAAATTACTGATCACATTGTGACCCCTAGGGTAGACTGTGGCAAGCCAGGCTCAGCATTGTCCACAGGATCCTGGGTTTCAGCCACAACATGTTTTGACACATCCAGGTCTTTTATTTGCTCTTCTCATTGCCCATTACTTTCACTCTGGCAAAAATCACTCCCCGTCCCCCGCCACCATTTAAACATCAACTTGGTTGTAAATCTTTCCTCGATACCCTCAAATCGGGCTGTTACTTCCCTCTCTGCGTACTCACAGAGCTTCGTGCCTCCCTCTATTAGAGCATTAATCAGACTGTATTATAGTCATTCGCCTGTTGTCTCCACAACTAGAATGTGAAGCCTTGTACATTTACCTCAGACTTACTATGTGTCGGGCACTGTTCCAAGCACTTTAGATAAGTCAACTCCTTAATCTACATCACAGCCCTGTGAGGTAGACATCAGCGTTGCCCCCATTTTACAAGTGGAGGACCTGAGGCACAGAGAATCGAGCGGTTTTCCCACGGACCCATAGCTAGTAAGTGTCGGGGGTTCATTCAGGCTGTCTAACTTCAGCGTCCGAGCTTCTCCTATTATTCTTTGTGTTTGCCTGAGGGACTAAGGGAAGTGGTTCATAAAAATTAAACAAATAAAAAGAATGATCATCCTGATTTTTCCATAGTTTCCTAAGCTTAAACTTAGAAATACATTTTCTTTGTCTTAAAATTGATTTCACCTTCTCCCTCAACTAGGAATGAGTTCATTTGTCCAGAGAAAATTCAGTCCAAACTGGGGAGGAAAAAACTGGGTGGGAGGTAGAAGGCCTGGGGTTTTGCTGGCTCTGCCACATTAAATCTTAAGTTCCCAGCACCTCCTTCAGGTTCCACATCTGTAGATACCTACAAAAGCCACTCCTCATAGCTGCTTTTAGATGTACTGTGTACATAGTGGGACATGAAATGCTTTGGACTAGAAATACTATTAACAATAAAAAACCCAAGTTATTCCTTGTAAACTGATGTGATTCAAGGAGGATATTTTCACATTGGGGACAATTCAAATAGAGAGGGTTTTCATTGTTGTTGTTTGTTTTGCACCCGACTCATTAGGAATTGGATGTATTTATTTTTCCACCTAATATTTAAATTCTTCTCTCTTCCATGTTGTGTGAGAATCCAGGTTGTGGGAGAATAATGTGTCCCTGCAGGAAAAGGATCTTCTTAGAGCCTGGGACGGTGGTTTCCTGGGGGCGTGTGGAATGTAGATTCCAGGGCCCCACCCAGGAGGTTCCGAGCCACCTGAGGCAGGGCGTGGGCAGGAAGCCCTCTTTTTAGGAAACGCTGATATCATCTCTCTTTTGATAATACATACTTTCTCCTCATTGGGTTATTGTCTTTATTCCATCTCGGTTGCTCACTACAGGATGAGTTCATTTTAAAGTGTTAGATCCAGACCTGCCCTGGTGAACAGAGCTACTCATTTTCAACATAGGTCTTTTATTACTTCAGGCGATTGCACTATCTCCGCAGTTCCACTTTGGCGCCTCCCCACTGCACCCCTCCCATGCTCCACACCACAGCCAAGAACAGGTTTTTTCACTGCAAACCAATGATGTCATTTCCCTCCAAAGCCCTTCCCCTTTGCTGACCTTGCACAGTCCTCCATCTCTCTCCAGTTACACCGGCCTGCACGTAGGCTGTTGCTTCCTGAAAGAAGCCCTCCTTCGTGTCTCACCAAAATCATTTCCCCCAGCCCACCTCCTGGTTGCTCTCTTTTTCTTCATGGCACAACACAATCTATAAAGGTATGACGATTTGATGTAAACCTGTCTCCCCGTTTCACCACAAGCTCCATGAGGCAGGTGCTGAGGCTAATTGCTCATCACCAGACCCCGCGCTGAGCAGTGCCGGCGAGAGGCCGTGCTCTAGGTCGTGAGGAAAATGGGCCCTGGGGCCGAAGGGTTCCGATTCAAATCCTAGCCCTGCTACTTAGTACCTGTGTGAGTTTAGGCAAGTTACTTAACTTCTCTGGGCCTCTATTTTCTCCAGTGGGGATTATGAAAGGACTATCTTATAGGTTTGTTGTGAGAATTAAATAAAGAATACACAGAAGTGCTGTAGCACTGGCATGCAGGATGCATCTAATACAGGATAGCTTTTAAAAAGGAAGCACTCGGTATATTTTTGTTTAATAAGTAAAACACAACAGAGTTTTGTGTCCTTTCTCATCATGACTGCTGCAGTCAAAGTATTATGTCCAGTCAGCTTCTGCCTGCAGTCTGCTCCTTAAAAGAGCTCCACTTCTGCGGACGACATTCTCCGTTCCAAATTATTAGTTCCAGCTTTGATCCTCTCATCGTCACTTCCTAAAAATATGGGCTCATGTGCCAAGCCACTCCCTCCCTTCCTTCAAGTATTTCCTGAAATGTGACCTCCTCTGTGAAACCTTCTTTAAGTGGAATTGAGCTCATCATTCTATCCTCTGTTTCCAACAAATAAGTTAAAGGTGGTTGTTTGAGGTTCCAAAGCTATAAATTGTCTGAGCTTTTCACTGAACAAACGGTCTCACCATTGCAGGGCAGTCTGTGTTTCTCCTGTGCCTACACTTAAGAATGTGAGCCCACGAGGGCCAAGGGTGTGTTTAACTTGCTTCGGACATATTTAGCACGCCAGCCCACATGGATGCTGAATAAATGTGACCTGATGATGCTTTAATTAATTGCTTTGTCCGTGCCAGAAATAAAACCCTGAACTCGTAAATCTGTTTCTCCCATGTTACAATATGTTCCAATGCAGCCTGAGAGTGGTTTTCTATATTCGCTTTCACGAAAGAATACAAAAGACGAGAGAAATTACATGAAAATACAAAATTAATAAAATTATTTTTCACATCTTGAGTCCAAAGATACCTTTAGAACACTATTAAAAAGTGACTCATTTAAAGTTTAACCGCATATGCTTTGAGGGTTATTTCATAAATCTAAAATGGAAAAGCAAAACATGTCAATACTCATTTTTAAAGTACTTGTTGTATTCGGTGCATGTACCATTATGGAGAACTTACACTCAGAACAAAAAGATTTGTAGCAAAGCATATGACCTTCTTCCCACTACAATGACCATCCCCTAATTAGGCAATGCATCTGATAGTCATTAACAGGAATGAGATAATGAATCACTTTCTCTCTTCTTTGTTAATTTGCTGTAACCAAGCGGCTAATGGATGTCAGAGCTGAGTGATTGCACTGATTATAGTGATTTATAGTTGCAACAAAACAATTTAAAATCATTCTGATTATTCATGTTTAAGATGCTTTATGTTTTGTTTACTAAATGTTTTATGTCCCCCTTTCTCCTACTGCTAAAGTACTGTCCCCCTCCTACCCTGTCACTTTTTACAAAAAGACCTGTTCCTAGAAAACCTGAAAGTTGTGGGCTTTTTTTATTGTTTTAAACTGAGCCATTTCATTTTGTTTATGTATGGATACAGATATAGATATAGATATATAAAGTTTACACAACAAAAACAAAGGCCTTAGGGGTGGATAGAAAACTTCAGTGGTTCCAGGTTCAAAAAAAGACAGAAATAAGAGGAAATAAGGCAAACTTCAAGCTACTTACCTTGGGGCTCCGACTCCCTTCCTCATCCTCCACAGACACATCAGTAGCCAGGATCTCGGCTTTGATGGTGTCCAGAGCCCTGAGAATCCAGCTGTGCTGCCGTTTGATTTGCCTCTGCAGCTCCTTCCATTGACTTGCAATCATCCGCAGCATGTCCTTTAGTCCTTCTCCAGGAAAGGGGGAAAGCACAGGTTACAGGCTTGGCTGCATTTGGGCCATTATTATTTAGTAAATCATGGTTATTTCAAACAATAAACATAATTTTAAATCACCATTACCATCACCTGCCATATTAGCATTTTCACTCAGAATAGACACTGGGAATTTTTGACTTGACATAAAGCATAAGGACACAAAACTGGGATAACCACATCGATTAATGGCCTGAAATTAACTTGGATTTGGTATATTGACTGAAAAAAATGTATGTGGAACAAAAATCATAATATGTAAAAATTATTAACTAAAGTTTCACATTCCAAATAGAAGTTCCTATGTGTATCTGTGTGGAGACTTAAAAATGATCAGAAAGATGTATGGAGATAGGAAAAGTTAATTCGACGAGAAAACCAGTAAATGAGCCATAATGAAGACGGCAGCCTTTAGCGTCAGCACGTCCGATTAGCGCTGCTCTTTTCTTCTTTAGCTGTGGTAAGCTCAAAGCAAGAGCCAGACCGTAATTCATCCTGTCTTCTGGTCTTTTACTACCAGGATAACTATAACCAAATGACAAAACTATTTTTTATTTATAATCTGTTCTTCATAAATACATTAAAACTGGGATAAGAATTGGTGTAAGGCCAAAACTCTGCTAATGCAATGACCAGCAAAGAACATGCACAACGTTCATGTGTGTGAACTGGCAGGGAAATAATCAGATCTTTCTAGAATGCCAGCCTTCTATCTGTAATAATATCTATAAGTACCTTAATGCGTATGCATTATAACTATATGCACAATTCTCATTCATTATCTTAATGTTATTTCCAGAGCACCTACATCAAAAAGCATGTCAATGTGAAGTTTTCAGGAATGTGATTTCAATTGAAACTCAGGCGAACAGCAAGCCCAAAATAAAATGAGCAGACCATTTGGAGGCAGTATTTCATCTTATAAGTATCACAGCATTGTATGCAGTATATGAAACATTTATAAATCCTGAAGGTCAATCTGATAATGTAAATATTAATAATACATAAGGAGGTGAATATATGCAGTAATTTACAGCAACGCTTCTTCATTCTTAATAGTCTGGAGACATAAAGATTTGCAATATTTCAGGAGGATTTACCTGCTTTGTGAGATGCAATAAGCTCAAGAAGCTGGTGTCCTTCCTCCTCCACAGCTTCCTTGAGAGCACAATGACTGTCTACATTCAACTTAAAACTCTGCAAGAAAAAGTGTGAGCATCAAATCCTGGTGAGGCAGTTTACATAAAATATCCATACAAAATCACTTGCTACTTTTTATCAAGAACTGCAGAGTCCAATTTACTCAATAGACAAACTAATTTGCAGTACTAAAAGCTATTGATATTTGGGATATGGGCTCAAAATGTTTCCATTAGATTAGCGGAGTACATCTGTTTGGAAACAGCTGACAAATCTAGAAGTTCATTAGGTTTTTATGAAAAGTCACATCCCGTAGGCGATATCAAGAGTAGCAGTAGTCTATAAAATACACTGAATTTCTACCAGCACATATGAGCTCTTTTCTTCACTTTTTAAAAATGATAGTGATAGCACTATTTATAAAGCATAAAAAATTGGCAGCATAAATTATATTAGCCTTATGTGCACATATATAAATCCATTAATATAGTAGATATTCAACTCTGTTTTTCAGATACCATGCAAACCATAGAATATCAAGATGGATTTAGGTGATATATTGAGAAATCGAATACTTTTCAAATCCTTGATTTTAAAATTTTTATTTCTTACAATGTGACACTGCTTTATAAATGAATAAATCAAGCCTATCAGGGGCATTTTTCACTCACTGCAGTCATCCAAAAACCAAAACCTGCTGTCATGGCTGACATTTCTTTCAGGAAGTCTTCCTTAATGCCTTACATGGAGCTAGTTACCCCCCTCTCTCTGTTACCTCTGCTCTTTATACGTGCATCTATTGTAGAATTCATCATATTGTATTCTGTTTTATTTCTGCACTTGGCTACCAAATTGTAACCAATTTGAAACAATAGCCAGTTTCACATATATCTTCAACTTATGTCACCGACAAACTGTTTGACAAATGTTTGCAGGAACAGTGGCTATCTGTTGAACTGTATCAGTAGCACTCTCTGAAGGTGAAGGTTTCTATTTCAATATTTCAAGAAACACAGACAGTTTTCCAAATATTTTGCCATCTCTGAAATGTTATAAGGGATTCCCACAACAGGAGGGAGGTGCAACGGAGTGTCATCATCGTAACAATTCTGTTCAACCTATGGTTAGACTTCACGATAAAAATTCATTCCTTTACTTGTCTAACTGGAATGAACATGGATTCTGAAATCGTGCATGCCAAATTTTGGCTTCTCTGTGGTAGGGCTCCAAAATATACAACATATTTTGTTCTCACTAAACCCACTGAGCCATAGTATTAAGAATATTTGAAGAGGTTTGAGATGATACAGTCTCAGTTGGAATGCAATTCGGATAAAAAAGAGGATAAACAACCATAAATTGTGAAATCGGGTATTCATTCATTCATTCACTTATTCATTCATTCATTCAACCATGTATTGTCCCTATCCTATGCACTGTGCCATGTAATAGAGATTTAGGGGATATAAAGAGTGGTCTCTGGCACCAAACGGTACCTGCATGTGTTGCCAGGAGAAGGAAGTGCATCTTTAGTCATCTTGGATGTGCAGTGGTAAGTCTGGAGAAAGGGGCTATTTTTAAAGCTCAGAAGGAAAAGCAGAGGATCAAAAGTCAAAAGAAGCTACAAATGAAGGAGGGCCTTGAAAAATAAGAATTTTGACTGAAAAAAATATTGATTCCAAAATTCACCTGACTAGAGGTGCACAAGAAATACCAAAATTTCAGGCAAATATGACAGAAAGAGATGGCGTTAGGTTTCCCCAGGGATTGTTCACTATTTCTTGTATTTGCCTCTTTCAGTTACAAGTATTTGGTTGAAGAAAATGAAATATGGCCAAGTATGGGAAGCCTGATGCTTCTGGTCAATCCATATAATATACTATCTATGAAAAATTAAATATCTATTATTTTATAGCCAAAACATGGCTGTATCTATTTTTTGTCACTGCAGTGGAAATCTTCAACTCTGAAGTAGTGCCATGTGTAATGAGGTACATGTGTGTTTCAGGGAAAATAAAAACACTTGAGATCAACCCTACGGTGTAGTGATTTTCAAACTTTTTCATCTCATGACACACATGAACTAATTACTAAAATCCTGTGGCACACACAAAAAATATTTTTTTGGCCGATTTGACAAAAATAGGTATAATTTTGATTCTCTCACAAGGGACCGCTATTGTTGTATTGGCTGTTGTCATTTCTTTATCTGACAATCGAAGGGAAAAGAGGTCAGTGCCCCTGACTGAACAGTCAGATAGTGCATGTTTCAAAAGATCTTGTGGCACACTTGCCATGGCACACTGGTTGAAAATCACTGCTATGGTGCCAAAATTTAGGAAGAAACCTATTCTAGATGTTTCCTCATAACTGTAAATTTAGCCTAGCACTCTCTTTGATCTGTTTACTTACAACAGGTCTGTGTTGAAAGGTGGGTAACCACGGGCTTCCAGAGGGATGCATCAGACTATGTTTCAGAGCAGAACAGAGCCTAAGGGCCTGTGAGTAGGTTGGGTAATTTGACATAACGGAAGCCAAGAGCATAGGATAGATGCAGGTGGGTCTGGTTCTGCCTCAAGACGATGTGGAAGCATTTGATTAGGAAATTGGAAGAGATGAGGTATTTATGATTAGGGAAAAGTTAAGCTGATAAGCTGGATGCTATAGAAAGAACCATTTAATGTAACTATTGTCCAAATGGTACAATATTGCTTGATTTCCAGGTGCACCCATTAACCATTAATGATACCAACTAAGGCATTCACAACGGGCCTCTGAGAAGGCAGCCCAACAGGCACATTAACAAAATTGTCAATGAAATTTCTGGTTGCTAAGGCATTCTGTCATAAGGTCTCCCCATTCTACCCCCACCTCTTCCCTAGGGAAGAAGCTTAGACAAAAGGGTTTTCTTTTTCTTTTCCTTGAACTTGATACTTGGACATATTTCCATTCTTGTGCTGACATTTCCTCAGCAATGCCTTATGGTCTCTCTGAAACATCCACAGCACTCCCTGAATTCAGGGCAGTTTCCAGAGATTTAATTTTACGGCCATGACATTGCCATAGACAGGTACCGCAGAACTATCGCTGACGATGTTGAATTCCGTAAATATGGGTAAGCGGGTCCTGTTGGACACCACGTCTTTTTTAGTGTCCTTAAAGTAGCGTGTAAGTAAATGTTTAGAAGAGAATAACTTAGGAATGGAAAATACGGTGACTGAGACAAAGGACTAGATTATCGAAAAAGTGATACGTTTGTGGTTGACCAATAGATATTTCCATTACTGCAGCCTCTGGCCTCGCTAGCTTGTACAGATCTGGGTACATTATTCTTTGGCAGGATCAAAATTCGAGTAGGTACACTGACTGTTCTCAGATCATGATCAAACCTTACCAAGCAAATAAAATACTGCATCTAATCCTATTCCATTCAAACTTCTGAAGAGCCCAGTTTGATGGCAGTGTGGAGGTCACGTGGATATGAAATGAAACCAAGGAAATAAATGCCTCGATAGACAAAACTATGACAAATGTGAAGAACAATTCTCATGATAGATCCTAAGAATAGATGTCCTGGTATAAGAAATAGTGGGAAAGACCATAATCACATCCAGAGGCTTAAGGTCCAGGGCAGTTCAGTCTTCTCACCATCATACCATGAACACAGACTTTCAATCATCCCCACGGAATATTGTTAGTATCTGCCAGGCCCATTGAGGTCCCTGAGAGTTATGATGTTTATGAACAGAAAGGCTAAAAAGAGTATATTGTGTCTTTTTAAACCTTTTTTTAAAAGCATAAATTAATATAATAGATATTTATTGAGCAGTCTCTGCCAGGTCTACAGATACAAAACTTAATCCAGAGTCTTCACACATGCAGAGAGCTGAGAGTCTATTGGGTAAAATAACAGATCAAGTAGCCTCATAGGACCCAGCATAGAGTAAATATGTAATTAGGGTTTGGTGTATAATAGAGAGCGGTGGGGCCCTAAGCAAACGGAACAATGATATGCCCTGACTAATGGGGTTTTTTGGTGAGAGGGGTTTTGTTTTTTTTGTTTGTTTTCTTTTTTAAATTAAAGTATCATGCTGGCCAAGTAAAAACAAGACTGTGGGCTATATTCCATATGAGTGAGATAAGTGCTGAGTGGATGCTGTGGGAGCCCAAGGAGGGAGCCAACTCTGCAGATCCTGGCAGGAAGCTTAGGAAAGGTTCCTAAGGAAAAGGACTGATTCATACACAGGCCTGGAGACATCCTTTACTCCAGCAGGCATCAGGGTACCACCAGTAGCATGATGGCTGGGACAGGGTGTAAGCCGGACAGGTGGGAGCTGTGGATATACAAATCAAAAAGTCATGAAAGAAGATGCAATGAGCCCTGGCTGGGTAGCTCAGTTGGTTAGAGCATCATCCCAATATGCCGAGGTTGTGGGTTCAATCCCCTATCAGGACACACACAAGAATCGACCAATGAATGCATAAATAAGAGAAACAGAATGGCAAATCAATGTCTTTCTCTCTCTCCCTCTCTCTCTAAAAAAGCAATACATAATCTTTTTTAAAAAATGTAACAATATGGATGAGTGATTGGTGCAGTTCTGTGTTCTAGAAAAATCTTTCTGGCTGTTGTGTAGAGTTGACTTTAAAAGGGCAGACTGGAGGAAAGAAGGCCATTTAGGAGGCTGCTATGGTAATATAGGCCAGATGTTTCTGCATTCTCATATTTTAATTTAAAAAAGATATGCTTTTTCTTCTAAATGAATGGAAGAAGGAAAAATGGAGAAAATCTTCTGTCTTTTTAAGTTTTTCTCGGTGTGTGAGAGCAGCATATGCCAGAATTTAGTTCTTTGGCTGTTCTGATGATAAATACCAGAGGTTATTAGTCAGGAGTCTCCAAATGTGAAAGACATATTGAACTGATGAACTTTTACTCCCACTGTCATTTTAAAGAGATAGTATATATGCTGATGAATAAGGCACTTGATGACACTTTTTCTTCACACAAAAGATTTTTTACTACCCCAAGAAAATGAAAACTTGCTTTTTTACAAGGGCAGGAGGAAGAATGTATGCTCAGTCAGAAAAGCAGAGGATTGAAAAGTCACCCACTACCTGCCTCGGCCTGTCTGAGGCCCCCTCCGAGTTGTGCCCTGCACCACCCTGCGTCCCCAGGGGCCCGAGGTCAGGGAGAAAGCCATGCCTCCCACTGCCCCAGGCAGCACCTGGCAGTTTCTCTTTTCCCAGTGCCATCCATAGAGGGTGATCAGATGGTCCTCAAAATATAAAATGTACCTTCCAAATGCCATATGTGCCAACAATTGAAAGATTTTATTACACACCTTTGTTTACTAAACTGGATAAGACATATAGCCATTAAAATGAAGACTATAAAACCACAGAAAATACACAGAATGCAACACAAGCAAAGGAATGAAGATCCACAATTGTATCTCTGATAAAATTATAACTACATAAATAAATAGTCCCAGGGCATAAAAAAGACAACTATAGGGAATCACAACAAATTGTTAACTTTAATTGTGCAGGGTAGGACTTGGAGTTAACAAAGTCTGGTCTTACGACATGAGTTCTCAGTGCTTTAGCTTCCTGAAACATAAAATGAAAATAATGCTAGCTAACTTCTAGATTGTGAAAGAATGAGAGATTATGATTGTAAAGCAACGAAGCAGTGCCTGGCAATGAGTTGGCCTAAACAAAGAATCATTACGAACTTTTAAATTCATTTTCTCTATTTTCCAAATGATCTAAGTAGTAAATGGTACTATATGGCATTTTTAGGTGACAAGTGGCAGTTACTGTTGAGGCTCCCTGAACTCCCCAAGTGCAGGCACCAGGTTCTCTTCGGCTCTGTGTCACTGCCCTGCACAGGCGTGCCCGCAGGAGGCACCAGAACACAGAGGCTGCTGTCTGAGACTCAGGGAAGAGGGAGCACGGACTGAGGGGCCGACAGTAGGGGTCTTCCTTTTGGTTTAGGTGTGTGCATCTGGACAATCCGTCTAGCCTTCCTAGGCTTCGGTTTCCTTACCCACAACCCAAGTATTTGGGCTTTAGATTTTTCAGGCCGTGGACACTCTGATCTTATTTTAAGCCAGGCAATTAAGGATAGGCGGCTTGGGAAAATTTTTATGTATTCTAAACCAGAGCATTTTCAAAGGCAGAAGAATTTCAAAGGCCATCTAACCACTTATCTGCCCCAGGGCAGCTCTGTCTCTCAATCATCTCAAGCACATGTGTCCATCCTACTTTTAAGTATCCCAGGTAAGTTTCTTCTAACTTCTCATCCTGCGTCCACATGTCTCTCAGGAATTTAAGAGCCCAGTGACGAGCAGCATGAGCTTCTCTCCGCTTCAGATTCTTTTGCCAAGGCACCTCTCCAGCATAGGAGCTGGAAATCAGAGACATGATAAGAATATGCCAACAAAGTCCACACATCTGATCACTCACCAAGCCCTGCCCATTTATTTCTCCATCCTCACCTCTCCGTACTGATTAGCACTGCCATTGATTTAGGCCCTCATCATCATCCCTTGCCGAGTTGACTTTGACAGCCTCCAGGCATGACCCTTCAAAACTGCACTATTCCTTATTGTGGCATGCCTCTGAAGGAGTAGGGATCGTCCTTGGCTGGCAGCATGTAGCTGTGAACAAGATAAATTCAGTTCCTGACCTCACAGAGTTCACAGTCTAGTGGGCAGGTGGGGGTATACATCTTGTAAACAGGGAGTTCCAGCTGATTGCATCACAGGGCTATGACATGGTGTAGAGCAATAGTGACGAGCGTAGGCTCTGGAGATGGACAGCTTGGTTCAAATCCTGGCTCCCCCATCACCCACCCAGTGACTTTGGGCAACTACTGTGTATTTAGTTTCTTCATCTGTGAAAAGGGGGAAATGCTACTATCAACTTCATAGGGTTGCTGTAAGGATGAAATGCCTTAATATCTGTAGAGCACAGCCTAGCATATCATAATTGCTCGATAAAAACATTGTACTACACAAAAGGGTCTGTCTATAAAACAACTCAGAAAAAGATGCTCCTCTTCTTAAAGCCCTCCCATGGCTTCCCAAGGTTGCAGAATAAGGTTGGGCCTCTAGCATGACCTCTAAGATCCCAGCCATGCCCCATGACTGTCTTGAAATGTGCCCGAACTGCTTTGCATCCCAGCTCACACCATCTTGTCCCTCCAGTGCCTGTTCTTGCCAGCACCTCTGCCTAGAAGGCCTTCCTCCCCTTTCCCCGGCTCAGCTCCACTTCCTTCTTTATAATTTATCTCAGCTGTCAGCCTCTCTAGCAAGGTTTCCCTGGCCATCTTCCATCCTCCAAGTTGCCCCTCCTCAGCACCCACGATACCCACGCAGAGCTCACACGTCTGCCTACTGTGCTGTTGTGTAACTACTGATGACTGTCTGCATCCCATCCGTGGGTTCCCTGAGGGTAGAACTTTTCAAGCATTTTTGTATTCTGAGTGCCTGGGACAGTGTGTGTGGGACATGGCACACACCTAATAAAGCATCCAGGGGGCAAATGAACCAAGATTCATTCCAAGAAACTTCCATGTAGCTTTCAAACTGCCAATGGCATTCTGATGCAATCACTCTTCACTTGGTGGTAGTTGATAAATGTCCCCAAATTTTACTCAGCGAACACCATGTAAATGAGCTGTCATGTTCCTTCGCTTACAAAATTACTTGCCAATTACACTTAGATGATCCCAGTGTAATTGCCATGTAAACTGCACCCTGGTTGAGATAGCCCAAATCATCAATTTAACTTTACTCTCTCATCATATGTTACTTACCACACAATTAAATAAGTGGTCAGCTACCATCACAATTTTGTATCTTCCCAACAAAATGAAGTGACTGCATTTGTCACAGATTTATCAATTATGACAATATGCAACACGTCTCCAAGTATAATATCAGAAGCTTTAAAAAATTAAAAACACTATGTACTCTTTTTTTGCATATTTTATTTTATTTTATCTTATTTATTTTTGGAAGAACATCGTTTTAGTCACTCTTGTTTCCTTGTAAGTTTGGGAAAAGAAAATCTATCCCACCCGGGTGCACTGTGTGGAGCTTGCATGTTCTTCCCTTGTCTGGGTTTCCTCCCCAGGACCCAAGATTCTTCCCACATCCTAAAGATAGGCAGGTGGGAATTCGTGTCTAAGCCGCCTGAGTGGTCCTGTGACAGTAGGGCCTCCTGGCCAGTGCTGGCTCCCACGCTGAACTGCTCAGACAGGCTCCTGTCACCCACAACCCTTAACTGGAATAAGCGAGTTGGAAAATAATCTTACCTGCTTTTATTCATTCCTTAAATGTGTGCATAGCTCACATTTGTTTCAGTGTTTAATATCTGAAGTGAAGTGTGACCAGAAATAGGCCATAGGAACTTAATGCTTGTCTATATAAATTAGCCTATGGCAAAATTTTGTCTCAGTATCCAAGAACCTATAAATGACGTTAAGTGAGCATTTACGTAATTTTTTGAGAACCTCCCTTCCCTGCCCTTGTAGTCTCCAGGTCACCTTTTCTGCTTGCAGATCTTGTGTGCCAGCCCGGGGAAGGCGGCTGGGGGCAGGGGCCGTGAGTACTGCTCAGCGAGGCCCCTAAGGCGGCTGTACCCGTCTTCCTCACGCTGCACAAACACAGCCTGCAGATGCAGCTCCTCACCCAGCACCCTCACCTGGGCCACCGTCTCAGCCTCTTTCCGGCCATAATTCTCCTGAAAGATCTGGCGCTGTTCCGGAGAGGCCCACTGCAGACACTGAACCACCAGCCAGTTGCATTTGATCTCCTGGATGTCCTTGACAGGCAGTGCTAACCCTGCCTGTCACGCTGGAGTCCCCACAGACGTCAAGGTAATCATCCTGAACCTGAAAGAGCTCCCCCATCTCCAGCAGGATCTTCCTGGCATTGGCATGTTCCTTCTCCCCACCAATGCCCGCCACACACATGGCAGCAGCTACAGGAAGGCAGAGGGAGTAGAAAGCTGTCTTATACTTCACAGTAGACTTGTACCTCTTTTCAGTGAATCAGCCAAGGTCCACATTGCCTTGTGAGGCTGTGATGAGGTCCAGGGTCTGTCCAATCTCAGTCTGATAGGAACTCTGCAAGAAGAGCTTGATCAGGTTCAGGTAATAGGGCTGCTCCTGGCAGTAGAGCTTCAGCAGTCGGTAGATACAGGCTTCCAGAAGCAATGCATCATTGATGGCACCCGAACCTATGCCTGGCTTCTGATACCAGCAGATCTGTCCTTGTTGGGTAAGGGATGAATCCATGATGTCATCTAACACCAGGAAGAAAGCTTGGAGCAGTTCCACACACCATCCCACAGTCATGGTCTGCTGAAGACTGTCAGAATCCAGGTTTCTTGGTTCTACCAGATCCTGGAATGTTATCAGCACAGTCATACCCCACTGGTACTTGCCTCTAATGACATTGTACTCCAGGATCTCCTTGAGACAAGCAATAGCATCTCATATTTCTGGGTGCCCCATGTCATCCTCAGTCAGCACCTTGACAATCTGGGAGAAGTGCTGGATGAAATTCTGCTTTTTTTGGTCATAAACATTCAATTTCTGGTCTCCATTCATTCTGAGGGAGGGGTAAAGTACTCCGGTGCTGGATGCTTTTATTGCATATTTTATTGATTATGCTATTACAGTTGTCCCTTTTTCACCCCTTTATCTCCACAACTGTGCACCCCATCCCATCATCCCCCCGCCCTTAGTTCATGTCTATACGTTGTACATACCAGTTCTTTGGCTTCTCAATTTCCTATACTATTCTTAACCTCCCCCTATTTTTGTTTTGTTTTGTTTTGTTTTGCCGTTTTCCCACCACCAACTTCCCCAGCCCCACCCACCACTGCCAACTCCCACCCTCAATCCTTCCCCCATTTGGCTTTGTCGATGGGTCCTTTATGCCGGTTCCTTAATGACTCTTCCCCTCCTTTACCCCTGTTATCCACTTCCCACCTCCCCTCTGGTTATTGTCAGTTGGTTTTTTATTTCAATGTTGCTGGTTATATTTTGCTTGCTTGCTTGTTTTGTTGATTAGGTTCCACTTATAGGTGAGATCATATAGTATCTGTCTTTCACCACCTGGCTTAGTTCACTTAGCATAATGCTCTCCAGTTCCATTCATGATGTCGCGAAGGGTAGTAGCTCTTTCTTCCTTTCTGCTGCATAGTATTCCATTGTGTAAGTGTACAATAGTTTTTTGATCCACTCATTTACTGTTGGGCCCTTAGGTTGCTTCCAATTCTTGGCTATTGTAAATTGTGCTGCTATGAACATTGTGGTGCACAGGTTCTTCTGAATTGGTGTTTCAGGATTCTTAGAGTATAATCCCAGCAGTGGAATTGCCGAGTCAAAAGGCAGTTCCAGTTTTAGTTTTTTGAAGAAATTTCCACAGTGGTTGTACCAGTCTGCATTCCCACCAACAGTGCACTAGGGTTCCCTTTTCTCCACATCCTCGCCAGCACTTGTTGTTTGTTGATTTGTTTATCATGGCCATTCTGACTGGTGTGAAGTGGTATCTTATTGTAGTTTTAATCTGCATCTCTTTGATGGCTAGTGATGCTGAGCAGCCTTTCATATGTCTCTTGAGAAAAAAAATCAAGTTCGTGATAAAAAGATAAGCATTATAAAAACTTTGTTTTCCTTGGGGGGAAAAGGCACTAAGATATAAAGACAAAAAATCCTCATTCTTCCTGAGGAGACTTCCTTTCTGAAACCTCAGATAATAAAAACATTTCCAAGCATTTTGAACGTGAATTTAGCTCTTTCAACAAATCATAATTTCTTTCAAACAAACAGTTGAGCTTTTGTTTGTGGAGGGTAAATGTATTTTACTACAGTTGACTTTGCTAATATTTTATGCAAGAATTAGACAGATGGGAGAGATCCTGAATGTAGATGGTGCCTCTTAGTGGCCACATTCTCATTTCTTTTTTCTGAATGCTGCCCCACACCTAGCACAGGTGATCACATTGACTTCCCAGTATGGCCATATTAGGCCAAATGGATCACACAGAGGTTCTGTCTAAAGGGACCGTTTGACTTTCAGAACACACTGCTCTGAGGCCCTGACTGAAAAAGAGGTCAATGCTGGCCCAAATATCTCTGTGCCTCCTGTGGAGGAATAATTGATGAGCAACAGCCCCCACAGATGTGGAGTCACCAAGGTGATGGATGAACATAAGTATATTATTCACACGCACATCTGCTAATATACAGGTCCCAGTGCATAAACCAGGACTTAAGAATATTATGTGGATTTAGGACAATCCCTAAAGGACTCCAGTTCCATTTAAAATTTGTTTGGCAGCCTGGGGCAGATCTATTCCAACTCCCAAATGCTTCATGCATTTGAAAGGAGGAACCAAACTGCTTTAAAAATAAATTTAATAAATTTTCTAATGTCAAGTCATTAACATCCTGTCTAGTCATATAGTCTTCATATTTGAAATGGTAATGTTAACCTGTGGAATTGTTTTAACCTTTGTAATATCTGAGTTAGCATTTTTATTTTCCTTGTGTTTTCTGCCATAGGGGATGAACTACAACCTGAAAACAGGAGAAAGCATTCCTATTTTTCCCTGTATAGGTGTTTTTCTTGTTACAAACATACCATACAATACCCAGAAAACTCTGTGACCAGAGTCTATTTAGGTTTAGAAATAGGAGAGAGGAAATAATTTAACTTGCAGACATTCTCAGTTATTGTTTGATGACTTTATAATATTAGTTATAATTTGCTGCCTATAATGGTTGTGACATTGCCTTTACAAATGTTCATTCATTCATTTAGCAGATCTCTTTAGTAATTAGTGTGCATGAGTAAGGCTGGGTGTCAGAGGAGACACCAAAGAGACACAAGTTGTCCCTCAAGTAGGTGACAGTCACAGGTGAATTGTTGAGCGAAGGGTGGATGGGGAGAAATTCAACATCTCTAGGAACACTGGAGATTCTCATACCACATGTTGTCAGGCCTCTAAGGAAGATGTGTACAATTCCCATAAAACAAACAAAGCATCTTCACATATAATGTGTTTATTTGATCTTCACAAAAACCTTCAGTAGATATGACAAGCAGTTTTCTGGCTAATGTAAAGATCTGTTTAGGGCCTAAAACTTTTACCTTAATATCATTTATATCAGGTGAATTATTTCAGTATTCCAAAATTCCATGTAACACTGTAGATAAGTAGGATCTGCACTGGGGTTTACACAGGGAGAGAGGTGGCAGGTGACAGCTGCCTTGTTCCTGCGAGCTTGGTCATGCACTGGCTCTTGTCTATACAGTGTCCTTTAGCCTGTGAATGAACCCTCAGACTGCAAGGCCAGTCTGAAAATTATATCTTCAGCGCTTAGCACCCCAAATAGGAAGTATTTAATAAATACAGTGTTTCCCTGGCATTCTAATTTAAAACATTCATTACATCCTGAAAAGAATACTAAATAAAGTAATAAATTAGTACAATGTCCAAACACCAACTATTTTCAAAACAATCAGAACTGCTGAATATTATGGTTCAACAGTCCATAAACTGAATCAGACAAAAAGTATATTTCTAGGTGCTTTGAATAGTTCAGGGAGCCTTTCAACCGAAAAGGAAAGACAACGCCATTTGCCTCCGAGATACACAGAATTAGAGCTATATGAGCAAAGAAATGTGGTCCAGAACTCTCACATGTCCAAAACGAGCCTCCTGTCCCCATTCGTCAACCTCCAAATGCCTACACGCTATAAATCCCCAACAGACCTTTCCGCCCCGAAGCTGCCAAAGGAAGTAACTCAAGCCTAGGAGCTGAGTACCTCAAACCCCCCAAAGAGATGCAATGCTGCTCCCCACTAAACTCTCGGCCACTCACCTTAGACTAATGGGAATGGAAGGCAAGCAAATGGAACTTCACAGCTCCTATGAGGCCCCCGGCCCTGCTCAGTGAGGCTGGGGGAGGTGGCGGCCTAACCCGCACGGCTCAGGCTCTTGCACACTGACCGCCCCCCTTTAGCGGTGTAGCGCAGCCACTTGGCAGCTGCTGGTCCTGAGGAGCTCAGCCTGCGGGGGCCAGGCCTGTCTCCCATGGCGGCAGAGGGAGGCAGGCAGGAAGAGGTGGGCGCCAGGAGCAGTGAGACAGGCCTGCTTTAACTTCAGGTATGCCCCAGCAACTCTACTTCTGGGAATTTATCAGAAGAAACCCAAAGCACTAATTTGGAAGAACATAAGCACCCCTGTGTTCATTGCAGTGTTATTTACAATCACCAAGATATGGAAGCAGCCCAAGTGTCCATCAGTAGATGAGTGGATAAAACAACTATGGCATATTTACATAATGGAATACTACTCAGCCATAACAAAGAAGAAAATTTTACCATTTGTGACATCATGGATGGACTTAAAGAACATTATGCTAAGTGAAATAAGCCAGTCAGAGAAAGACATATGCCATATGATTTCACTCATGTGGAACCTAAGGAACAAACTGAACTAATACGCAAAATAAAGAAAGACTCACAGATAGAGAACAGGCTGACAGCTCTGGAAAGGGCTGGGGGGGTGGAGGGATCGAGTAAAAATGGAAAAAGAAAAGAGAAAGAACTCGGACACAAACAATAGTGTGTAATTGTGGGGAAGAGGGGTGAGTGCAGGCATAAGAGGGTATAGCGGAGACAAACAGTGATGGAAAAAAATATTTTTTAGAGAGAGGAGGAAGAGGGAGAGAAACATCAGTTGGTTGCCTCTCACACACTCCCAAATGGGAATCAAACCAGAGACCTTTCAGTTTGCAGACCGGTGCTCAATCCACTGAACCACACCAGGTAAGGCTGAACTTGCATAAAAAAGAAGAAAATTTACCCTTTACAACAGTATGGATGGACCTGGAGAACATTATGCTAAATGAAACAAGCCAGACAGAGAAAGACAAATACCACATGATTTCGCTCATATGTGGAATCTAATGAACGAAGTGAACTAACAAGGATAATTCGGACAGACTCATAGGTGGAGAGCAGGGTGACAGCTGGGGTCGGGGAGAGAAGTTAGCAGATGGAGGAATTGAGCTAAAAGGAAAAGGGACTCATGGACAACAGTGTGGTGATTACTGGGAGGAGGGGGTATAAGGGAACTAAATGGTAATGGAAAAAAATACAATAAAGATTAAAGCAAATAAATAAATAAATAATGTTTTTTAAAAAGTGAATAAAAGGAAATGAAACATGGAGCAGAGGTGAAGGTAGGAGGGCAAGCAAAAGAAAAACAGCTGAATGTATTTGGGGAGCTCATATGGCTAAATACTGTGAGAAATATAGTATTTTTCTTAGGACATAAATTAAAGCCATTTAATAAAAGAAATATGATGCAACATGAAGATCATAACATGATAAATGCATAAAAATATCCCTCCTGAGATTTTGTTAACCAGGCACATTATTAGTTTAATCCAATCTGCTTTTGTAAGTACTTAGGGTAATGGCACAATAGAGGAAAATTTTCAGACCCTTCAAGGGTACCAAGACTATAAGCACTGTCCACAGGATTTTGGTGCTTCTGTGCCACCTTATGGTACCCACCTCCAACTGCAGGTGCCAATGCTAAAATGAACAACCAAGTTCTAGAAGGTGGGCTGTAAAAGCTACCCCTATGAACAACAGGGTAGGGATTGACTGTCGGAGTGGGAGGTGGGCTGGGTAGAGGAGGTCAAAGGGGACAAAACTGGGACACCTGTAATATAATAACAATAAAAATTTAACAAAAAATAATTTTAAAAAATGTTAAGAGAAATAAAACAATAAAATTAAATTAAATTAAAGCTACCCCTATAAATACAAATTCAAAACTCTATACACACACAAACATGGACCCTAAATTGCTTTTCAGGGCGTGTAGCTAAAGCGGTCACTAGAGTATGACAGACTCTCATTACATGTGAGGCTTGAATGGCTGCTGTAGACAAGACACTAATGGAACCAAGAAGAGACCCTTACTCCACTAACCTGAATGCTCATTGCAGTGTCATTTGCAAAAGCATAAATAAGGAGGTAGCTTAAATGGCCACCATCATAAGAATGATTAAATAAACTGTGGCACATCCACACAATAAAATATTAAGAAGCTGCTAAAATGTGCAGTGATCTTCATGTATTAACAGGAGGATATCTGAGATATGTTTAGATACAAAAAAGAAGTCATTGAGCAGTATATATAATACGAATTTAAAATCCTTTAAAAGCATGCACTTTTACATAAAAGGGTCCTAAAGGATACAGAACAAACGGTTTATGTTGGTTACCCAAGGGAGGGTAAGCTTTTCACTTTGAATTTTATGCTCTTTTATACAGTTTGAATTTTTTCCAGTGAGTATAGCTGAATGTTTTTCTTTAACCAGAGTCCCATAATTGCAGCAGTTGTGTGAAAGACAACGTTCGCTCTACCTTCAGCACATGGCCCTGATGGTCACTAAGCTCTTGTAACATCTGCTCCCTCTTTTTTTACTCAAACACCGCTCGTAACATTCTCATTCCCTGCTTTCACACATGCTGAGAATGGCCCTGGAACACCAGTCCCACTCCACACACAGAGAAGCTCCCAGCCAATTTCCACAGCCTTCGATACATTGGAGTCTCAGTCAGATCTGTCAGCTATGGGCCAGCAGGTCTTCCTGTGCTATTCTCAAGGACATTAGTAGCCTGGGAGGAGACCCGGAAAGATGGAACACAAGTTAGTAATGAGATTTCTGACTAGGCAAGAGAGTGCCTCAGAAAGAGAGCTGTTGACGTGTCTCTCCAAGCCATCCCCCTCTCTCTCTAGTCCATTTCCTCTACTCTGTTCTTACCTACCGCCCGCTTGCCCCGGCCCACATCCTTTCCATTTCTTTCATTTCTCAGGCATCATTTAATCCACTCATTCAACAACAGCCTCCCTGACCTTAGGCTTGTTCCACCCGCGACTAAGTATGCAAACTCTTTAGAACATTATGATCTTTGCAGAACTGGAATCCAGACGCACTTCTGCCAGAGGTAAAGGCCTGTCACGTGCTTATCAGCCTGGGTTTCGGGTCTGCCTAACCCTAGATTCCTCTAACTACTGAAATTTCCATGTTCTTTTGGAACCAAATCCCCAAAATAGTTTCTTTTAAACACATTTTCTATTGATATCACAGACAAGGGACTCAATTCCTTAATACATAAAAAGTTCCTATAAATCCTGAAGCAAAAGGCCAACAACCCAACAGAAAAATAGGCTAAGAATATGAGCAGGTGATTCTCAGAAAAGAAATACATGTGGCCCCTAGAAATATGAAGAGGTACCCAACTCCATTTTAAATATAAGAAATACAAACTAAATGACAATGAGATGCCATTTGTAACTATCAAAGGAATAAATCTCAACCAATGTGATAACATTCTCCAATAACAAGGATGTGCAGAAATATGCATCTCTTGCATTACTGAGTATAAACTGGTACAATCTCTATCAAGGTCAATTTAGTAATGCATGAAAACTTTAAATGTGTATAATCTTTCACCCGGAAATTTCACATGTAACATCTTTATTCTAAGAATATGACTATACTGTGCAAGATGATGAATATCCACGGATATTCATGGAAACACTGTTCATAATTGAAAAAGAGTGCAAGCAACGTAAGTTTTTATCAATAAAGGACTGGTTAAATAAGTTAGAGCATATTCACACACAGAACACTGTGCAGCCATTCAAAAGGAGATGTAGCTCTATGCTGATTTTGAATTATTGATAATATAAGTTAAGGGACAAAGTTAAGTACACATATACATTTGTTTTTAAATACCTTAAATAACTCTGAATGAATATAAAGAAACAAGGAAGAGTGGTTGCCGAAGGGAAGAGGATCGGTCACTCGGGATAAAGGTGGGAGGCTTACTTTTGATTTTCTATGTTTTTATACTCCGTCCCTTATTTACCTTTAGAATTTTCTGTTATATCCATACATTAGTTAGTCCAAAGTACATGTAAAGGAACTCATAACATATTGCTTGTCCCGGCATACCCTTCAAATGCTATATACTCAAACCACTGTCTGTCACGCCCAGAGTTATTCTCTCATTTAAGCCATGGACTTCACCCAGTTAATCTACACCAAGATGACTCTACCCCACAGAATGGGTGGTGGATTCATGGCACTCTCCTGTTTTAAAATAAAATCAAACCTTCAATGAGTCTGCATTGCCCCCAGAGAAAAGTTCAGCCCCTTACAGAGACGATCTCCTTTGCCACGCAGTCCCAACCTACAAAACGCCAGCTCCGCGTCAGCCACACCACATGGCTCACCACACCTCCCTGACTCGCCCACAAAAGTTTCTCCCATCTCCTCTCCGTCCCTGTCTACCCAGCAAATCGTACATACCTTGTGAGGTGTCCATCAAATTACCTCTTTGAGCATTCCCTACTCTCCAGGAAGAACCAACGAAATTCTTCCCTGTGCTCTAAACAGTGCTTTGCCTATCCCACAAGCAGTTTACTGCTCAAAATTACGTTATGTTCATTTATGGATCTACAGATGACTACATTTAATCTATGGTCATCTTCCTTAAATTGGAAATCCCTGGAAGAAGGAAGCCTGACTCATTCATCACGCATTCCTTGCACCTAATAACTGCCTGGCACTCACTGGGTGCTTAATATACACCAATCCATCAGCACGATTTCCTCCATGTTTTCTCACTTATCAAGCTGAGTTAAGGATGTTGTTTTTCCAAGGCTATTTCCATGTGGCTGGTTAATGGTTGCCCAGCATGACTTATGCAAATATACATCCCAAATTTAAGCCAAGTCCTGTGCTTGGTCTCTTTCCTAATTTTCACACAGATCTCTGGTGTCAGTTTGACTTGCGTTTCTCCTACTGGATACTCTGATTGGCTATAACTAAAAAAAAAAAAAAAAAAAAACCCTTTTTGTTTGTTTTCCCACCACTGATTGCATAGGATGTGGTGTCCATGTGGTGAGGTGAGCCCGCAGAAAAACTGCTTGGGAGATCAGAGTTGTCCTTTCAGGAGCAAAGGGAGAAGTTGCTGCCCTGCTCTGCTGCTTTGCCCTTAAGCATTCTAACTCTGAAGACTATAAATTCTCTTAAAGGAAACAAATACCTAAATAGTCTGCCAAGAAATACTTATAATGCCTCTACTCAAGTGCAGTTTTTGCTGAATTTTGCTTCTTTAGCCAATAAAAATGGTGGTGAGGGAAATAATTTAAATGTCCATCAACAGGTAAGTGGATAAACATAGTGTGATATATCTATGCAATGGAATAGTATACAGAAATAAAAACAAATGGACAATTAAAACATGCAACATCCAAATAAGTATGCTGCGTGAAAGAAACAAGACATTCCCCTAAAAAGAAAGAGTACATATTGTTTGATTCCATCTATGTAAAATTCTAGAAAGTACAAACTGATCTATTCAGTAACAGGGACAGAAAGCAGATGGGATGACTTAGGGGTGGGGGAAAGGCCAGTGGGGAGGGAGGGAAGAGTTACAAGGGTCGTGAGGAAACTTTTGGAGGTGACGGATTTGTTCACTACCTTGACTGTGGTAATGGTTTCATGGGTATATACATTTGTCGATTTGTGGAAACTTGTAAAATGGTATGCTTTAAGTAGATACAATTTATTTTATATCAATTATACCTCAATACAGCTATTTTTAAAAAGTGGATAGAGGTGAGAAAGAAGGGAGTCCATCTAAGAACATATGATGTAAACAATGCTGTTTCAAAAAGTGGTTTTCAAAGAAAAGGAATGTTCAATATGTTCAATGCTGACAAAACACCTTTCTAGAGTGACATTTTCCTGAAAATGTCATTTTCTAGGAAGATAGGAATTGTATTTTTGAAAGGAGCGGCCAGGTTGCAAGCAGATGATTAATTATCATGGAAAATCACTGATGTATCATCGCAATTTCACAGTTCTTCTTAGAGTTAAAATAAAGCTCCTTCGCATCTCTCATAAAGGTATTGTAAAGCTTTAATTGATTTGTGTTGGTAAAAACCCTTGGTTACTGTCATGGAAAATAATTGAATTAAGTATCAAAATATAAGTGTACAACTTTTGTTATTGTTTTTATATTTGTTTTTCTTTACAATAAGCATTGCAGGGTGCCTACTATTCTAACACATTATTAAACCAGAAGAGATACTGAACTCAGGGGCTTGCACATCTGTTGATTCGATGTTGAATTACAGAATCTATAGAGTGTTTAAAGAAACTCATGTAGCTACCTCTGCATGCTAAAAAACCTTGCAAATACCATTTGCCCACTCATTAACAAGCAGTAATGACTTATGCAGAGTGAAGTAAGGAATATAAATTTGTAGACTTAGTTGTATACATACTTCCTGTACGGTAAGGTAGGTACTTTTTGCCTTCTTTTGAGAAGAATAACTTAATGTTAACCCAGTACCACAGTAAGGAAATGCAATAAAAAATATAAATGAAAATATTGATCAGAAGACAATGTAGACGTTGTCCTAAAAGAGACAGAGTGACTTGGAGTTTAAAGTTGTTTGAAAAAAATAAGGCTATATCTAGAGTAACAGACACAGCAGGCAGCATAACGGTGACTCAGTCATTGTCCTTAAGTATCACTTGATGGGATCCACACATACTATATTATAGTCTTCAGTAACTGTTAGACAGTATTACTCATAATTTCAGAAGTGAAATCTGAGGTTGTGGCCCAGTGAACAGATCTGGATATCATAACCCCTCACTATTTGCAAGGTAGAGATAAAGACATTTCTATGTTATCTCTATTCAAACCAATATGATCAGACATGAGCATGGAGAAAAACAGTTCAGGAAAGTGTTGGTCTTTAGGCAGAAATAAGTTTGTTCTGTAAGAGATAAACATTTTAAGAAGGACTTTGCCATGGATTTAAAGGAGAGACCCACAGCACAGGGGATAATGGTTTCCACACTTTGGATGACAATGTCATTATGAGGCAAGTAAGGTTATCTGCAAGTCATTACAGTCAGTTGTGGAGAGTTCTGCTATTTATAAGGCTAGGAAACAGTAGTCACAAGCCACGTGCAAAAATTCAAATTTAAATGTAAGTTAATTGGAATTAAAAATTCATTTCCTCAGTTGTTCTACCCACATTTCAAGTGCTCAGCTGATAGAAACATGTGGCTAGTGGCTCCCATATTGAACAATGCAATATAAAATATCCCATCATCACAGAAAGTTCTGGAGGATAGCGCTGAGCTAGCATGAGGCAGAGGACAACACAGGGATGCTAAGTAAAGAAGATAGACTCGTATATAGATTTGAGAACGGGACATTGGTTATAAAGCAGTCATGTCACTCAACTCCCAAAGAGAAGAGAGACCTCGGTTCATACTCTTTTAGCCTGGCTTTCAATAAAAAGAGTTGAAGCACTCTTTATGTCCCCATGCCCTCTGGGACCTCAAAAACTAAATGTGTGTTTTCCATAAAATATTAAATCAAGAGAAATTAAGACAGCACACTTAATGTGAAATAAAGTTCATATACTCCTGTTTAAACACAGATTAGAATTTCTGTCAGAACAATGCCAGTGAAAAGTTGACATTCTAATTAATACAATTTACATTATAAAGCACTGAATATCTTTATCTTGCTATTATGAAATGCCCTCTTTAAAAAAATCAATGCTCTACTCAACAGGGAATTGAGTATTAAGGGCAGTATTTAAAAACCCATGTACAAGAGAGGTGTTTAAGGTTACTGGCATTTTTGCACACCATCAACCAAGGTCTCTAAAAAGGGAAGCAATGCGCTCATCCTCTACCACACAGTTCTGTCAGTCTTTACTATCCACAAGGCTGTGTGCATGCAGCAACAGGATTTTGAGACTGTTTTTCTAGCAATGACATAAAACACTGCAAAACACAAACACCAAAAAGTTATTCTCTCTCTCTCTCTCTGTTTCTTTCTTTCTTTCTTTCCCTCTCTCTCTCCCCCTCTTTTTCACCACTCCCTCCTCCTTCTCTCTTACTTCTCTCTCACTTAACACAGGGAAGCAGTTCTGAAAACCTGTGAACTCTCACACATGTAGACGCTCACACAATGCTTATTCAATCCACATTCTGAGTGTGTAAAAGAGGCAGAAAATCAACCCCACAGTTGGGTACCCAAGGATTCGTGTTCATTACCTTTGTCAATTTTATGCTATCGGTGAAAGGAATAAAGATGAGATCCTTAAAGCTTGAATTTTCATTTCCTATGACAATGTGCTTTTTCTTCATGCTTTATCACACTCCACTACTTGGTTTCCACCCCTTCATAATTGATATCGGCCATTTGAAGCATTCAGTAAAAACCTCATGAGGTTCATCAAATGTCCCCCAGTCTATAATTCTTGCTTCTAACATATTCAGAAGCATATTCATCCCAGTGTTTTCCACTTCCCCTCCACGGTTGTCCCTCTGCACAGGGATGAGTGTAATGACAGTTGTATTAATTATATGCTGAAAACCCACATAGCAGCAAAAATGATGGAGATCATCGCTTTAAATATTTTATTAAAATAACCCAGTGTAGAACTGATAAAGTAGACCCTCTTGATAATGAGAGGTTCATTAATTTTACAAGAATTCTAGAAAGCTTAGAATGGTCATCAAAATTATCTCTTTCGTTTATATTTTTTTAAGAAAAGGAAAACCTTCGATCATTGCTTTAGAGAGTAAGGGTCTAACGAAATTTTCTAAGGTATTTTTAAAATATCTTAACTTTCTGGAAAATGTTTTGAAAAATAACTTGAAATATGGAGGATTTAGTTTTCATAGTTTTACTTGAAATACCTTTAAATTTTCAGCTACTGCAGTTTACCCCATTAAAACTTGGTTTCATTAACATATTGTGACTTCTGATAAATAAAATTGATATTCACCATAAACAAACAAGCAGTGCATTAAAATCCTTTCATCACTAACAGTGAAAGCAACACAATCTTGCCTACCAAGTGCGTCTCCAGGTACAGTTTAAGGCCATCCGTCTCTGCCTTAGGGGGTGTCCAATTCTCAGTGGTTTCCATGGCTTCATTTAACCATTGAATGAATTCATCCAGTTTGTTTACAAACCCCTTGTGACAAAAAAGAAAAGGAGAGAAAAGGACAAGGAAAGCATGTCAGTTGGTTATTTCTTAAAGCCAATCTTAAATATTCCAAACCTCACTGAAGGTAAAATCGATTCCACTGTACTCCCACCCTAGTTTCACACTGTAGAACGAATTTTCCAGTATTCCTGGCACTAAAATCTATCTAAATGGAAAGAAATTGTCCGTGACTTCCTCTTAGTTTTTTTCCTAGGAACACTTTTCTGAGAAATTTGGATTGGACTCCAGGGTGTCATTGTAAAAGTGACCTAAAATCATCAAAACACTTGTGGCATCTGACAAGCTCCCCTTACCAAAAAAACAGGTCAGGTCTGCTAGGAACACTCACTGGCTTGGGGGGATAAAAACATTTCTATAAAGATGCTATTCTTTATTTAACTGAACTCGAAATCTATTTTTAAGTCACAGAAATGTTTTAAGGGACTTGGATGAGTTCAAATGACAACCCAGATGTTTGTGGCTGAGCCGGGGTTCTAAGAGACAAGGAAGAGTAGAAAAGATGGAACCAATGAACAAAAGTAAACACTTGACTCTGGGTGTGCCCGAGACATAAAGAAATATTCTTGGCGAGGAAGCACAAATCAAAATAATCTTGCAATTTTTCAAATAGTGGTTATAAAAATTTATTGACCATTTAAAAGAACACATCTGTGGAAACGGAAATTATTTTGAAAAAAAAAAATGAAAACCCAGCTATGAACCCAAGGCAAGGAAATGGGGCTGGGAGCCTGCTGTCCATGTCTAGGTAAACAGCTCCACCTGGAGGTCGAGAGGAGTAAAGACAGGACTCAACATTTGTACTGACGGAAATGGCTTGGGTACTTATTTACGTATTAAACTAATCTGTTTTTCAGATTTGCCTTTTGATTAATTTTGAATACTTTTAGTGCTTAATAGGATATCCCAAGGCTGAAGTGATAACAGGTGAAGGTCCATTTTCTTTATCATGCTTCTCAGAAGCTACATTTTGTTATTAAGCTTTCTCCTAGATAATAGCTTAAGATTCTTAAACCTTTAATTCAAGCAACTGATTGGCCTCAAAATAATTATTAGAAAAAAGTAAGTAGTATTGATTAGAGCAGTAAAGAGAAAGGCAGGCACATAACGCTCAGAGGCACGTTTCTGTCTGCCAAAGGGGGATACAGCGGAGATGTGGACGCGGCGGCCCGCGGAGTGGGATCAGGCTGTCCTGCCATGCTCTGGTATGTTGTCTGCCTATCAAGTCTGTCTTCCCACGTGGTAGTGTGTCATATGTTTCCATGTTCCTAGGTGCTATCCCAAGTTTTTCCTTTTGAAAACATCCCTACTGTGCCAAGTGTCATAGGAAGATCGCACCCACACTTTAGAAAAATCTCTAAATTTCTCATATTGCAACTTGTTCTAAATGCTCAGAATCCATGCCAAGTAGTTAGTTTTGCCGCTTTTCCTATAGGTAGTCTGTTATAAATGGGGTCCCTAATTCTTTTTTTTTTCATTTTTTAAATCTTTTAATTTAAAAAGTTACGCTTTATTACTATCAATTGCCTTTTGTTTCCCCACTTTTTAATTTATTTTATTGTATTTTTTCCATTACCACTGGAGTCCTAATTCTTGATACTCTCATAATTATAATCTGTGAAAAATTAAGATAGCCTTTGATATCAAATGAACTTACAGAAATATCTGCAGAACCTCATCAGAATATCAGAGTCTAGATGACTGGTAAGTATGAGTTGAATATGGTATTTCATAGTACTTACAGTATGAAATAGTATGTACTACTGAATTGGGACTAGAGCTGTTACATCTGTATATATAAATTGGTTTGGGAGAAAACTAAGTCAAGAAGTAAATTATTTTGGAAACAGCTGGTTAAATTAAAAAAGACAAATAGTAAAAGATGTTATTTGAAATATAACCATATCTTCTCTTCCTCCAAAAAACAAGCAAACAAAACGTGTGTGTGTGTGTGTGTGTGTGTATGTGTGTGTGTGTGTGAGACTGCATGGGCACCTCATAAAAAAAATTAATCTTAGCCAAAGAGTATTCAACAATGTGTTTCAGATTTCCTAATGGAACCATGATTACACAGTAAACTGAAATCTGTGAGCTGCAGATTAGGCAAAAACCGTGGGAACCGGCGAAAGTTTCTGGATGGTCCCTCCCCGCAGCCCAGCCAGACCAAAGCTGTCTGATATGGAGGAAACAGAGGTCCTTTCAAGGCATCACTCTGGGTTTCCTCTGAATTATACCCCATCCTTACCAACTTTCATTTGTTACACATTTTCTCAACTCTTTTCTTGCCAGTGCTAAAGAGTTTCATCAATCACAATAAAGCCTGACAATCACTATTCTTAACTTGCAATAAAAAACTAAGCACGCCTCCTCTTAAGAAGATCTTAGCTTCCCACCTCCCCTCCTGCTTATATGTGTAGCCACAAGAGTACAAACAGAAAGTATAAGAGTGAATGAAACTGGAGTCCATCTGATTCTTGGTATCTTTGTCACCTGCTATTTCTCTACCTATTCCAGACCCTTTAAATGGGTACTGTCACCAATGCTCTGTGTAGTGACCCCCATATCATGAGATACTCTTCTTAGAAAGACCAAGTAAGTGCCACTCAACACAACAAGCCATGTGATGTGCAGGAGAATTCCCATGTGGACACATACAGCGAATGTTTGCTGCTCATTTTCAGAAGCTCTGCTAGTCTTTGGGGTATGAATGAAGGAAAATGAGGTTGATATAAGTAAAAACACAGGAAAATGGGGAAAAAGACAAAATGTTATTTTGCAATACAGATAAAATCCTACTACAACAAATATTGATCACGCATTCATTCTTTTAACAAATAATTATTAGGTGTCCACTCTGTTTAATGCACACTGCTGTACAGTATTGGGAATAAAAAGATAAATATCATTGCAACAAAAAATTTCAGCAGAAATCAAGCATATCTAAACGCTGGACTACTGAATTCAAGTAATTTTAATCATTTTTTAAAAGCTTTACAACAAATAAAGAGTTGGAACACTCTGGATTTTCTCCTGAAATGTATTCTGCCTATATCAGAATTCGGTCTGGACTCCATCTTGTTTCCATTCTCAGTATTTGACCTAACTGTGTTTGTTTCTCTAATATTCTGGGTTACCTGGAGAGCCAAAGATGGCTATAAAAATTAGACTTTCTTCATGACACAATCCAATGCTACCATCACACTCCATAAAAAGCACATTTTATGCACATTCAACTCACGGCTATAGGCTGAATTACAAACTGTTGAAAGGCCACATTTTAATGCCTTCATTGTCCAAACTCCTGCTGCTACACGCTGTCTGTTCAGTCTCTCTCCAGACATTCTCTACCACTAGTTTCTTTACTGGCCCTTTCTACCCCTTCTTGCATTGCCATCTCTGCCTCCCTGCCAAGCTCTCCAGGGACACACTGCGGGTGACCCAGTCCACAGGCCCCATCTTTGCAGGTCACCCCCTTAATTGTTTCCCTCTGGGTGGATCCCTTGCCATGCTCATATTTAAGACATATTCTGAGAGTCTGTAAACTCTTGACTGGAGCCAAGTCAGGATTCAACCTGCAGAAGAAACCTGGTTGTCCAACATGGGAGAGAATGGAACAGCTCTTAGCCCTGTTACCACCAGTCGGCAATACGCTTCCCACTTTCAAAGCATTTGCATTTGAAAATTCCTTAATGAGGTGCTTTGAAAAAAATCTTACTTTTACACTTTCTAAAGCATCAATCTCTTTAAAGACTAGGAAGTATAGTCAAAGTGCATGCAAATGTACACTTAGAGGTCTGTAAAAAATAATTTGCTAGAGCTCTCAGCTGGTTAACATGCATTTGAAAATTATATTAAATTTGCATGTGAGTCTTACAAATAGCTACACACTGATGGAGGTTAAGGATACCCATTATTTCACTTATTTTCCTACCTATTTCTCTCCTACAGCAAACCTAGTTTGGTTAAATATAAATTGTGGGGGAAATTAACTACTGCTGCCCTCTGGCAAGGTTGTCCTATGTAGCAGAAATAAAAAGAAGAGCCTTCTTGTGCCAGATACGGGACCAGGTAACGACAATACGTAGGAAACTAGGTGTGATCTCTGCCTTATAGAGTTGAAAGCCCAAGGATAGTTTGTTTTTTTTTTAGTAGAATGACATAATTTTACACCCAGTTGAAACTAAAAATGATTTCTCTAAAAGGGAAAAGGGGGCATACACAACAGGAAGTAGACACTGTGGTGTCGCCACAAGTCTATGAAGTAGAGCTGATTATTGTCATTTTACAGATGAGGAAACTGAGGGTCAAAGAAGATCAGTGTCTTGACTAATGGCAGAGTTGGGACTTGAACCCATATCTCACTCCAAAGTCTATTTCTCCCATGCTGACTTGAGAGACAGCACTCCCAGAGACACATTATCAGACCCAAATGAAGGAAAACCACATTTCTCCCAGGCCCACAGTCTTGACACTCAGGGAGAACCCTAAATCCTAAGTCCTTCCCCTTTCGCAATTTTCTGTTAATATTTTTTTTGAAAGGGGATTTGTGAGGAGGCTAGATGCTTAATAAGAAACATATATTTACTTGGGGTAAGGGTAAGAGGAGAGCAACTTCTTTTTAGCAAGCAAAATCACTATAAACTTCAGTTCTAATTTACAGAAAATTTAAACCAAAACTTTAAGCCAGGTGCATGCTTGAATGAGCCTGTTCTACCAGTGTCTCAATTACAGATGAGTTTGACTCCGTTCAATCACAGAGATGGTGCTGGGCTCTCAGGAGGTAGAGCAGCCAATGGCCTGAACTGCTCATTTCCTTTCGGTGTTTGCTCTCTGCATGTGTATGTGTTCACCCCCAAAAGGATTCATATTTCTCAGGGGACAGAGCAATGATGTCTGACCTGGTCTAGATCAAGTTAGCCACGTTCAGGCAAGAAGAGCATCAAAAAAGCAAACTATTTTTCATAAACATAGTAAAAAAACGGTGAGCCTCTGCCATTAAATCTTTTAAACCATTAAAAAATATTTACTCCTTTCTTCCTATTCCAAGATTAAAGGATTCTGTGAATTATCTCATCTGAACAATTCTAGCTGAAACAGTAAGTGATCTTCCTACAGCACTCACCATTAAAAGGTGCCAGGGCCTTTCAATAGTATTTCATATACAATAGATCATTTGGGTACTACCGTCACCCCCATTTTACAGATTATAAGACTGAGGCCCTAGGAGGTAAGGAGGCCTACCCAGGGCTACAGGACTAGAAGGGGGAGGACTCAGTGCCTGAATCTGGGGAGCCTCACTTGGCACCACATGAAATCACAAAAGGCCAGTTGATCTAACAATTTGTTTTAAGTCCCTGGCAGAAATTAGAAGTTAAAAAACCTTTAAATGAGAATTAATTGTGAGGAGCAGGAGAGGATATATTAAAAGAAAAACTATGCTCATCATGAACCAGTGTGGATAACGTTAAACCAGACAAACTGAATTTGATTCCAGGCTCCACTACCTCTTACTAACAGTGTAAACCAAATGAGCTATTTAATGTTTCTGATTCTCAGATTCTTCACCTATAAGAGAGGGACAGCAATGTCCATCTTGAGTTTACATGAGAATTTCAAGAGAAACGGATTTTAAAGCCTGGTGTAAAACTAGGGCTTGATAAATGATTTTTAAAAGCCATTCCTAATCAACAAGTTCCAAGTGGATCTTTTATTTCATTCATTTAAGCTGTGCTACATTTACGCAATGGAATTTACTCAGCCATAAAAAAGGAGCATGGATGGACCTTTGTGACAGCATGGATGGACCTGGAGAGTATTATGCTAAGTGAAATAAGCCAGCGAAAGAAAGACAAATACCATATGATCTCACTTATATGTGGAATCTAATGAACATAATAAACTAATAAACAAAACAGAAACAGACTCATAGATAGAGAATAGACTAACAGCTGTTACGGGGAGGGGGATTAGGGGACTGAGTAAAACAAATGAAGGGAGTAAGAAAACAAAAAACAAAAAAACTCATAGATACTAACAACAGTATGGTGATTACCAGAGGGAAAGGGGAGGTGGGGGGAGGAGACTTGAAGGGGTGGCAAACATATGATACAATATACAGATGATGTATTATAGATTGTACAACTGAAACCTATATAATTTTATGAGCCAATGTCACCCCAATGAAGTCAATTAAATAAATAAATAATACCGATTATTCACCACACATGCAGCATTGTGTTAGGCACCTCAGGGGAGATGGATGAGAGAAGTGCCCACACAGAGGTGACGCCAACTGCTCGGGGCATTCAGAGGAGGGAGGCAACATGGAGGGGACAGCAGCTGAACCTGTAAGTTGGCAGAGGTTTCCCTGCCTCCTTATTCCATCAGTGGATCTGATGGGGACCACATTTCTCTATTAACAGACACAAGCTTAAGAATAACCCGGCCTAACTTTTCGAAACAAGACACAGGCTTGGAACCCAGTTACCGCATTAGCAAGGACTAGTAATGAGTAATCGCAATCCGCCTACCCTACCCACAAGGAAGCTTTAATTAGGCTGAGCTGGTAAAATCAGGACTCCATTTAGAAGCAAAATTATGCATTGAGATTTTATATCCATTAATACATACGTATATATACCAACATATATGTGTATTTAATCTCCCATTTTTGCTTAATTCTTATGCACAGAGTTCCTATACAAAATGACTCATTTAGATTTTTACGTACTAGCACTCAAACGCCATCAACCTTTCCTGACCACATATCTATGTACTTCCTGTGCCACTCAGACCCAGATGCTCAAGACAAAAAATGGTGCCTTGGACTTTACCACCTCACACATTTCTACCTACAAAATCCAAAACCAAACAAGTAATTGACAGAAGGAGTGATATGGTATGCGCTTTTAAAAGAAAAATTAAAGAGAAAATGAAATGGCTTAAAGCAGTTTTAACTGATTCCACAAGAAAATTCAAATGCTGAAATGTTTTATGAAATATTTAGCTTCTTTCTAAAGGTTAAATAGGATATCTTTAGAATATAAAAATATTCCTGATAAAATTGTCCTAAAATAAAGTTATGAGGCTGTCAATTGGAAAGAGAAAGCAAAAGGGGCATAGAATGGTATTATCCAAAACTGACCAGGGGCAAGTGCTACACAGAATTCAGCATCGTGTAGAATGGATCAATTGAGCTGAATCCCCAATTCCTTCAAATACTATTGACAGTGGTTTCAACTGAGAAAAAGAGAATCCAGAAGGATCCCTGACTCTCATAATGAGAAAGGGTTTCCCTCTCAAATCCACAGCTTTTCATTTCAGTTGCTCCCTGTTGGTTTTTGAAAAGAAATGATCAACGATTTTAAGGGCAAAGCAAAATTGAAATGCGTATCACCCAAGGTTATTAAAAATAGAAATGATTAAATGAATTGGAAATAACAGTAGGTTAATATTAATTGAGCACTTACGTGCCGGGAACCTATTTAATCCCTACAACAAGCCAATGCTGTGAGAGCCCCATACTCTCCATGTTTTAGAGGAGACAACGGAAGTGCAGACGAGCTCCATACAGCCAGCCGGAGGGAAGCTGGGGGTCCTACTAGGTAGTCTGACTGCCCTGAAGCTTTACTCACTTACTCTAGGTGACTTGACCCAAGCATCCCAGTCCTCCAGAAGCACGGGATGAGCAGATCAGATAATCTTTTATTATTATTAATTTAACTTACTGGGATGACATTGGCTTGCAAAACCGTACAGGTTTCAAGTGTGTAACTCAATAAAACATCATCTACACATGCACCTGTTGCACCCATGCCCCCCAAGCAAAGTCTTCTGTCCAATTTCTCCCCTCTTTGCACATTTCCACCGACCCCCAACCCGATTTCCCTCTGGCTATCACTACCCTGTTGTCTGTGTCTAGTGTTATGTATATAAACAAATGGGAGTACATCAAACTAAAAAGCGTTTTCACAGCAAGGAAAACAATCAATACAATAAAAAGGGAACCCAGTGAATGGGATAACATGTTTGCCAGTGATACATCTGATAAGGGTTGATCTCCAAAATATATAAAGAACTTATACAACTCAACACCAGGAAGACAAACAATCCAATTAAAAAATGGGCAAATGACCCGAATAGACACTTCTCCAAAGACATATGAAATAAATGCTCAACATCACTAATCATCAGAGATGCAAATTAAAATTGCAATGAGATCATCTTTATCTGCTTCTAAATCCCAAACGAGAATCTGAGATGCTCACACCTTAGAATTTAGGATTATGATAGTTTAATGGATTAATTGTAGATTTTTCATATCTAGTATTATAAATAACAATACTTAACATTTTGGTGCTATCTACTAGTTTTTTTCTAATAAATTAAGAAGTCATTTTATTTATTTATTCATTTTAGAGAGAGGGGAAGGGAGGGAGAAAGAGGGGGAGAGAAACAACATGTGGTTGCCTCTCACATGGCCCCCCACTGGGGACCCGGCCCACAACCCATGCACGTGTCCTGACTGGGAATCAAAACAGCAACACTTTGGTTCTCAGGCAGGTGCTCAATCCACTGAGCCACACCAGCCAGGACTAATAACTTAAGTAGTCATTTAATCTCCACTAATTTTCCTACTGTACAGACAAAGAGGCTGAAGCATAGAGGAGTTATGTAATTCATTAAAGGTCATAAAGTCACTAAATAGATATTAAGTAATTTGGTTTTAGAGTCCAAGCTCTGAACTACTATATAATACCACCTTCCTAACCAGACTTACTCTCAAGAGGTTTGCAGAGAGAAAACAAAAGCTGGTAAGGTCCGGTTAGTCACTCTTTGCCCACTCCTTGCTACCCAACTTCAACCGCTCCCATCACAGACACCTGTTTTAGATAGTTCTCCCTATACTCTGCTCTCTCTTTTCAGTCCTCCTTTCTTCTCTCCTTCTTGATTGCTGTTATTTTGCCTTTTTCTTCTTTTTCCTCTTCTCCTAACCTTTCCCCTCTCTCGTTCTCCATTCCTCTCTCCTTTCTTTTGCTCCCCTCCCTTCCTCTCCTCTTCCACCTCCCTTCCTATTCCTTCTCTCTCTCTCCCCCTACAGTGCAGTGTCTCCCCCAGCCTTGCTGTGGATAGCAATCACTTTTAATAAACAACATTTCCCAACATGTCCATAACACAAATTCTTCAACACCAAAGTGCAGAGCTGAAAATGTTTTATTCCTGTGTTTAGATCTAAATATTTTCCTGTTAAGTAAGACCTCCCTGTAAACCAAATATCTGAAACAAAAATGCACTTGGTTAGATAGGATTGTTTGTAGAATGCTAAGGTTGTTCAAAAGATTACCTGTGATTGTTGAGCTGTTTACCTAAACATTCTAAATTTTCTCTAGGGACCATATAGTCCTTCAGTAATAACAAAGTTAATATGTTTAGGAAAAAATGGAATTCCATGTGGAGAGTTTATCATTCTAAATGAGCAACAAAATAGCCAACTTTCTACCAGAGAGCTTTCCGGCAGTGAGTCTGTAAAGAGCAACAACACCTCAGCTGCTGTGCTGTCACTAGAGCCAAGAAGACAGGAAACAGTATCACCAAACTACCCTGCCTGCCAAAGAGAAAAGAAGAAGAGTTCCCATGCACCTTAGAAGCACAGGCCCAGGCTTCAAAAGGCCCTTAGGTACCATCTAGTTCAATGCCTCCCAATTTTACTCAGAGGAAACTAAGGCTCAGAAAGATTAAGTGCTTCACAGGTAACACAAAACCAATAGGTAGTAAGCCAAAAGATCTCAGGTTTTTGTCCTCAAATACAGAGCTTTAACTATTCACTTTAAAGAATTCTGGAACATCCTTTGGGCAAAATTTCTAGAATTCCAAAAAGAATTAGAGTTTTTAAGAGTCATATAAAATTTAAGAGTACTATTGGCTTAGCTAATTGTGTATACTATCGAGATTGAGGAGCATTAGGCTAGCTGAAGTAAGGATTAAATTGCCTTTTTTGTTCAAACTCATGCATACATGTGTATTAAGCTTTTATTAGTAATTATTTATTGAGAGCTTGCTACATATCAGACATTTTGTTAAGGCCTGGAACTCACACATAAATGACTTAAATTGTCATCTTATAGAGCTCAGAGCACAGTGATAATCATCAAAGTGTGACATTTGTGGTAATAAAGATCAGCAGCTCTCAAGCTTTTGGTTTTAAGGCTCCTTTTATTTGTTAATTTACTTATACATAACAATAATAATCTATTAAATCTTAACATATCACACATTATTATTTAAAAACTATGTTTTAAAAAATAGTGAAAGACTGGTATTCTTTTTGCTATACGCAAATGAACTGTATGCTCCTCTCCCAAAAAATCATCCCAACCTATTGCTGACTTTCCAGCCCACTTTTTAAATTTTCCCATCTTCAGCAGTCAGGGGCCTGAGAGACAAATTCTAAACCTATTGGAAGCCATTCCTTTTACTTTCCAGAATACACCGTAATGACCTTCCCTCTGGTTAAAGAGTGTTGTGGGATTATTATTTATAAGTACATAATTATAAAGATAATATATGTAAATAAAAATTATAAATAAATAAGTACATATTATTTATAAGGCTGTTGTGTGACAATATTATAAATCAGAAGTTTGCTTGTATTTGTTTGAAAAGACATTTATAGCATAAATTTCCTTACATGAACTTCCTAAGCTGTCAGAGAAGTGCATTAACTAAAATTATTGGGTCAATTAGAGAAGAATTATCTCTAATACAGCATGAGAATCATCTGTCAAGGCAGGAGACCCAAAGCGTCACAGAGAAGAGGGGTGCAGGAATGTAGGGTGGCCATCATAGGCCCCATGAAAGGGGAGAGGTGATTTTAACTATTGTCAGACATGGAGGCTGAAGCTTCACAATGGCCGAGTGGCTGAAGATGGAAGGAGAAAACAGAGTGGTAGCATTCAGTTCCAAAATGCCAGAGTTATCTGTACTGTACAGAAGGAGCCGAATGGTCTAACGTATCTGCTCCCATATTAGCAATAATGCCCACGATAACAACCACAAGAGCTAACATTTAATAAATGCTTACTACATGCCAGATAATACTCTAAGCTCTACGTATTTTAACACATTTAATCATCACGATTCCATATGGAAGATACACTTTTAATCCTATTTTGCAGGAGAGAAAACTGGGGCACAAAGAGATCAAGTCACTTGCTCAAGATAACATAGGTGACAAGTGGTAAAGGGGGCACCAGGGCTTTGGCAACAGAGCTTGAGAGCCTGCATTCTTGGCCTCCACGTGCTCCACCACCATCCAGCTCCATGAAAGCCTCACGCCTGTTAATGTCCCCAAAAATCTCTTCCTACCAAATGTACCTTTTCCTTTGCTGTAGAGTTCCATCTACTGCTTTTCTGAACATTCATATTTTTGGTACTTTGAACAAGGTTAGCCTTGGAGTTCTTTCCAGTCTTATTTCCCTTACATAAAAGTATGTATAAGAGAGGATTAGGCACAATATGATTTTTTATGGCCCTGTATCCCATTAAGGAGACTCTGGTCAATACAGTTGACCCTTGAACAATGTGAGGGTTAGCAGTGCTGACCTCCACACAGCCAAAAATCCACATATAACTTAAACTGGCCCTCCGCATCCACAGATTCCCAACCACAGATCAAAAACACTGTTTTCAATCCACAGGTTGTTGAATCTGCAGATGCAGGAGGCCAACTGTATGTTTATAGAAAAAAATCTGCATATAAGTGTACCCGTGCAGTCAAACCTGTATTGTTCAAGGGTGGCTGTAGTCTCCTAAATACAATACAATGGTGTGCCTCAAACAACACAGAACCAAAGGTGCAGTGAGGATAGGATGTGGAAAAAGGCATTTTAATGAAACTATATTTTGGAAGAGTACAAATAGTCTTTTCTATGCTACAAAAAAAGAAAGAAAACAAAACAAAATAGTTTTATTAATTCAAATTATTAGCTTTATTTTTATTTTTTAAAGATTTTATTTATTTATTTTTAAGTGAGAAAGGGAGGGAGAAAAACATCAGATACATCGATAGGTTGCCTCTCACACACCCCTAACTGGGGGCCTGGCCTGCAACCTGGGCATGTGCCCTGACTGGGAATTGAACTGGTAACCTTTCAGTTTGCAGGCTGGCACTCAATCCACTGAGCCACACCAGACAGGGCCCATTCAGTTTCTTTATTAATGTGTATTTCTAAAAACTGAGGCTTAGGAAGTTAAGTTACCAAGGTCACAATACTACTTAGAGGCAGTTTTAAGATTCTTATTCTAGTTCTTTCTACTACTTTTGTTGCTAATACCCTGGATTCACAGAAAGTCAAAAAAGATTGTATTTATGCAGTTTTGGAGTTTAAAGTAAGTCTTTGTTCTCTGTAATTTCCTACAATAATCTGTGCATCAGCATGACAAACATAATTAACATCCCATTTAAAGACTGGGAGATTTACACCCCAGCTGGTGTGGCTCAGTGGATTGAGCACCAGCCTGGGAATCAAAGAACTGCCAGTTTGATTCCCAGTCAGGGCACATACCTGGGTTGTGGGCCAGGTCCCCAGTAGGGGGCATGCGAGAGGCAACCACACATTGATGCTTCTTTCCCTCTCTTTCTCCCTCCTTTCCCCTCTCTAAAAATAAATTAATTTTTTTAAAAATAAAATAAAGAATAGGAGATTTAAACAGTAACTTTTAGTGACTTATTCAAGTTTTCATAACTAAAAAAATGGAGGGTTGTGAATTGAGCCCAAAGTTCCCATCTTCACATCCTGTATTCTTAAGTAAATAACTACCCTATGTATCCTTCTTCTCAGTGGTAAAATGGGGATACAATCAGAGCGTCCACATCAAAGAGGATTACTTTTCTTGATAATTAAATGTGATAATGTGTTAAGTGAATACACTTCTTAGCATCTTGCGTAACATATTACAAGTGGGCAATAAATGTAAGGTTTTGTTTTGTTTTCTTAATTGCATTCTTTACAAAATATCCTACCACTAATGCAGTCATTACTTTAGACTTAAGTATCAAGAAGAATTCACTAATGTCCTAATAATTTTTTAGTTGAATTTGAAAATGCAACACTGAGTTCACTCCTCTTTTGATCTTCATTACAGAAATATTTGTTATCAAATGTGGTTAGGCACTATTATCATCTTGATACAACAAAATATTACTTAATCACATAGTCTTACCATACCAATAAAATACCACACAACTATTTGCATCTTAATGTTTAAAACTGCATACAAAAAACTGCACCTTCCCTATATTTTGGGTTGGCCAAAAAGTCCATTACATTTTTTCCACACAATGGCTCTAGTAGTGCTTAGTTATCTTTAATTTAATTTGAAACAATTTTGTTAGATTGTATTGTGATAGCTGTCATATCATTGTGGTATTAAAAAATTCAAAATTGGTGAATTTTTGTGCAGCCATTTTAATACTGAAGATGGATGAAAACATGCAACATTTTCGACATATTATGCTTTATTATTTCAAGAAAGGTAAAAACGCAACCGAAACGCAAAAAGAAAAAGATTTGTGTAGTGTATGGACAAGGTGCTGTGACGACTGAATGTGTCAAAAGTGTTTGCGAAGTTTCTTGGTACTATGGACATTTTGGTCAAATCATTCTTTGCTGTGGGGCTGTGTTATGCATTGGAAGATGTTTAGCAGCACCCCTGGCCTCTACCCACTAAAAGCCAATAGTGGGAAATAGCCGACATCCTCAAAATATTCAAATCAATGAAGTTATTGGCGGAAATGAAAAACGTGTCTTTTATTTTACGGAAAAAAACGTAACATACTTTTTGAGCAACGCAATGTTTCAGCAGCTGAAAACCAGCTGCAGTGACTGGACACAGCCTCAAGGTGGTGGTAAATCATCATCGGTAAAGCCTCAAGACACAGCTAAGGCTCTGAGGAAATTAAACTGACACAGGCCAGACATTCCAAGTGTGTTAACTAGGAAGGAATTTGCTTGGAATTCCTATGTTTCTTCTCCTTCAACCTTGAGCAGTGACCTTGTCATACTGTCTCAACAAATCTATTAGCAATACTAATTCGCACGTTTTCCCTGGCTTGCAACAAATAAAATACACACAAAAGATTATCCTTTAAAAGAATTGTATAGCCTTATTATTATTTTTTTTAATGTTATGGGAATTTGGAACTCTCAACCTGGATTTGGCAACAGCATTTGCATGTAAGATAACATTTACTTTTCTCCCATTCATCTACTGTGTATCTTCATTTCATGTCCCTGGGAACCATATATTAAATTCCTTACATCTCCCTGCCCCCAAACCTCAGCGAGAAATCTCAACTCTTTTGAACCTTTTCTTCCACTCGTTGATTTTTAAAAAGCCACAAATTCTTATTCATTTGTCCCGTATAATGTCTTCCACCTTTGTCTCTTTTCTCTTTCCTCAGCCCACTGCCAAAACCACAGTTCAGACCCTTTTCCCACATGTGCAGGCTACTGCAATAACCTTCAAAATCAGGCTTAGAGCATTAGCTCCCAACCTTGACAGCACATCAGAATTGCTTGAAAAGCTTTATAAAATACCCACATCTCCAGAGTCTGACTTCACTGATCTGGGGTGGAGCCTTAGATTGGGATTCTTTTCAAAGCTCCCACTGATTATAATATGCAGCCACTAATATGCAATCAAAAACCACTAAGCTAGAGGAGTATCCAGCATACCATAGCCAGGTTAACCTTCTCTAAACTAGCAACTGCTCTCTGGGCCAAAATTTTAAGTAGTTTCTCATGTTCACACAGATTTCAATTTAGTGACTTAAAGGCCAGCTCTACCTTACAGATGTGTTTTATTTGGCATGTTTTAAAGTTGTTCAGACCAAACGTTTAAAAATTAGGAGATGTAACATAAAACCAAGCTTTCCTACTTCTTTTTTTAAAATTGCAAGATCTTGCCACATAGGACTCACATTCCATAAAACAGTCACCAGGAGCTGAATAGTGGCTGTCCTTTATTTATTTTAATATTTTTAATCCTCAACCAAGGATATGTTTCATTGATTTGAGAGAAACATCAATGTGAGAAGTACACGTTGGTTGCCTTCCATACGTGCCCTGACCGGGCATCAAACTGACAGCCTAGGCATGTGCCCTGACCTGAGGATTAAACCTACAACCCTTTCCTGTAGGGGATGACGTTCCAACCAACTGAGGCACCCAACCAGGGCTAGTGGCTGCCCTTTGCACATGGCACTTATTCTCCAGTGGTGCAGTCCCTGTCACTCTCCACTGACACTTGGCTGTATGACTCATTTATATCACCTGTCTGACCCTTTTCGAGTCATTGTAGTTTGTAATAGTTTCTAGCCTAGGGGATGAAGTTCAAACTGAATGGTAACATCTCATTCGCTCACTCATCTGGTCATGCATTTGTTAGACAAGTATTTATTTTGTGTCTGTGCTACGCAAACACAAGAAATTCAAGTCCATCATATTTTGGCCCTATTGTTTCTAACTTTACATTCCCCTTCCTTCCAACAAACTCCACTCTGACTAGCAGTTGGTTTAAGAGACATCTGCCTTCCAATGTTCAGGGCCGAGAGGCTTATTTCCCAAACTCCTTTGCAATTAAGTGAAGCCATACAACAGTCTGGGCCAATGGGATATGAACAGAGGTGATAGGGGTAACTTCCAAGTCATATCTTTAAGAAGAAAGCTGGGTGCTCGCCACTCCCCTCTTTTGGTGAGCTGGAACAAAGATGCAGTGTTGGGGAGCCAAAGTAACATAAGAGCAAACAGGGTGAAGGTACCTGAACCCCTAAATGGCCTCTATCTTCCCTGGGCTGCCTGCTTAGTTAACAACTTCTTGTTAAGTGAGAGAAAAAGCCTATCTTACTGCATTTTGTGATTTCTTGTTGATAGAGGTTTAGCCTATACTACAAAATACCCATCATCTCTCTTTACTATTTCCCAAATACACTTTGAATATTCTTGCCCTCAACCTTGGCTTATGCCAAAGCTTCTCTCGCTAACATTCCATCTCCTCGTCTCTGCTATCTACATACTCCTTAAAGGTCAAGCTAGAATGGTCCGCCTTCTGTGATGCCTGTGCAGCTACTTTTGTTATTGTCTTCCTTCCTTTGTTCTCCCATTGTCTGATTTTCCACTTGGCACTCATCAGATATTCTTTAGTAAGTACAGAAGCATGAATTATGTTGTCATATCTCTTTAGTTAATAGATTATGCATAGTATAAATAGAGTATTCAGAGTTTCTACGGCATTCTGCTATTATATCTCTTGTTGAATAATCATCTGAACTATCAACTCTTGTTCAATGTGTGATCATTTATGGCTCTAAATCTTTCATTTTTAATTACAAAGTTAAGCCTGCCCAATTCTCTAAGAATCTGTTTTTTCCTATATATTTAAACTAAATTCTTCTTTTCTTTATTCTTGCATCTAAACAATTCCTCAACTCTCTGAATACATATTTCTAAAACTAAGAAACTCAGTTAAAAGATCAATGGTTCAAGTTTGAATGGCGATGGAGAGCCAACTCACAGTGTTCTCACATTTGGAATCTGAGACTCTCTAGGACAACATTAGAAGAAAATGAAAGATACTCTTGAGGAAGGAAATCTTAAAAAGAAAATAGAGTGAAATCTATATTGTCCATAAGAAAAGTAAAGAAAAAGGAATGAAAAATGCAAAAGAAAAGAGAGAATTTAGAGACAAGAGGAAGACTAGCAACTGGGAAAGAAAAGGTTAGCATAAGGGTAAGGCACATGCAAAATAAAATGCCACTGAGAACACTGGAATCTAGTAACCTTAAAATGCTTCCTACCTGGTAGGACCCCCGTTGTCAATGCCAAGGAGCACACTACCACTCCACCAACACTAAGAACACTGGCACATGGTTGATATAAAAGAAATATCAAAGGCAGGTGAGAACTAAATTAATAGCAGACCTTGATTGTAAGTTACTTTGGGATGAATAAAGAAAGATATAGGACTTCCTGTCAAGATGGCAGTATAGGCAGACATGGTTCACCTCTTTGCACAACCACAACAAAATTACAACTAAGACACAGAACAACCATCATTCAGAACCAACAGAAATCAAGTGGAATGGAAGTCAGACAACTTTGGAATTAAAGAAACCACATCCATCAGACTGATAGGAGGGGCAAAGACGCAGCATGGGCTAGTCCCATGCCCATGTGTGGTGGATAAAGATTCGGGAGGGATCTCTCAGGAGTGAGGGGTCCCAGCCCCACACCAGGCCCCCAGGCCCAGGGTCCCAGTGTCAGGAAGAGAAATACTTACAACTTCTGGCTGCAACAACCAGCGGGATGGAGTTGGTGGAAGAAACTGCCGAAGCCCCAAGCAGTTTCTCTTAAAGAGACCAGACACGGACTCACCTACTCAGACTCGCTTCCTCTGGGCTCCAGCACCGGGGTGGAGGCTTGAGGGGCACCGCTGGCATGCAGGTGGAGGCTGAGGTGTCTGGCATCAAGGCAGGCAGAGGCCATTGTCCCTTTTCTGGGCCCTCCCTGCACAGAGCCAGCAGACAGGTGCCATATCTACGATTCCATCAACGTAGCTAACACTGTTCGACCTGCCTTGGAGATCCCCAGAGACTCCACCCCACCCAACTTACAGGCCCACCCAAGCTGCTTTTCCATATCATTGGCTGGTTTTGGCTCATGCTTCACAACTCCCTAAATCCTCTAAAACAAGCAGCAGCTGATGTCACTGAGCCCCAGGCCTAGAACTAACAGCCTAAGATTAACAGCTTGGCTTCACCTGGAAATCTCCAAGCCCAGCACAAGTAGCAGCCATCTCAAATTGCTTTATAGCTCATGCAGAATGACCCCAGGCAGGAGGTGCAGGAGGGGACTGACCTTGGCCAGCACCACCCAGGAAACTCCAAAGCCTGTGCACCCAATGAACAGCTACAGACCACCTGCCCTTGCATGGCTGATCCTCCATGGAGGGTGGAAGGTAAGTGGTCACAGCCAGTCCTTGCAGCTGACTGGCCTGTGTACATGCCTCCCATTGACCCGCCAACAACAACAAAGGCTCAACTACAGGAGGGAGTACACCTTAAGTACCTACCTTGGGTGACAGGGGAGGCTGTGCCACTGGACCCTACAGGACACCTACTATTTTAGGCCACACTACCAAGACACGGAGTCAAAACAGCTGTACCTAATATGTAGAAAAAAACACAGGGAGGCTGCCCAAATGAGGAGACAAAGAGACATGGCCCAAATGAAAGACAGATCAAAACTCCAGATAAAGAGCTAAACAAAATGGAGATAAGCAAATTATCAGATGCAGAGTTCAAAATACTGGTTATAAGGATGATCAAGGAACTTAGTGAGGACCTTAACAGCATAAAAAAGATCCAGTCAGAAACAAAGGACACATTAACTGAAATGAAGAACAATTTACAGGGAAACAAAAGTAGAGCGGATGAAGATGAGAATCAAATCAACGATTTGGAATATAAGGAAGCAAATAAAAACCAGTCAGAACAAGAAGAAGAAATGAGAGCCCAAAAAAACGAGGATAGTGTAAGCAGCCTGTGGTACAACTTTAAGCAATCTAACATTCACTTCAGGGGGTGCCGGGAGGAAAAGAGAAAGAGCAAGAAACTGGAAATCTATTTGAAAAAATAATGAAAGAGAACTTCCCCAATTTGGTGAAGGAAATAGACATGCAAGTCCAAGAGGCACAGGGAGTCCCAAACAAGATGGGTGCAAAGAGGCCCACTCCAAGACACGTCATAATTAAAATGCCAAAGGTTAAACATAAAGAGATGGGACAGGGGGTGTGGGAAAATGGGTGAGAGGTGAGGTGATTAAGAAGTACAAATTGGTAGTTACAAAATAGCCATGGGGATGTAAAATACAGTATAGGAAAGGGAGTAGCCAAAGAACTTAAACACATGACCCATGGACATGAACAAGGGTGAGGGGATTGCCTGAGGGAATGGGGGGTGCTGGGTGGAGGGGACAATGGGGGAAAAATCAGGAGGGGACAAAGGGAGGGGACAAAGGGGAAAAAACTGTAATAGCATAATCAGTAATATATACTAAAATAAATAAATTAAATATGCAAACAAAGAAAGATACATCTGTGTTTCAATGGGACTCATTCAAATCACAAATCAAGTAAAGAATAACCAAGTGTTCTTTTTGTTTTTTAAGAGACAAATTCCAGAAGATGGTTTAGCTCTAGCCTTGAAGCTGTATCCTATCCTACAAGAAAGCCCAGAGTGAGACCTTGAAAACATAAGAGGTAATCATTCTGAGATAAAATAAAATTTAAAACCCTAAACCTAAGATCTAAAACTATAAAACTCCTAGAACACAGAGCAAAAGCTTCATGACATGGCACATGGCAATGATTTTTTTGGACGACACCAAAAACGAAAACAGACAAATGACACTAGATCAGACTTAAAAATTTGTGCATCAAAGAACCCAATAAACACAGTGATAAGGTAACCTGTGGGATGGGAGAAAATATTTGCAAATCATATATGTAATAAGGAGTTAATATACAAAATATATAAAGAACTCCTTCAACGCAACAACAAATCCTCAAACAACCAATTTTAAAATGGGCGAAGGACTTGAATAGACATTTCTCCAAAGATGATACACAAATGGTCAATAAGTATATGAAAAGATACTTAGCATCACTAATCATTAATTACCAGTGCAATTCAAATCAAAACTGTAATGAGATGTCACCCATTATGATGGCTACTATTTAAAAAAAACAACAACAAATATTGGTAAGGATGTGGAGAAATTAGAATTCTTGCACGCTCTGGCTGGCGCTGTGAAATGGAAGCGCCACTAAGGAAGCCAGTGTGGAGAGTCCTCAAAAAATTAAAAATAAAACTACCATATGACCCAGCAATTCAATTTCTCAGTAAATACCCAAACGAATTGAAAACAGGGTCTTGAAGAGATATTCGCACATCCATGTTCATAGCAGCAGTATTTACACTAGCCAGGAGGGGAAACAAGCCAAACGATTGGCCACAGATAAATGGATAAACAAAATTCGGTATATACACATAATGGAATATTATTCAACTTTGAAGGAAAAAGACATCTTGTCATATACTAACACATGGATAAACCTTGAGGACATTATGCTAAGTGAAACAAGCCAGTCACAAAAAGACAAATAGTGTATGATTCTACTTATTGGAGGCATATAAAGTAGTCAAATTCGTAGAAACAGAAAGTAGAATGGCTACCAGGGGCTGGGGAAGAGGGGGAAAGGGGAGGTGTTGTTTAATGAGTACAGAGTTTCAGTTTTGCGAGATAAAAAAGTTCTGGAGCTCTGTTTTACACCGATGTAAATATAGTCAACACTACTAAACTGCATGCTTTAAAAATGGTTAAAACAACAAATTTCATGTTAGGTTTGTTTTATTTTATTTTTTTACCTACCAAAATGAAAAAAGGAAAAGAGAACTCAGGACAATGTGATAATTAATGACTTCCACCATCAATGTGGTATCCCTGATACATCAACATAAGGTCAACCTGAGGGTAAAGGATAGGACAGGTCCTGCCCGGACCATTTTACATCTTGGAAAAAGAAATACAGAAATCAGTGCCAAGTTAATCCCAGGACCACACTTCTTTTGCGTTCATGTTATCCTAGAATTGCCAACCGCTTCCCAGCTCCCCTTCGAGGCAGCAGCAGCGGTGGCTACCTTGTGCTGTCACCGCAAAGTCAAATGCCATTTTATACAGCCTTGTTACAAAGAGGAAGCAATTAGCTAAAAACTTGCTGCACTGAATCTGAAATAACTTATGTGCAAGGACATCCTTAGCTTTCCCCAAAAGTTTTTAAAATCGGGTTATAGATGTCTCTGTGTTAAAATGCTAACAACAGCTGAGTCATTGAACTATAGGTTAAAATGCCATAATCTGGCATTTAAAGAGATTTATATTTCTGGGCGTGGGGGGATCAGCTATGACATGCACCCATCACCTCGGTACCAATGAATGAAACCTAAAGGAGTCATGTCTTGCAGGATGAGTTTTCAGAACTGAGTTAACTGAGGCACTTTTACTTGCAGAGGAGGATAGATTGCAACTTATTTCCTAGGTTTTAAAATACTGCTTAATAAATGTTTGCATGTGCTTGTATACATGTAAAGAACTTCTTAAAGAACATAACAAAAAATGACAGTGATTACCTATGGTGAGGTGGGAATTCTCCAAAGAGGCCAGTGGGAATGGAGGGAAGTGAGTAAGGGGACGAGCAGTTGGAAATGAGGTCAGAAGGGAAATCAGAGAGCCGGCCCACTTAAGACCTCTGAATGTGACGGAAGCCAGTGCAAGGTGATATGATCTGATTTGTGCTTTAAACGGATCACTATGGCTGCTGTGTTGAGGACAGACTGTAGTGGGAGCAGGATGGAAGCAGAGAGACCAATTAGGAGACCACATCAGTATCTGGGCAGGAGGTGATGGTTGGTGGCTAAGACCCCAGTGAGAGTGCTGGAGAGGAAGAGAAGTGGCCAATTCACAATAATAAAACCTACCTTGTCAAGCTGTCATGAGAAGTCTATGAGGAAATTACTGCAGGTAAAGTGCCTATTAGATACCCGAAACAAGGAAGATGTTAAATAATACCCTCTCTTATTATGTTATATTTTTCAGACAGAATAGGTTATAGGGAGGAGATCAAAGCTAGGGTATGATGTTCAAGGTCACTTGACTCGGGAATTGGCAGCTGCTCTTGCCTGATGTGGTGAAAGGAGGTTAGGCTGAGAAAGGGGCTTAATCTTCTTTCAGCTTTCACATTACATGCCAACTTCAGGACACTGTTTCCAACTTCTTACAAAACACTTCCTCTGAAAAGTTTCATCATATATTCAATATTATGTATATTTTTAAATAAATTACCTGCCTTACCTCTACCTCAAGCCAGCTATCAATCTAAATGTTTCCTTCTATTAAAGATATACCAGTCTCACAGGCTGGAAATTTAGATTCCTCTCTGTAGAATTATAAAATAAAAGGATGCTATCATTAGAAGCTGGTATTGTGGCCATTATCTGCTTAAAACATCTCTATTTACAACAGGAGAATTGAGGCCCAGGACAGGCAGAGCCAGCTGCGGGCCACGCCGGGCTCTCATGAGGGAGCAAGGCCTAGAAGCGGTTTTGGGAATTGTTCATTTCTCCAATAGCCCTCCCGCCTCACCCATCCCACCACGCCGCAGCCCCTGAGATTGGCTGCCACAGGCCGACATCCCTGGACTGGCCACCACCACAGCTGCTTTGACCATCTTTCCTGTTGTTGGCAATGAAGCCTACAGGAAAGGCTGCTGGAGGCCACGGCCTACACTGTTTTCAGAATGCTGGCTCTGGGTTCAAGTCATGGCTCTGCACTTACTAGCTGTGAGGTCTGCAGCAAGTTTCCTATGTTCTGCCTTAGCTTCATTTGAAAAATTCCTACCATCCAGGACTTAAGTAGAATGTGGCATATAAAACTCCTGATGCAAATCCAAGCACTGCCTCTTCCAGAAGTTGCCATGGATGCCCACGCAGGGAACAAATTCTAATTGCTTCAGTCTGGCCATCAGGGCCTTGCAGCAACTGGGTGTATTAAATGTATGGAAACTTTCATGGCTTTCTGACCACAGGCCTTCCAGTCGAGACAGCATTCTATGTACTCCCATTAACATGCTCATTCCCAATTCCTGCCTCTGTGTTTCAGCTGATGTTCCTCCTACCTGAAATGCCAACCTTCCTTCTCTCTAACTGCCGGCACATCCTTCAAAGCTCCACTGAAGGCTTTGCATTTCACAAAAACTTCCCAGCTCCTCTGATATTATTTCTTTTCTACAATACTACAGTATTTATATGCCATACATATTGATCACTTCCTCATGCAGAGGCACGGGAGCACTTAATCAAGAGCATGGCTTCTAGCGTGGACTGCCTGATCTCTCAGCCTCCGTCTCCTCCTCCATCAAATGGTATTTTTACTAGGGTTGTTGTGAGGATTTGACAAATAAATACCTAGTGAAAACAATTATTAATATGTGTTATTATTATTGCATATTGCCATTAACTTTTCCCTCTTTTTTCATGGAGCTTCGTTTTCTTTCTGAAGCCTATTCTGTCCAAATGTCCTACAATAGCGCCCCCTTACCCACGGTTTCACTTCCCATGGTTTCGGTTATCCAGTCAACTGTTCAAAAATGTTAAATGGAGAATTCCAGAAATAAACAACTCGTAAGTTTAAATTGCACATTATTCTGAGAAGTGTGATGAAACCTCACTCCGTCCTGCCCAGGATGTGAATCGTCCCTTTGTCCCCCGTATCCACACTGTAATACTCTACTCACCCATGAGGCACTTAGTAGCCGCATGGGTTATCCAATCGACTGTCATGGTATCACAGTGTTTGTGTTCAGGTAACCCTTATTTTACTTAGTAACGGCCCCAAAGCACAGAGTAGTGATGCTGGCAATTCAGAAATGCCAAAGAGGAGCCCTTTTTTGGGTAAAAAGGTGAAAGTTCTCTACTTAATAATAAAAGGGTAAAGAATTAGATGCTGGGTTACTAAAATCTACAGTAAGAATAAATCTTCTATCCATGAGATTGTGAGGAAAAAGAAATCCATGCTATTTTTGCTGTCAGACCTCAAACTGCAAAAGTTATGACCCCAGCACGTAATAAGTATTTAGTGAAGATAGAAAAAAACATGAAATTTGTGGGTGGAAGACGCGAACAGAAAACATGTTCCAACTGGCAACAATGTGTTACAAAAAGCATTGAGCCTATACCAACGCATTAGCAAGAGATTCCCTAAAATGAGTGACACCGAGCCATCTGCTGAAAGTTAGTGATGGTTATAATAAGATATTCTGAGAGAGACTACATTCACATAACTCTTAGTGCACTATACCATTATAATTGTTCTATTTTATTATTAGTTATTGTTGTTAATCTCTTACTGTGCCTAACTTATAAGTTAAACTTAATCATAGGTGTGTACAGTATGTATAGGAAAAATATAGTATATAGGTTTGGTACTATCTACAGTTTCTCCTCTCCACTGGGGGTCTTGGGACCTACCCCCGTGGATAAGGAAGGACTACTGTATACTTTTATCCGGTGTCTTAAATCACATCGTATACTGTGAAGCTCAGTTCTGAGAATTTTGATGTCCATCCTCAAAGATTTCACCACATCTAATAATTCATTCTAAAATTACAGATTTACCCAAACTAGCAACTCTTCATCGCAGGGCCCATGGACAGTACAAAGTATAGGCAGCGTGGTTATTAGCCAGAGGCCTCAAAGAGGGGGAAGACTGAAGAAAAACAAAATTTCCCCCCAAATTAGAACCATCTGGTTTATTTCTATAGGAAATTAACATTGGAGGGATGGAAGCTATTCCGTGGTTAGAACAAACAAATCAAAAAGCACTGAGGGTAACCGAAATCTTCTATTCATATATTCCTGAAATACTGGTGTGTGCACAGCTACCGTCCTGCTTTACTTGGTAGTCCCTCCAAGGGGGTCCACCATTCTTTGGGAGCCACGTTAGGCCTGACAATGCCAGCAAAGCATTCTGCACCAGGAAGGGGCACCTCAAGCTAACGCATTGACAAGGGCAGCTCCTACTGATACACACTCTGTCACAATGCGATGATCATTGTGACTTTTTCTTTTCTTTCTGTGGGGAATCAGTATGTTTACCAAAAATAGGGGCTCATTTTATAATGGGTGGGAAGGAGTTGAACTTTCCCCGGCACTGCTGTCGAAAATCAGGTAAGAAAAGAAATCATTCAGATTAATTAGACCAGCTTACCTCTATTTTTTCCCATATGGCTTCATAGTTGTCTTGGTGTTGAATATCTTGCATAAGTTTCTGAATTAGAGCAGATTTTGTGACAGAATGGCTTTCATTCTTCTCAGAAGACGAAGCTCTCTCTGACTTCTCATCAGTGTACTTTTTCACGCCAGAGAGAGGCACACCTAGCTCCTCATCAGAAAGAATGTCACTCAGGGGCCCAGATTCAATGCTCTCCCCCAGGGAAGAGGCTATGTCACTGGATGAGCTTGGAGACACCCTGCCCAGCCTTGTATGCTTCTTCTTCATATGGTACATTGGATAGATCTCAGAATCTGAATTCATTTCAGACAGTTCCCAGTCATCAATATTCTGAATGGTTTCTCCTCTGGGCTTCTGAGGCAGAAGCTTTGTTAAGTTTTCCAACTTCAAAGCTAATACTTCTGTCTGCTTAAGGTGAGAGGGCAGTGCCAGGTATTCATCGGAGCCGTACCAGGCCTCCACAACCCGACCATTCTTTGTGACATGACTTGGGGAGGAGGAGTAACATTTTTTGCTTTTGTGTTTTGAAAGAAGGGGTTCTGGAGATATGATATTGTCTGAGCCAACAGGGGATTTACTGCTTTGAGTAAAAGGTGGTGAACTGGATGTTTCTGACTGCACTGGTAATTTGGAGTTCCAACTTCTTTGATTACATGGCTCAGCTGAGGACGTGGAAGCAGAATCTGTTTCTGGTCCCTCTGTGGCCTTTGAAGTACAAGAAGGAATTCCATTTGGCACCACGGAGCTCCTTGTGTTTTCTGTTTGCTTGCCTGAGCCAGTTCCCCCTTTAGGTGTTTGGCATAGAGGCACCTCTTTTGGGGTCTTATGTGGCTTTTTAAGTTGAGGTTTCTCGTTATGGCAATCGTTAAGCCTTCCCAGGCTGGAGGAGATTTCCTTCATGTGACCCTTGACTGTGTTTTGAAGATACTCATCTGCCATCTTGTGCAAACACTCGTAGGACTGGCTGGCAGCAGAAGGGCTGCTGGGGTAGGAAGACTGTAACACCAGGCAGAGCTTGGATCTGTCAGGTGGATCCACCAGAGAAGGGGTGCTTCTGCTCATCTCAGGCTTGAGATCCACCATCTGCTTCTTTCCATCAGTGCCTTTCAGGTTATGCTTAAATTTTTCCTCTTTAAGGAAAAGCCCTCTTTTTGGCAACGTGGGCTGTGTGGGAGAGTCCTCGTTGTAATTAAAGCAATCTCTGATGGATCGCTTAGGGGTTGCATTTTCACAAGGAGGAGGTTGTTGGTTCTTTTCTCCAAGTTGGGAGGAGGGGTTGGATTCTTGCTTTGCAGTCTCAGAAGAGGGTTGGACGGTATTTGTCGGAGCTTCCACTGAAGAAGGCGTCTCCTGCATTAAGCCTGGTTTCTCCTCAACTGTGGAAGCATTGTTTTCCTCACATCGACCCTCATCATCTGCTGAAAGGGATACCTCACTGCAGTGGGAAGGGATGGAGTCAGTAGCCACCGTAAGTAACCCAACACTTCGGATAAGCTCAGGGAACTCCTTTTCCATCTCACTGTAGCTCCAAGATTCAAAGGGTTTGGTTTTGACCTGGCCAGAGGTCATGTCACCCAGGCCGCCGAGCAAATCTTCACTTGGACTATAGTCAGACAGTTCAAATGCAGTAATACCACAATCCAGAGACAAGTAATTTTGAGAGCATTTGATAGTTAGCTGTCCTGAGTCATCCACTTCCGTTAGAGAATCAAGCCGACCCTGAAACAGACAAAGGTGATGGTTTCGGTAAATGGAACATCTATTATTACACTCAACCGTTATTCAAATGAAATCTCAGCAAAGGCCACTATAAGGTAAAAAATGCATCAGTCTCAGTTGCTTCTGGCTTCACATACAGAATGAAAATTATCAATTATCATATTGCTTTATATTGATAAAATATCCTGTTCGTAAATATTTAAGGATTTTTCTTTAATCTGGAGAATAGAGTCTCAATAGAAATGGTCACAGTCAAGCCAAAAATATTCATTTTGCCTTAACGTTCTATCTTAAAGTAGTGTATTGTTCATTTAATAAACATTCCTTAAAGAATGCCTTAAGTAATAAAAACGTCTGGGAACAAATTAATGTGAGAGTAAAACCTCCATGAATGTCTCTTTCACTTATTGCTATCACTCCATCACCTACCACCGTGGCTAACTCACAGTAGATGCTCAATGAATATTTTTAAAGTGGAATAATTAATTGTACTAAGTCTGTCATGTTAAATATACAGGGTCCAGCAGAAGTAATGCCTGCTCATGTATGGTCGGTAGGGTAATCATATGGGTGTAATAATTTATAGTTTTAATTTGAACATTTCACCAAAAATGTCATATGGTGTGCTTGAATGTGATTGTTATGTTACAGAATTACGTGCTTATGATTTTGTACTAAAGATTTTGTAAAAGAAAGGGGCATTATTTGTGCCAGGCCCTGTATATTCACAAATCACGGGAAGGTGAACTACATAATTTGCACACATAACAAAAACAGTTCAAGACTAGTTTCTGTTTCTCCCCATCCTTTTGAAGGTAAACACAAAAAATCCTGGAGAAAATTGAGTATCAAAACTTTATCACTCCTCATGCATTTCTCTTCCCATCTCTTTATCCCCACCCCTGCTCCCATTTCTGTACGTTTGATACAGAGTGCCCACCTCCGTTGTTGTAATTTGAGGTACACTAATTTGAAACTCCCCATTTCTAAAAAAAAAAAAAAGTATTACAAGTATTTTTAATTCTTTAATCTTTAATTATGAGATTATGGTTTTTGTCTTATTATTTATGCAGTTTCTGATATCACACAGCAAATGAGATTTTTGACTGATGACTTCTTTGGGACAAAAGGGGCCCTGGGATCCTATCGCATGGACCAGGCTAAAGGGCAGCCTGGTCTAATCTAGTCCCTTAGGAGATGAAGGAAGGAAACTGAAAACCATTTTAGCCTCAGACCTCCTCTCCCCTGGAGGAGAAACTATGTGTGCAAACTGAAGCCGTACCTCACATAGGTGCCAGGTCCTGTGTCCTTTCAACCAGGTTATCCCAGGATCTGGCCTCTTTAAGACCTTACGTCAGGTTTTCCTGTTCATTTGCATGTTTTGTTTTAGAAATGTTCTCTTCCTTCAGACCTTTACCTTGCCTTTATCTCCTACTGCCCTCACTCTCACTCTGCAACATCCAGATAAATAATAATGATGAAAAGCCTCACTTCGCTTTTCTAAGCCTCATCTATAAACGGAGATGGTTGATCATTACTATTATTTTGTCATTTAAACTTCCCAACAACTTCCTTTTGGGGTGGGGTCTATATTATTGCCTCTCTTTTATATAAACAGAGCCTAAGACCAAAAAAAAAAAAAGTGCATAACTAGCAGATGACCTTGCAAATAAGGGGCGAGCTAGACCTTAAACAGAGGCCTGACCCAAGGTCCACACTGTGACCCCGTACCATAATTTTCTGTGATTCATGGATATTCTTTTAAACTGGCATACCCCTCCTCCAGTTTGTTCTCTACATTGCCACCAGAGTAACCTTTACAAATCTGTTACTGTTAATTCTCTACTTAAAGTCCTTTATTAGCTTCCTGTTGCTAGGTTAAAAACCCAAACCCTTCCAAGGACAAACACAAAGAAGCCTCTCACAAGTCACTCTCCCCTCCCTGGCTTCACCTGACCACACTGTCCTCCTTTCAGTTTTTGAACACACTGTGTTCCTCCTGCCTCAGGGCCTTTGCACATGCTATTTCCTCTGTCAGGAAAACTTTCCGCCTATAGTACCCTGTAACTAACAGACTCTTAGCCCTCAGACTTCAAGTCCAGTTGCACTTCTTCAAAATTCTGAACTCCTACCTATGTCAGAATCTTTTCTTACAGACTCTTGTAAAACTATGTTGTTTTTCCTTTCAGAATTTATCTCAATCTTTAAATAAATACTACTGTGATTATTTAATTATTGTGTTTCTCCCACTAGGTTGTATGCATCACAACAGTATAAATCACATAGAAAATGGTTGACTCACCAGGATAACTGCAACACTTAACATACTGATCTACACAGAACAAGCTTTCAAAGACACATCTGTTGAATAAATGAATGAATTATGACATTTTGGAATGTGTCTCTATGCCTTCATGTAATTTCTTCCTTTGATTATGTGGGGTTTTTTAAAATTTTTTTTATTGTTGTTCATAGTTTTAGTCGACTCCAGTAATGAAAAGGCCAAGCTTCAGAGTCAGATTCTACAGTTAGCACTAATTAGCCATGTGAGTGTGACCCAGTAGCTTGATGTCACTAAGCCTCATTTCCTTCATCTGTAAAAAGGAAATGATAAGCATGCCATCCGGCTGTTGTGAGGCTTAAAAGAGATAATATATGCAAAACACAAGTCTGACACACAGGCAGGTGCTTAATGAATGTTCACTCATATTATTACAATATTTTTACTATTCAAGTATATTTAGGGAGAAATTTTTATCAAAATGAGAGATATCCCTATGCTAAATTATAATGCACAAAGTGAAAAAACAATATTAACTGACAAAATGACCTAAATGGAAATGTGTGACTTATATGCTTCATACCTGAACCAGGAACTTTAAATAACAAAGTCGGAAGCCAAAAAAAAAACAAAAACAAGGAATAAGGCAGCCAAATGAAGTCACACTTTATACAATTTTTAAGAATGAAATGGTAGTAGGGAAAAAAAAGAATGTAATGGTAGAGCCCTGGCTGGGTGGTTCAGTTGGTCGGAGTGTTGTCCCATACACCAAAAGGTTGTGGGTTTGATCCCCAATTAGGGTGTATACGAGAAGGCAACCAATTCATGTGTCTCTCTCATATCGATCTCTCTCTCTCTCTCTCTCTTTCAAATCAATAAAAACATAACCTCAGGTGAGGATTTAAAAAAAAGAAAGTAATAGTGGAAATTCCAATTTAAAGGCAGGTTGTATTTTTAAATTTTTTAAAAATTTAACTGCTTAGTATTCAGGACTTACTCCTTTATAAAAAATAGTATTATAAATGATGGTTAAGTTCCAAAGTTATCCCATTAGTTGGTATTTAAGTCGCTAACTAGTTGAAATTTGCATTATTTTTTATCAGATTTATCATAACGGTACAGCACTGCAGCTACTCAAGTGAGGTTAGAGGCATTAAGAAAAAGTGTTTCTATGAATGGGTAGAGAAAAAGAAATTTGAGAGATCAGGTAAAAAAAATTAGTCCCCTGAAAGTGTCAGCCATCTGTTTCTGGATAGGTTTGGAACACAGGAGCTCTGGGAAAGCATTTGGTCCCCATTTTCATGGTCACAGAACCTTAAGACCAGGGATACTGTCTTGCCCCAAAATAACAGGCACTTAATAAATGATGTCAGATAAATATATAACCTGAGACTGCACATCAGATAATAGGATACGGCTCCCTTTTCCTAAGTCTTCCCCTGATGATCCCTCCCCTACGCAGTCCTTTGGAAAAGAAAATACTATCGTCTTTTCAATGGGTGCCCAGCAGTGGATAAGTGGACCAGAGAGCTGTGGTGCATTTGCGCAATGCAATACTGCACAGCAGAAAGAAAGAAGGAGCTACTACCCTTGCAACAGCATGGATGGAACTGGAGAGCGTTGTGCTGGGTAAAGTGAGCCAAGTGAGGGACAGATGCTGTGTGGTCTCGCCTGTGGGTGGGGCCTAAATGGGAGAATAAACAAGCAGACAAAGTGTAGCCCGCAACATTGAGGTGAAGAGTTAACTGGCAGTGGCCAGAGGTGCAGGTGGAGGGGAGGGGTCATCAGAGTGCTTGCGTGCAGGACCCATCGGACAGAGCCAAATGGGGGAGGGATTGAGGGTGGGAGGTGGGGAGAGGTGGGGCTGGGGAAAGTGGTGGCAGGAAAATGTTGATGTGGAGATAATGGGATTGGGTGCAGGGCGGATGGGATAAAGGGGAGAAAAAAATAAGACAATTGTAATAGCATAATCAATAAAAATGCAAAAAAAAAACCAAACCACAAAACATTTAATGCTCCAAAGTAAGCCCTCTCCCATCCTGTTCCCAGGTGACTTATCATTACAATAGAAAACAGTTAAGAGCTGGTTTTGTTTTATTTAATTATTCCTAGATTTATATCCTTATTTACCTACAAAGCATTCACCTTCCATCTATGAACTGCAATTCTTTTTAACCCTTTACCCTTATTAATAAATGAAACAATAAATATAATAAAATGCTTATCACGGTAACTGAAATATAGAACATTTCAGTATAACACATTTTTTACATAATGTTGAGCTTTGCCCCTAAGGGTTTTCATTTGTTTGTTTGGTTTGGTTTTAGTAAGGTGTTTGCTAATTTGCTTATAATGCATGATCTGCTCCACATTTAATTTTTAAAAATTGAAGGACAGGACGGGTGAAAACTTGCCACTTTCTTGATTTTCAAACTTATTCTTTAATGTGGCTCTGAAACTCAAGTAACTTCCAAGAAGAGAAAAATGAATTCACCTTTATTGGAAGGACATCTATTATTCTAGTTTATCAGCATGTTTTATGCCATTTCCCTCTTCATTCTACAAATCTTTCACAGCTGAATTTATTCTGATGAAGCCAAGAATTTTACCCTAATTCCCTTCCTGTTTTCCACAATTCCAGTGTGCTGACAGAAACAAATAAAACTAAGCAGTCTTTGAAATAGGATCAGGAATCCATAGCTTCAGGAAGAATGATAATGGAGACAGTGTTTCAATTCATAGAAAAATATCCACAAAGCAGATGGCTAAGAATCCACTGTTCCTTTATCTCTCCTTCAACAAATTGTTGCATCTTTATAAGAAGACAAAAGACTGACTTCAAACATGAAAATGCATAAAATTATTTCCAATCAATCTGTAAATAATTGTTGAGTTCACATTGTGAGAACCATAGTAGATGCTACTTACTTGCAACATAGCTGTGAAATTAGTTAGCCTCAATGGCTTTTCATCATTTCTTGGGATACGACTTCAAGAATGGTATGAGTTCAAATGCATGCATGATAAACATATTCCACAAAACAATAACAACAATGATAACAATAAACCTTAGAGCAGTCATATATCCCAGCTCACCACAAAGGCTGGCAATCATTAAATGGTTATTGAATGAATAAATATGTAACATGAATTGGTTTGATTCAGTGATTTCTACTGTCCTCTCTAGTAGTAGAAACTGGGCAGATCTGATGACTGTTCAATGCTGGATGCTGGGCAGAGCCAGCAGAACACATGGGGAGGAACAAAAAAAGGATGTGCATATCAGAGATGCAAGACAGACATCTAAAGAAAGCTCTCTTCAGAGTTTAGACAAACCTTTCCCATCTATGATGTTCACCTCACAGGTACCAGATTTAGGACTGAGCAGGCTAGCTGGAATTCTTTGTAGGATCCCGAAAGCACAAGAGTACCAATCAAGGGCCCTCTAGGGATCCTCCTTGGGAGGGGTGGCATCTGGGGACTGATACCCACCCCTCCACACACACACATATATTCATCCTATGATTTCAAAAGGACTCCATCAAAGTCTCCACCACCTCCCTCACTGCCCCAATAAAACGGAATTCTAAATGAAAACAAAGACCATGACTTAACATAAGACGTGAGCCTAATGTATTTTGATTTCCACATATTTCCAGGGCCTTCAGGGAATTTGCTACAGCAAGAGCATCATTGTTATGGAAACAATAATCAACAAGTATAAATCATTTATGAGAAGAGGCACAGATTTGTTCCGCTTGCTGATGATGTTGAAGCCATTAAAACATTAATAAATTAGTGAATTATACAGCACTCTTTATAAAGCCTTTTAATCTTATATAGTCATACAAGTTCTTTATAAACTTGTAAAAAAACAGATTTTCCAGAAAACCAACAGCGAAGCATTCAATGGGTGTCAAGAGCCAAGGGACTATATACACATACCCACACTTTATCTATATATGATATATATGTATGCATGTATGTATCTACCTACCGACCTATTTTATCAATTTATCTATCTACACACACACACACACATACACACACACACACAGCCCCTGCTTAATTAACAACCACAATGCTTTGCTCTATAATATATGTCTATTTTATTTGGAAATAAAAGAGTTCATCTGGATTCACATTTACAGTGTTCATTCTTAAGCCGTGCACCAAGAATAACAATAATAAATTATTTAAAGTACACTTAATATGAGCACAGAAAAATCTAATTATATTGATTGTGTAAAATTCTAAAGTTCATTTGACTCAGTGTACCCAGAATGATTTTTCTAAAGCATGAATCTAATCATGTCAATTCCCTGCACAACTGTCCTGTTGTCCTAAAAATAAAGTCCAGTTGTCTTAATACGGTTTTTTAATACACCTTTTCATCTTCATGATCTGACCTCTGCTTACCTACAACGTTAGTTCAAAGCCTGTTTCCCGGTTCCTTGAATCTTTTGCTCCCGTTTTATCTATAGCTCTGTGAGCCTGTCATTGCCTCTCTTACTTCTGGATCTTCCCTCTGTCTAGAGCGTTTTCTACCTCTGTTCACCAGTTTAATCCTGTTTCTCCTTTAGGTCTCGGATTAGACTCATTTCTGCAAAGGCTCCCTGTCTGAATTAGGTGCACCTTCTCTGTCATCCACCGGCACTGCATAGACTTATCACTGACTGCCCATTTGTCCACATCCCACACTAGACTCTGAGCTCCTTGAAGGCAAAGACCAGGATTTGATCACTATTATATTCTTAGCACCTAGTATTTGCCTCATAGTAAGCACTCAATAAACAGAAATTAAATGGGAAACGATGAGTCAGGTTAATGCCAACTATGGGTGGTATCTAGGCAAACTGTCAGGCAGGTGTGAGTTAACGCAGATATAAAGCTTCATTCACACTGAAAGTCTCCTAGCCTCTGGTCACTACACCTAGATTCTAAGCCCAGCTCTTGACCTGCTTATTTATACCTGTTAGGTAGGCTATGCAGTAAACTAAGGCAAGGAGGAAGAGGGAGACATGTCTCATCTGTTGACTAAGCAGTCCTAAGCCCGGTCCGATAAGATTGCCAGGTGTTCCGAACACCACAAGCAAAGATAGCGACAGGAGAAAGGGAGTCCTTGAAACTCTGTATACTGGGACAGGGACCCTCTGTAGTAGTTTCATTAACTAAGACAAAAGGAGTCTTTACTAGCTGATAAAGAAAGCCTTTGTCACTGTACATTATTCCCAAGGTTTAGAAGGGGGAGGAGGAGTACACAGAAAAGGACTAAAGTATATAACCCCTGAACCCTATCATTGGCACACTCGGATTAGGTGAGTGCCCTTTTGCAGCCTTGGTTCAAATGTATGGAGCAAACTACTTACTAACAACTTTATTTTCTCTATATGTGGGGCATTCAGACTGGCCAGCTGTCTGCTTATAGCTTTATGCTCATATGTGTTTCATAAATAAATTTGGTATCTCATTTCCACTATACATGTTGTCTCTCATTCGAATTCATCTCTTGCAAGCAAGACAAGAACCAAGGAGAGGCAGGGAACCCCCTGACTTGGTTCTCCCTGGTAACATACCTACAAAGAATTCCTAGCCTACATCTCTGAACTGAAAACATCTTCAAATGGTCATACTTGACATAATGCATTCATTATTTGGCTTCAGAGAAAATACCCACCTCTGTTGTCTCTTCGGAGAAAGCTTGCAGGATGTCCGTCTGCCTGGTGTAGTTGCCATTGGCGTCCTGCAGGCCTTGCAGAATGCGCTCCCGCAAGACCAGCACTGAGACTCGGAGCTGGTGCCAGAGAAGCTGCACCGCGTGGATGTCCACAATCACATTGACAGAGTAGGACAGCAGCTTCAGGGAGAATTCAGTCTCAAGGAGGGCATGGATTTGTTCAACGTGATCAGAAATATCTTCGCAAATGTCCTGCAGTAAAAAGAGAAAAAAAAAAGGAGGGGGGCAAAATATGATGACTACTTTGCCTTATCCTAGGGAAACAGCAATTTTAAAAAAAGTCACTCCTTCACCTGACATCAGTTATGAGGGCCAAGAGGTCAAGTGAGTACATGTTAAATAGTTGGCCTTTGTTTTCATTCACCTATAACTACAGGTCATATTCTTGGGCCTTTTGTGCATACAGGTAAGTTGATATTTTTCTAAGCCACAAAAATTCTATTCTTTCAGATACCAAAATTGAAAGTTCAGCCAAGGTGAGAGGTCACCTCACAAATCCACTCTCTATTCTCTTTATTTACTATTTGTGATTCTAGCAAGTGAGCCAACAGCTCTTCTTTTTGCTAGTGGTAAGCTCTGTTAAGCACACAATGTTTCAGGATAGAAGCATCATCCAGACACTTAGGATGAAGAAAGATGGGCTAGAATCTATGTTCTGTAGCATCTCCCAGCCATTCTCAATAAACCGCAGGGTCTTACATTGAAATGGTTCCCACAGGGACACAATTTAATTCTTAAATTTATAATTGATATCTAAATTTGATCCCATACTTTGCAAGTAGAATCACTCTTACAAAGGAAAGTCAGAGAAACCCCACGGATGAAGAAACACAAAATACAGTTTTGTTTCATTTTTAGGGCCTAGACAATTTAAATAAAAACATTAATAGGCCCCAGCCTGGTAGCTCAGTTTGTTGGAGCATTGTCTTGATACACCAAGGTTGTAGGTTTGATCCCTAGTCAGGTCACATATGAAAATCAACCAATGAATGCATAAATAAGTGGAAAAACAAATTAATGTTTCCTTCTCTCTCTCTCTCCCCTCCTCCCTCCTTATCTTCCTCTCTCTTTCTCTAAAATTAATAAATAAAAATAAAAATAAGCAAAACATCTATTGAATAATCATACAGAGTTGTTCTAAATTTTGAATAATAATTATTGTACAAATCCAGTAGCTCCAATATTAGTGCTTGACACCCAAGAACTATTGGTGACAGTGATACAAATTGGTGATAATAAAGAGGGAAAAGAATACTAGGTGTGAAGGCATTAATGTGGATGTGAGAAAAAGCAGGGTGTTTTGGGTCCTACATTGCCAAATAAGTAATTTCATGAGCTCTAAACACAAGTGGTGGATCCACAGAGTGTGTAGATTTATGCAAGCTTTGGGGTCAGTGGGTCACAGCAGAGGAACAGTCCACTGGAATTCAGGATTTAATTTAGAGAAGTATATGTATATATTATATAGAATTTACACACATGGCAGTCTAAAGCAGGGGACGCTGGGCACTAAAATTTCAAATGTATATATAAGTTTGTGTGTATATAGGTATTACACTGGGCACTGTGGACAGAGAAGAATAAGACAGCATTACCCTCAAGAATCGTGTAGTCTACTAGCCCCAAACTGCCCCCCGCCCTGCCCACAGCAGGTCCTTGTGTGTGTCTGGACATTAGGGATGAAAAGTATTCACAGAAGAAATGCAACAGGAGTTAGTACAAAACATCCCAACTTGGGAGAAATCAAATAGTAACAGACAAACTTTTCATGTTAACTTTTTATGTGAAAAACAGTTCATTGGAATTATGCACCTAATTAATAAATTATATTTAAAAATTCGTTTAAGCCTGACCAAAAAAAAAACACTTGAAACAGATGAAAAGTTTAAACTAAATGGACTTTGGATTCCTAATTATGTAAAGCTCTTATGAATGCGACCCATGAGCACACGCAGCCCAAAAGAGATTTGGGGCAAAAATTGCATTTCCCTATTAACCGGCACATAGGAACCGATCACAGCCATGTTAGCTGTCTCTGCTGACCTTCGGCGTAAGAAAGCAGGCCTCCAGCTGCCACCATGAAATACTCCATACCGCCCTGGGTCTCAGCTAATGCACACTTAGAGCATTTACTCCTTTTGTCCCCCACACCTCTGATTCCTGATACCTCACCCACCTGACAGCACAGGCCCTGCATCCTTCGCCTTCTTAGGACGCTCATTTCTGTGGAGTACTGTGTTGCCTTGGAAAAACTCCCTTCCTCTCACTGCTGACCACTTCCAAATTCTCTGTACTTTTCTGGCCAATCTTCCCATTCCCTTGTGAAAATGCCCCTTAATAAGAAATATGTGAGCAATTATATGATCTGCCTCCTGATCTCACCCAACCCTGACTCTGCCCAAGCACTCTGCTTTCCCTGTTGCCCCCCAGGGGGCGCTGCCTCTTATCCAGGCCTCACCTGGAAGGGGGCAGGTAGGGCTGAGGGGAGAAGGGTAGGCCTCGGTGCTTCCTTGCCACTCCTGATCATTATTCTTTTGCCCTATCTATCAAAGCTTTACCTATTTAAACTTCCCCATGATTCTACATGGGTTTCAGTCATTCCCTTATGTTTTTTTTCCTGAGGAAAAAAGAAAATGTTCTTCAGCAAGCTCATTTAGATGTCTAAATCAAGAAATGTCTCAAAGACTAAGAAACTTTTAATTATAAACTGAAAATAGTTTTTAAATGTCCTTCAAGCAATAACATGTCCTATAGACACTCAAATTGTCCCTAGCCCAACCTATAATTATTAAGCATAGAAGGAAAATATCTTTAGAAATTTACTACTTTTGTTTTCTCACAGCAAGTGCTTTGAGTACACAAAGGTGCGTAATTCCAGAGCCTGTCCCCTGGAGCTTCCTGACTGGCAGGTAGGTAAGCACTGGCAGAGGCTACACAGGTGAGAAGGAAACAACTTTGCCCACAGGGGCAAAGAGCAAAGGGAGAAGAACACTCTTCTAAGTAAGTAAAGTTTGGGTCAAAACTCAACAATTAGGAAGCAACCAACCCAATTATAAATCAGACAAAAGACTGGAACAAAGTATCTAAGTGGATATAATGGTGGTAAATGAAAAACAATTCAGCCCTGGCTAGTGTGGCTCAGTGGATTGAGTGCCAGCCTGCAAACCCAAGGGTCGCTGGCTCAATTCCCAGTCAGGGCACATGCCTGGGCTGCGGGTCGGGTCCCCAGTAGAGGGAGCACGAGAGGCAAACACACAGTGATGTTTCTCTCCCTCTCTTTCTCCCTCCCTTCTCCTCTCTCTGAAAATAAATAAATACAAGCTTTTTTTAAAAAAAGAAAAAAGAAAAAATATTCAGCCTCATTAGCCACTAGGGAAATATATATCAAAACCACAACAAGAAACCACTGCATATACATCTTTAAGAATGACTAGAATTAAAAAAAAAAAAAAATTACCAAACGCTGACAGGTTCCAGAGCAATTGGAACTCTCCTACACTGCTGGTGGGAACATAAAATGATACAGTAACTACAGAAAATGGTTTAACAGTTTCTTATGAAGTTGGACACACACTTACAATAATATAACCCAGCAATTCCATTCCTGGGTGCTCATGTTAGAGAAATGAAAGCTTAGATATACACAAAAATGAAAAGAATCTCTATTCATAATCTCAAAAGGTTACACAGTATATATTTCCATTTATATGACATCTTCAAAAGACAAAATCATAGTGATGAAGAATAGATGACTGGCTGCCAGGGACTGAAGGAGGGGGAGAGCATGACTGTAGACTGAAAGCCTGAGGGAGTTCTCTGAGGTGGTAGAACTGTTCTGTATCCTCATTGTGGAGGTAGTTATACAAATCTACACATGGGTTAAAATCTGTAGAACTGTACATCAAAAAAGAAAGTTAATTTTTCTGTATGGTACTTTTAAAAATAACAACAGGGAAGAAAAACAATTTATAGTCTGTTATTAAAATGCATGTAAACATTTGTTTTGGGTCATACATTCCTTTCAGATACTTGGAAATTACAAGTAGCACAGCTCTTAAGGTCAAGGCAATACAGTCATCAGGCCTAATTCTATAATTTCCACATGATTTTCAGACAAGTGTAGGAGAAAATGAGGTTAATCTGGAGCCCATCTCAAAGCAAATAACAATGGTTAACAGTCTGTCTTCAAAGTTGAGTAATATTTTTTCCATAGATATTACTGTGTTAATGTGGGAAAGTGATACTCTCCATTGTCTTGTGTAATTCACATTCACCACAGTAGCCCCTGAAGCCTTCAGAATTACTCACAGCATAGCATTCACTGAAGACATTATGTTGCCAACTGCCCACTTCACTCAAACTTCTATATACCTGTGGCCTCAAATTGCAGCTGCTGCTGCCTATCATTGAAACAGGAATCTTCTATGGTTACTGAAGTAGCTGATATAAACACTGACTTGACCTGAGAATGTTTACAAATAAACTCCAGCTGGATGAGTCAGTATTTTTCTTTTATAGTTGTATATTTATGTGAAAGAAGTGCCTTTTCTTCATTTTTCCTTCCTTCCTTCCTTCCTTCCTTCCTTCCTTCCTTCCTTCCTTCCTTCCTCCCTCCCTCCCTTCCTTCCTTCCATCCTTCTTTCCTTCCTTCATAAGATTGTTGTATATTTTTAGTTGTACCATTTCTTCTACACAGATACAGGGCCATTAAGATGACCGTTATGTATTTAACCAGTATGTCCAGCTGTCATCTGCATAGAACAGAAATGAAGGTTCCCTTCCTGTGATTGCTCTAATTGCTCACCATAGTAACACTAAATGTGACCTCCTCTGCTCCTGTTAATAGGCCCTGGAAGGGGATCTCTTTGCTGCCTTATCACAAGGTCACAGTGCCTATCTATTTTCAACCATTTTTTTGAAAATCACCTTGAAGGTTTCCTCATGAAATTATGCGTCTGTGGATCGGCATTCTGCAAAGGTGCCCCAAACTACCCATCTCCAGGGCTCCTTGGGCACTAAAAGGGAACCTGCCCTTCCAGCAACTTCCTCCCCTGGGTACTGAAGCAACACTTGGCACTCTACTTTCATGAAATCCCACAAATGACGCCCCTCCCATTCTCTCTGCTTTGTGCTTCCCTACACGCACCCCTAGATGAGAAAACACAGCAAACCCCCACAAGAGCTACAACCTGACTCTTCACAGGCACAAACAGTAACTGGTTAGCATTTCCCCATTCATCTACAGCCCTGAATAATGTTTCTTTCCCTTTCTCTAAAAGTGATTTCTGTTTCTCTCAAAACACTCTTGACTTACATTTTTCTAATCGCAGGCCACGTTCAGGTGATTTTTCTTAAAAAAATAAATAAATACAGCCTACTTTTAAAAGATAGGTCTCCTCATTCCCACTTCTATCTTTTTCCCATCAGAGTTTCAGAAATCATGAACCCTTGTCTTACACAGAGTATACCATTTCATTTAGAATGAAAAGTTTTCATGTTCTATAGACAGTTAAGCAAGAGAGATGTAAATAAAAGATATACTTTTGTACATATTTTAGTCTTGCTGCAAAATGCCATGTCATCATGACTGCTTGTTTTGTTCACTAGCAATTGTAGAAGTGAATAAAGGAAAGTGCCTTCACCCACGCATATGCTCACCACATGTGTGTGTATTCATTGGAAAAGCTAGGAAGAGATTCTTACCAAATACGTGTACTTTATATTCTAAAATACAGATCAAAGGAACACAACAGTACAGGTTAAAAAATGCTTAATACATGAACCATTTAAACTAAAACTTGCAACTTTATACAAAAAAACTCCCTATTGCAAACTATTAATGTCACCTTCAGTTGGTTATCAAAACTGCACTTTCTCCAAAAGACAGACTATTGACTGTTCCTATGGCAAGGTTTTTTATTTTCTCAAAAGTAGATGGCCCCCTCCTTTTATTCCTTCCTCTAGTAAATACATTTTCTAATGGTCCTGGTTTCTCCTCCGTCATATTGAGAATGACAGTGATGAAGTGTGGTGAGAAGCAGGCTGAGACTTTTTAAGATCTTCACATTATTTTTCTCCAATGTTTCAAGAATTCTGCAGTTATAAATAGTGATTATCCTTTTAATTGCTAAAATTCCAACGGTGAGAACTGAAATGAAATTATTTATGTAGCAATGACTTTGCTGGTATTATTAGCCTTTCCTCATCCATACCCCTGATTAGGCTCCCTTTCTGAAAGCAGGAAATAGTGTCACATTGCCAGGACACCACCATGCACGTGAACAGTGTTCAAATGATGTTTGTAGAATTAGAGTCAATTGGATAAAATATTACATTTCAGGAGTCAAAGTGTAATCCCTAAAAAGCAAGTAGTAGTTTCGTTTACTCTCCTAAATGTATCCACACTAACCAATACTCAACCAACAAAAATAACTGAAATCAGATCATCTGTTTTGATTAGAAGGGCAGCTGAAAAGCACGTGGGTTGGGGAGTGAAGGAGATGGTAGAAAGAGAAGGCGAAAATGCTGAACACAGGCTTGGCAGCCTTCACACTTCTGCTTTCACACTCAAGGCCTCCTTTGCCTTCAACTGCGAAAGGTCCCATTACAAGTTTGCATGGCCACATCCAAATCTGAATTGTTCTGTTGTCCATGATTTGAACTTTTTTAATAGAGAATTGTTATTTTAAAAACTTCAGAGGATTCATTGATTGAGATTTCACTTTAAATTCCTAATCTCAGGCTTAGACTTGAAAGGGAAAAACCCTGAGCAAAAAGATGAGAGAAAATTAGACAATTGCTATTGTATACTGGAGAAATGATTTTCTAATTGAGCTATTGCTTAATAACATTCACATTTAATGTTCTATGTGGCTCAACTAGGTAAAGGGGTCATTCATTAATGAAAATCACACATATGGCACTAATTCTCAACAGCTTATCTGGAAATTGTGCTGATCTGGACTTTTTCCAAGATATCTTCACAGAGCTGATTTCGTGTAGAAATCAACAGAGAAGTCAGTGGTAGTCTTACACCACAGTGTGCTTGCTAATCATGCAGAGCCCAGGGCTGCTCCTTTTGTAGAGAGATGGGACCAAGGAATTTGCATTTTCTTAAGCCTACAGTCACCATGATGCTGGTGTTCTAGACACCACGCATTACAAACATTGAGCCAGAAATGGGTCAGCTCTCTAGTCTGACTCCAACTGAAATAGGAGCTACATGCAATCCAACTGCTACACAACTATAAAAACAAACCCCCCCAGCAGCTAGAAAGGTAGCCTGCTGCTAACATAGCACAGATGCCTTTACAGGAGAACTTAATATTCTTTGTGCCCCAGCACACAATTTTCCACAACTTTATTACCCACTGCTGACAGTGTTGTGATAATCCCTAGGGCAGGTTTGTGAATCTCTCTAACATGCTTTTTCTTTTTTCTGGGTTTTTTTTTTACACTTTTATTATGGAATGAAACATACAAAATATCACCCCAAAGATATATAGCTTAGGAAATTATTATAAGGCAAACACCCTTGCAACAACTACACATGTAAAAAATTAGACCTTTGCCAGCTACCCCAGAAGGGCCTCCATGTGCCCCGCCCCCAATCACAGACCGTCCATCCCTCCAAAAGTGACCGCTACTCTGAGGAGCACAGCAGTCACTTTCTTGTATCTCTTCACTGTTTTATCACCCAGGTCAGCATGCCTGGATACTATAATTTACTTTTGGCCAGGTTTTCACTTGGTATGCCTTTTAAGTCTTTCTTAATCTACCAGTCCCAACTATATGCCTTTCTTTTTTCATATAATTTACCTGCTAAAGACCCTCGGGCAGTAGACCCATAGAGTCTCCCACAGTGTGAACCTGCTGATCGCGGTCGCAGGAAGTGTGCTGTCCCCTCTGTCCTCTTCTCTTTCTACCAATTGGCAGCCAGATCCTGAGGCCCGATTAGTTTCAGGTTCAATTTCTTTCACAAAACTAAAAGTAGCACTGAGTTCTTTTATCAAGAGACATTTAACTTTGGTTCTTGCTCTTTCCGGATAGTTGATATCAACTATCTTGGTTGCTGATGCTCTGTGCCTAAAACTGTTAATATATGGGGGTTACAAGATGATATTCTCATTCTATCATTTTTTTTTCATTTATTAGCTGGAATAACTTTATTAGAAGAGGCTTTGCTTTATTGACTATTTGGTTACAGTGATAAAATTCATAAAGGAAAATCAAGAAAATGCTCGATTCTTTCCTTTTCTTTACCACAATGTTCAAGATCACGAATTGGTTCTCTGTCACATTCAGAAGGTAATCAACCAGTGGGTTTACTTAACTTCATTTTGTATTCATAAATTTAAACATATTTGATGCCACTACAACTCCTAACCTTACTGAAGCTCAAATTGTCCATCTTTGGCCAGCGGGACCCCTTCGATTTAACTTAGCTGGTGATTCCAGTAGTGTTGGATAGCTTCCTTGCTCATCTCATACATTGTTGGACTTGAAATTGGCTCTTTTTCTCAGAAGCCTCGGTTTCCTTTAAAGGGAATAATTTTCCAAACTACCGTCTGGGGAGTAGGAATGTTCATTACTATTAGGTTAGTCATTGTTTCTAGGATGTTATAACTAACAAAGCTAGGAAGTACGCATATTTAAAAATAAAACACCTTATGAATTCATAACTGATATTTCCAACTCGAATTCATAACTACAGGGTTTTTACCTAACATCTTCAATACTACATCCGTATCTCCTTTCTTCTGTACCAGAATCCTGGTTCTCAAGAATATGGGGGGTGACAGAATTAGAAGCTCCCATAGTAGCTCATTTGTTTTAACTCATATTATACATGTGATACTTTCAGAATGATATTACTAATACTACTGTTAAACTACTACTACTACTACTACTACTACTACTACTACTACTGTTGCCCCTGAAGCAAATGACTAGGACCTTTATAAGATACCTCTAGACAATGTGGCTTTTGTTACCACAGAAGAGAGCAAAGGTTGCCTTTGGTTTGTCCTCAACTGGTCTTTCGGAAGGTAGAACTTACACCCTAGCCTCACATTCACTATAGTTTATATTACACAATTTAAACATTTCGGGGTTTTGTAAGTTTACTCATCACCTGCAAAGTCCTTCTAGAAGGAAAAAAGAAGCCTCAATAAAAATATGACAATGAACCATATGACCACTAGTTCCTCTGCGGGGGGGAAAAAAGTCCTTCGGCTTTAGAAGGCATGCCCTGAAGGGTTTCCTGCCTCAGCAGGTCTCCCTAGTCTTTGCAGACCGTCACAGAATATGCAAAAAAGCAAAAATCAGTGAAGGTGGTAATCAACAATAAACCAAAGAAATTTCACCATGCACGTGAGTGCTGGGTGTGCCCGGTAAAGCACTCGTTTTCTTTCCAATACTCTTTCATTAGCAACTACAGGGCATAGGATGATGATTCCTATTACATATTAGTTTAGGGCTGTGCCATGATGAAATGAGTTTTCTCTTTTAAAGCAATGGACTGCGACGATCTCCTCATTTACCATCTCATATGGAAGAGTTTTACAATTTACATATTTGCTTTGTTTGTTCAGTGGTCTATATGTCATTTCTGTCTACTTCTATGATGTCTGTCTGCCTTAGGAAATTCCTGTATGACAAGCACTGCATTTTTGTATTTTGCTTTATAGACTATAGCACCATGTGCAAATAGATTCTCAATACACGCTGAGTTTATGATATTGAATTCACAAGCCATGAAAATAGAATGTATCTAGATTACTTTGTACCAGGTTGAGTGTCAGAAAGTCTGAGTTCTTGGCCCTGTTGTGTGCTGGTTATCTGTTTCCCAATAGATCACTGAATCTCAGTTTTCTCATCTGTAAAGACAGTGCTGGATGGATGGTCTCTACTCTCAAGCATCAAGATTTTCTTTTGTTTTCTTTCTCTTTTATTGTGTGTACCCTTCCCATAATGCATAACCAGGGCTTTAGTTACCCAGAAGCTTTTGTGTTATCTCCGAAAATCCTTGTAACATGTTATTTCCTATGTGTAGTAGAATGAGCACTAGGTTGGGAATCGGGAGACCTGAGAGCAGTGCTGGGAATATTGAAAAGTATCTCTCTGGCTCCTGCAAGTGACCCTGCCACAAGATCTAAAATAACACTGCAGACCTATACTAACAGGCTGAGAAGGGAAGATCATTTTGAATGAGGCTTAAAACCCCCATCCTCCCACCCCAGGTTGAATATCTTGAGGAGCCTCTTTAGTTGTGTTTTCCTTTGTCATCATGGTAGGGTAAACCCATTACTCTTCCACCTCTTATTTGCCAGCTCCCAACAAACACACACATGCACATTCCTGGGAGGCTCATTTCTGTCTGCCTATACTGCCCACTTCTGTCTCTTCATTGCAGTCATTTAAGATTTATTTTCTAAAAATTTATAAATACCTTTTAGCAATTTAGATTTATTTCATCGAGGTGAAAAATTCCTAGTAACTCTCTTGAAATTTTAGAGCATTTAATATGATAAATAGTAGCCTAGCTGGTGTGGCTCAGTGGACTGAGTGATGGCCTGTGAACCAAAGAGTCACCAGTTCAATTCCCAGTCAGGGCACATGTCTGGGTCCTGGGTTATGGGCAATGTTCCCAACTGGGTGCGTGCAAGAGGCAACAGATAAATGTATCTCTCACACATCAGTGTTTCCCTTTCTCCTTCCCCTCCCCTCTCTCTAAATAAATAAATAAAATCTAAAAATAAAAGTTTTAAAAATGATCGTCTTATAGTTTCATTTACAAATGCTTTCTGTTGACCTATTCATAAATGCTTATTATACTGGGGAAAAGAAGTTTAAAAGATGAAGTTCTATTTGGGATTTCACGGCTGACTCATGGTGTAACCTTGGAAAGGTCAATCTCCTTCCTAGATGCACTCCTCATATATTTAGATTACTAAGACCATGGCACAGCTTCCAAGAATATGTTTCTATGCCTTCCTCCCCCACATAAATATCCACAGCAACTAGCTTGGCTCTTGATTTGTATTCAAACACCTACAACATGTTTGTTGGAAGCTAATATACACAGAAGCTTTTAGTCTCACATCGGAGAGTCCGGAACAGGAAATGAAACCTCATAGGATCAAGTCCTGTGAAGAACTAATTTCAGGGGCTGTGGTTAAGACACTAAAAATGATATAACAACAAATCCAGATTCTGAAGCCAATGTCACCCTTTCACATGAGGCAGACAGCGGTGGTTTAACAGGCCTTCTGGGAAGCTCCTGCTGCCTTTCACTGACCCTAAGAATACCTACTAAGGAAATAATGGATATACCTATTGAAATGCTATCACAGAGTTGTGTATAATCACGAAAAGTTTTAACAGCCAAAAGATCATAAGAGAGGAGATTGGTTTAACACAATGTGGCAATTCATATAATGTAAAAAAATACACAGATGCTAAAAATAATGTTTCAAAATATATTTAATGGCCTTGAATATTCAAGTCATGCTGTTAACTGAGAAAAGAAAGTTAAAGAGTTCTATTAAAAATTATAGCTATGTATACTCAGCGAACCAAAAAAATGTCAAAACAGTTCCTAGAATTTTCTCTAGGTGGCAGTATTAGAAGTGATTTTTTTTTTTTAATGTGCTATTGGCATTGTTTTAAATTTTTTCCACTAAAGATTCATTTCTTTTGTGAAAAAAGAATAAAAGTTAAAGTTAAACAACAATGAAAAGGTGAGGTTATTTCCCAAGGCGAAACAACCGTCAAGAAAATGCAGGTCAAACTACGTAGTGTAAGTAATATAAAGTACAATATCAAGGTGATTGAATATCAAAGTCGAAGCAACAGGATCCTATACTCCCAGCATTCTCTTTGTGTAGGGAAACACCAGTCACTTCATTCACAACCACCCTACCATCATTCTCTTAGGGCTCTGTGTCAGGTGGCCAGGTGCTATTAGCCAGGTATGAACAGATAATATATTACTGATTATTAAGACATTTAACTCTGCTTTTGCTTTGAGTTTTTTAAAGTTTATCAGACTTGAAATAAAAACATAGGTGAGGGAAAGATATTGATCACCTGAAATGAGTAGGAATGTAAATATCTCGCCTCCCTTTTAATTTGATTGATTGATTTGTCCCAGAATATGACAGACTAGATGGTCAATCCTCTTTTACATTTTCATACAAACCCAAAAGGGAGGGGCTTTTCTTAGGGAAGATTCTCTCACTTGACAAAGTAAGACCTTGTTTATCTCCAGAAGTGACCTCAACATGCTAGGTTTCAGAATCTTCTACTTTCAAGCTACTACAACCTTTGGGTAAATTCCCAGGGAAGTATAGGCATCTAAAAAGAATGAAGTGCTCCCTTGGGGGTATACTTTACACAGCTAAAATTTCAGTCCTTCACAACTCCTTAGGAATTACTGAAACACATACTTTTTGCTAATTGACTTTTATGAACTTTTTTGTTTACTTCCACCAACCAAGTAATTTATACTGGTGGGTTTGTTTTGTTCCCGTGCTCATCCCTTTATCCTCAGAATCAAAAAAGCAAAATATATGCATCTAAAGTGTTAATGCTGGGCATCAGAGCCTATATTAAAACAATGAATTCAGCTTATATCTTAGTTAAGAAAATCCATTTTGGTATTTTGCCTTCTCCATGCTTGACTGAGTCTCCATATTAGAACTACTCTTCAGCAAGCACTACACATACAAAGTGTGACGAAAGTTATTGAATTCCAATAATGTGGTCTTAAATCTACCCTCATTGCCATTTTCCAGAGGCCCCTTTGGGAAATAAAAATAGATCAAAATAATGTATCTGACCAACAAGTGCAGCAACCATCCATTATTAATGTCCCAATGACACACCATAAGAGGGGATGAAGGATCTGTTCAAATAGTTTTTATAATACTGATTCAGGTTCCTTAAAGAACACTGTACTTTACTTTTAAAATCAGCAAACAGCTAAGGAACAAATTCAATTTCAATGCACTTTTCAAAACTCCAGATTAATTTTACCTATAAAATCATTTTAACCTTAATACTTACTTAGATTGACTATAAACTTAGAGAGGAAGAACTTTCTTTTCTCTAATTACACACACAGAATTCTATCCATATCAAATAATGAGAAGGGTTTCAGAAAGATCACAAAAGGAGGAGCAGAACCAATAAATGAGTTCTGAGCAAGCACAAATATCAAATGAACCTCTGGTCATTCCTTTCAACATTTGATCTGTGATTAATAAGCCCCATCCTATAATGTCCTAAATCTTATGCCCCTCTATCCTATTTAACCTCAGACAAAAAACCTTGTAAATTTCTATGGAAAATTCAGATGTATACAAATAAATTAATAATGAGTAATAAAATTAAAGAAACAAGTGAATGAGCTAAAGATGCAGAGAATAAGAGTAGGAAAATACTACAAGAGAGATTTATAAGGATAAGACAACATATTATTTCTCTATGATTTAGACCTTACCTACTTCCCAGAAAGGGAGGGGGCAGGTTGAAGGTGGTTTTTCAACAGTAAAGTATATTATTAAAGGTTTGGTTTTTTTTAAAGGTAGAAAGGGAAATGGCAACTAAGACACTTAAAATAAGAGAGTTGCTGCACTCAAGCCCTAAGTTTAGCACTATGGAAGAAGAAAATGTGTGGCCAGAAATGAGCAGCTGAAGGAAAAAACCTGTTGTAGGAAATTAGAGTCACTGTGGAATTATCAATAGTTAATACAAGAGGGTAGCAGTAGACTGAGTAGAGTGAACTAAGGACTCAGAACACCCACACAGGGTGTTCTTCTTTAGAATTTCATGGCATCTTTGTGACAGTAACTCGGACTTTGAGTGGAAGGCAAAAGCAAGGTTCAATGGAAAGAACCAGGTACAAAAAGAGGCCTGTCTTGGAAAGGGTTGAGTTCAAATGGAAGAGAGACAATAAGGAAATTACTAAGGAAAATGTATCTTTGGAACTAGCTAGCAAAAATAGACTCTATAATTAAACTTTGTCCATATTGCTTGTCCACTTACACAATATGCAGGGTTTGTGCTCCAGGGCTGGTCACACAAACGCCGTGGAGGTTCTCTCACTCCAAGCAGAGGGTAGAAAGTGTGTGTAGGATGGGGCCTCTCCATCACTCCAGGGGGACCTCTCTTCCTTTCTCCCTTAGGTTGGTGCAAAGGTCAAGACCATCAGCGACCCTGAGGAGCCTTCTGTATTAAAAAGGCCCCTACAGATTCATCAAACGGCAACAAAGGATGAGGATTTGAATGGCTAGCGTGACTCCAGTGATTTCCTTCAACTGGAGGTGACATGAAAGAATAAGTGGTTGGTGCTTTGAAATGGACATTCTGTTATTATACATTCACCACCAAGAGGCCATCTTGATACTGGAAAAAGCAGCTTGGCACCTAATTATAACAGCATTTGTACAATACAAAAAGAATAGGCCTATCTTAGAGGAAAATATTGGTTAGAGACACAGCTTAAGATCTATGAGTAGGCTATAGTGACAGTGATGTCTGGAGCAGTGTCTGGGGTGAGGGAGGAGTCAGGGGAGAGGGCTGAGGCAGCGGGGGTGAAGCACAGTGCAGGACAACAGATTTTCCTAGCCCTGGGCAGAGACACAGCAAGAGGAGGCCCTGCAAGGGGCATGTGCAAGGCTAATGAAATGTTTGGATAAAGGAAAAGCCCTCTGACTCCCTTCTGGTACAAGTTGGAAGGGAGAGGTGCTGTACTGGAATAAAATCTGTCAGTCTAGCCTGGGAAAAGGACAGGATTGGCTAGGTATACTGGATGCTTCCGGAGAGCATGAAAATTTGGGCCAAGAGATTTAAACTGAGGGAAGGGAGAAACATACACCTCTTCCTCTGGGATCTACATCATGGACATGAGGGGTCAGATCGCTTGCGGGACTGGTAGATCCTGGAGGCCATGTGACCGGGTGACCATGGCCAGCACAATGGAGTCCCCACATGGCCAGCAGCAGCAGTTGGCAATGGCCCCAGGTCCCTGGCGTGGAAAGCCGTGGCGGCAGTGTGGCGGTGCAAGCCACGTGCACAGACTCCAGGGAGAAGCCTGAAGCTAGACTGCAAGTGGGGACAAGCTACAGCACCTGAGTGTGCTGCAGCCACCTGCAATTCCCAAAGGATGGTCTTTTTAAATGGGAGAAGGAATTCCAGGTGCAGCCTTGGACTGGTCCTGCAGAGGCTGGCAGGGTTTTCCCCTGAGTGCTCTGGAGATGATGGGTTCTGAGGCAGAAGTCTGACATTCTTCCAAATTGTGTAGCTTTTGAATAAAAGACCTCTTTCCTTCCTCACCAAATCTCAGCCTCTAGAATTTGCCTATGGGGGACGGTGGGCAGTGAACCCAATTTCTGTTCGGTAACATAAAACGAAAGCTGAAAATGACTATGTAAGTAGAAGTACACAAATAAAATACACCAAAACATTTCTGGGGATTAGGATTGTAGGTAATTTTTTTTCTTTATCTGTATATTTATTTATATATAAGGAACATGAAATACTTTTTCAAAAAGTACTATTTGTTGGGTTTTGCTTGCTTCTTTGTTCTTTACCATGTACCCAAAGATCCTGCCTTTTAAAAATAAGAGGTAATGATATAGCTAAAAGACCTGGTTTGTAGTAATCATAGAAGAGCTAGGCAGAAGGTGGGAAAAATAACACAAAGGTTTTTATGTAAGGGCCCTGGAACTGAGGGAATGGCCAGTGCCCGGCCCTGCTCTCGGTGCTCTGCCCACAAAGATATTACAGCCAAGCCCTCGCCCATAAACTCACCCCAAACTTCCTTTAAATGTAACCAGAATACATTTTGTTTTTCAAACTGTGGGAGGTCAGCTGCACTGCAGGGCAGTTGCCAGGGTTTATGGAATGACAGAGATTTCCGGGAGAGGCAACTTCAATAAAGGAGTGTCAAATAGCATACGGCAAATGTAAATCGACACCAAGGCTGGAATAACCAACCCTCGGAAGGACTATAAAAAGCCAGCAGAGTCACACATCTCATCAACGGAACTCTATTTGCCTTGGGGCCAGACTGAGTCTGGGAGTTCTAACTACTTTGGCTGCCAAAGAGCAGGCAGTGCCCTGATCCACCCCAAGCAGGAGGCTGGTGTCCCGGAACCACCTCCTCTCTTGTGTAAGCACCAGGACGAGACAGGCCAGGACAGTGTCATTTATAACAGTGCATTCTCCATTTCACTTGTACAGACAAAGAGTCATAAAACATACTTATACATCACATGAATGACCATGGGAGGATTTTTAAAAGCTTTTTTAAAACATTATTTTTCAACAGAAGTAATGAGTTCATTGCAAAAGAAGTTAGAAAAGATAAGACAAAAGATTAATCAGAGACCATGCCCTCCTTATTTACCATGTATCTTTAGCTCCTAAGACAGTGCCTGGCACATAGTAGGCACTCAATAAGTAATCAACTGAGTGAAGAGTAATTAAATAAATCACTAACAGGTTCATACAAAGTGGTGCAAAACTTTCTATTCTGTGTCCTATATTTGTGGTTTTTTAATTCAATGGCATATCATGGGTATTCTTTTATGTCAATAAATATGTTTCATAATTTTATGGACATATAGCATTCCTTTTTTAAAAAAATAAAACAATATTTTTTTAACCAATCTTTTCTAGCTGGAGTGTCATTCTCTTAAAGACACAAATACCTTAATGGTCAACCAACAAATTCTGCTCATTTTTCCTTTCCTTAGACTTTAAATTCTATGAGAACAGAGGCCTTTTCTGTCTTACTTATTACTGGATCATCAGAACTTATTATATTGAACTTATGATCAATAAAGATTGAATGAACAATCGCTCTCGTCTGTTCCCTTATTTTAATTCCTATTGCAGCCACCCTGCCTCTGACCGAATCACTGGCATAGCCTCCGAGCTGGTTTTCTTTCTCCGGCATGTCTAAATCGCTTTTAGTGAATTAAATACCGAATAAATACCCCTTTAATTATGTGATGAACCCCCGTTTCACTATGCGGCTTCCTTGCTCAGAACTTAAACGTTCCACAATGTTAGGATAAACTGAAGTCTTTATTGTAGTTTATCAAGGACCACCATAAAAGAATCGCAGAATCCTTTAAAACAGGAAACTACCTTAGGGAATTTTCCATTTCAAACCATCATTTCACATCTGAGTAACTGAAGCTTAGAAGGTTCAATGGCTTGCCAAGGACACACGACTGGTTAGTAGCAGAACCCAGGTCTCTGGCCCGCAGACCAAGTCTTGTTCTTTCAGGCCATACCAGCTGCCTCCCGGTCTACCTTGGCAGCCCCATCTCCCGCTCAGATTCAGAGGAGACCGTTTCCAGACCATCCCTGAAATAAGCCTGACTCATTCTGGCCCTTGACATTTGCTCACTGCATTACTGTTGCCTAAATTGTCGTTTTGTACCCAATCAAATCTTTTTCAAGGCCCACTTTAAGCCCTTCCTCCTCTACAATGCCTTTCCCAAACCAAATTGAATTCTTTGTCCTCTGATCTTCAGCAGTACTTGCCTGCCATACTCATTCCAGCACTTAATTATATGTTGCCTTACAATGCTATTTCACAGCTGAGTGAAGTAGCTTGCTGCATGTGTAAGAAGGGGGAAAAAGTGATGGAAATGGAAAAAAAACAGCACTACAAGTGCTGAGCCAGCTAAATACATTTTGTTACTGGAACACAGCACTTAAGCACAGCTACCCAGCATTGCATCTTGATGTTTCTTTTACCATTTCTTATATTTAATGTAGAACACAATCTGAGGCCAACATTTCTGGCTTGCTAATTGTAAAGACTTAACAGCTAAAAAGCAAGATTATTTTTTATGCATTGAGACACTGGATGGTAAGGCCGTTGAGGGGAAGGATTGCACCTTATTTTGGTGTTCACAAGAGTACAGATTTTGGAACAAGTCTGATTACTTTTCTATAAGTAACTCTATGAATGTCCAAATTGAGGGTTTGCTATGCTATGATTTTGAAGTTGACAAATAATAAGCAATTGCTGCATGGACAGATACAATACTGACCAAGCTGGAAAGAAGATTGTTAAAAATTTTACTTAACAACTTTGCCCAAAAAACAAAGAAAAATGCTGTAATATTAAATATATTTAATTTACCCAAACTAATCACCAGTATTTCTTCCTATTCTATAATTTCCTATTCCTATTAATGCTTAGACATTTTACAATTTTTCCTAAGAAGTATATGTGTGTATGGGTGTGTATAATTTATATATACACCCATAGAAAAAGAGGTGGGAAATTTCTCTAAGGTAAAAGAATGAAAATGAAATACACATATGAAAGAGTTACAGATACCATAAAAATACCATAAAACTTATTTATTATTGATATATTGACATACAATACATCAGTATTTGAATATATTTCTGAGTCAGTGTCTTGGTAATTGAAATATTCACAGATTTATTGATATACTGTACAAACAGGCTATCTCCACCTCTTGGACCACAAGTCCATATGTGTCTAGATACTGACATATGCACACAAAGTCAAGGTCAGATCTTACAACCACGGCATGACTGAAATTCCGGAGGGAGGAGGAGCAAGGGCGGGTGCAGAGCATATGGATGTGGTAGTGGCTAGTCTTTCTATAATAGGGCGTGTACCAGAGTCTTCATAGTCTCTTCTTATTTTCAATTTCTACACTATGGCAGAACAAATAGAACTATAACTTTTGGTTTATACTCTACAAAGCTGATTCAATGTGTCTTAGATAATTCTGTTCAGTTTCTGACAGTTACAGTCTTTCTGTTTACCATGACTTGAGGACATCCCTTCAAATCATTGACGTGGGTGAGCAGCCATTTTAATACTAGACTTTGTACATACAAAAGCAGTATTTTCTCTCAAAGTTCTCACTCTGTAGAGCTATCTGCCTTTTTCAACAATACGGTTAACACAGAAATGTCTAGAATTCCACTTTAAGAAATGCTTTCAGGCCAAGCTCACAAGTTGCATAATAAAATGAATATCATGTCTTCACATTTATTTCTGATTTTGATCAAAAATTAATATCCAGCTTAATAATCCTGCATATTTACCCAATACTTGACCCTAAATCAATTTTGCTTATTTTCAAAAATCATTTTGTCATTATAAGGATGAAAATTAGGCACCACAGAGGACTTTCAAAGAAGTATGCAGAAGTCTCTAAAGAGGTTTCAAAAATGAATTCTCAAACTACTGTCCATATTACTTAACTGTTATTGTGGATAGATGCATATTTATTTCATACAAATATCTTATAACTGATTAACTCAATAGAATAAATCATATTTACTTATACCTCATAAAGAAGATATACATATAAACTATGCACATAACATAATGCCTTATAAGCAAAATTCAATAAATATACCTTCTCAATTATTGTTCCTAATAACAGGACCAGCATTATTGATTTTTTCCTTTAGCTCCAATGTTTGCTTGACCTAGCATTGTTATTAATCCGGTCTTTATTAAAATTTTGATATTTTATTACAGATTTTGGTTTCTTTAATATTGCATTAAAATATTATTTATCTTTATTTTTGTCACCCTCTTAAATTTTGTTCCTGAAGTAAGTCCCTCACCTTCTTCAACCTAATATCTACCAACACACTAGTTTGAGGAAGATGAGAAATATATTAAGTAGAACCTCCATCACCAAGCCCAGCCACCACCAGGCAGCCAGCAGACATGTGAGATAAATGCGTACTGCTGCTATATGCCACTGTGGACTGCTACATTGTGGAGTGGCCTGTCAAACTGATACAGCAATGACAATTGTAGGTCTATACAAATTAAGCAAGTGGAGCTAGTGGACGCTAAGAGTTATGGTTATGTTATTCAGTGCGATTGTTATTGGTTGCTTCTCTGGAAAAATAACTTAGAGGTTATAGAAGATTGTATTATTGATCTCTAACAGTCAATGCTCATCCCTTTGAAAGGATTATACTTCCTTACGCCATTGATTTCAGGCTTGGCCATATGACTTGCTTTGGCCAGTGAAAAGTGAGCCAAAATTAAGTAGATGGAATTTTAAGAGCTCTCAATCATTGTTTCTTTTTTGATTTCAGGAGGTCAGCCTATGCCAGATATAGCCTTCTCTTCAGCCTGGTCCTGGGTGATAAAGACATGGAGCAGAGCTAAGACTTGTGACAGTCATGTAATGTGAAAAATAAATATACCTTCTTGTTGTGGGCCATACAGATCTAGGAGTTGTTTGTTGCCAAAAAATAACTTAGTGAAAGCCAACTGAACCAGAGGAGTGACTACTGGGAAAGAGAATGTAAGCCTACACAATTCGAAGATGATATGACTGCATAGTTAGAAAACTAACAAAGAAAAAAAAATCTATCAGATAGTGAAGTAAAAAAATTATTATCGATAGTTATCATATGTACAAATAATAAGCTCTAGAAAATTATAATTGAAGATTTAATTAACAAGACACCATCAACAAAGATAAAATATCTGGGAACGAACTTAAGAGGAATGTGGAGGACCTAAATGAAGAAAACATTAAAACACTACTGAGGATTTTTTTAAATGAACAAATGGGATAACAAAACATGTCCTTGGACGGGAAGAGTCCACATCATTAAAATAGCAGCCCTCCCTAAGCTATTTGTGATTCCTAATACAAATAACAGGTTTTTATTGGAGAGTGGCGTAGGAGTTGAAGGATGAGGACAAGAAATAGCCTATTCTAACATATAAATGGACAAACAAGAATAGCCAGAGAAAACAAAAACAAAACAAAAGAGCAATGAGGGCAGACTAGTCTAGCAAATATTAAAATATAGATCTCAGCAATTAAAACTGTGCAATACTGAAACATAAATACAGACACTGAAAAGTATAAGTCCAGAAGTAGATTAAAATACACATGGGTATTCGAACACGTGATAAAGGAGGTATCTCAAATCAGTAGGGGGAAAAAATAACTAGATAGGTATTTAGAAAAAAAAATAAGTTGAATTCACTGTTTACCTGAATAAATCCCAAATGGATTAAAGATTTAAATGTAAAAAAAGTAAAATTTACTCTTAAAAATATGTAAATTATTTATTTATAACCTCATAGTGGGCAAGACATTCTGGATTCAAAATCCAGTGCCAGCAAAAGAAAAATACTTGACTACAGTAGGGAAAAATAGAAAGAAAATAAAACATCTATGTAGTGAAAAAATAAAAACAAAACAAACGAACAAAATATATGTGCAAATGTGTACACACACGCATGCGCGCGCACGCACACACACACACACACACACACACACAAAAGGTCTGTCCGGAAGGTATCCAGCCATGCAATATGAAAAATAGAGACATTTATTGAAAAAGATACAAGCTACAAGAAACATTGTACTTTGTACAATGATGCCTCAGTCTCCTTCAAATTAGGCACCTTGGAACCTCACACACTTCTCTCAATTGCCATCAGCTGCCCTGTCATATTTTCCTGAATCTCGTAAAGATTTCCTGAAATCTCTTCCCTTTCAAAGGTGATTTTAGTTTTGGGAAAAGCCAGAAGTAGCAGGACATCAAATCTGGGCTGTAGTGGGGTTGAGTCACTGGGGTGATTTGATGTTTTGCCAAAAAACTCTGCACGAAATGTGATGCATGAGTGGGTGGGTGTGTTGTCGCGATGAAGCTGCCAATCATGACTTGCCCATAGATGTGGCCTTCTGAATTATCCGAATAGTTTCCACAGAGGAATGTTCAAGCTTAACGCAAAATGTGATGCAAATTTGTTCTCTTCTCGCTCAGTCATTTTGAGTGCGATGGCCACACAGTACAATGTTCGCTCAATGGCATCTACCACCCCCACTGACTAGTACAGTGGAATCATCATTGTTCATGTATGTGCATTCCAGTCCACTCTCCTTGACTGCCAGGTTACATCAATGTCACGCAAGCTGTTCTTGTTATATTAACAATGGCCAGGATTTTTCTGGACAGACCTCGTATATTTACCTTAAGCAAAGTCAAAAGACAATTAACAAACCAGAAAAAATATATATATTGCAATTCATATCCTAGGGCTTATTCTCCTAATCAATACAGAGTTCTTACAAATCAGTAAAGGAAAGACTAACAACACAACTGAAAAATAAGCAAAGAAATGAACACAGTTCATAGAAAAGTAGTACAAGTGGTCCTTAAATGAAAAACTGTTCTACCTTTCTCATATTAACAGAAATATAAATTTAAACTACCCTAAAATATCATCTTTCAGCTACAAGTTAAAAATTCAAAAATTTGATAACACAAACTATTGGCAAAGGTGTAGGAAACAGGCACTCTTATACATTTCTGATTAGAAGATAAATTAGTACAACCACTGGGAGAGCAATTTGGTAATTTGTCAAATTCCAAATGTATATACACATTGACTTGCAATCCTACTTCTGAAAATTTATGTCTTCAACATATTTACACATTTTGTGAAATGAGTTATGTTCAAGTCTATTTATTGCAATACAATTTGTAACAGCCAAAGACTGGAAACAGACTAAATGTTCATCAATAAGGGATTAGTTAAGTAAATTATGCTACACTCATTCAGTAGAATACTACACAGTTATAAAACCAAATGATGATAATAAAAAGATAAGATCCCCATTTAGTTTAAAAAGCAAAGTGTAGCTCTGGCTGGTGTGGCTCAGTGGGCTGAATGCCAGCTGCAAACCAAAGGGTCGCCGGTTCAATACCCAGCCAGGGCACATGCCAGGGTTGCGGGCTGGGTTGGGGCCATGCGAGAGGCAACCACACACCAACGTTTCGCCCCCTTTCTCTTTCCCTCTCCCTCTCTCTAAAAATAGAAAATAAGATATTAAAAAAAATAAAAAGCAAAGTGTGGAAGAGTGTGTATAGAATAGCATGGGAAGAAAAGCAAACTCATATTTGCTTATAAATACATATACAAACTCAGGAAGTGTCTTCAAGGAGCACATAAGAATCGGTGCCTACCTAGTTGGGGTGTGGAAGGGAGAAGCTGAGCAAAAGAATCAACCATCTGCACTGGAGGACGGAAGAGGGACCTTGTACTGTATATCCTTTAATATTTTTAAATTTTTGAACATTGTGAATCTATTTCATATTAAAAAATTTAAAACAACAAAAACCCCAAACCAGTTTGCTCTGTGTAATTTAAAGCTACAGGGTCATGGTCTAATTATATCGTCTTCCATGAAGCCTGCTCTTTAAGGACACTGTGTTTTAGTCAGTTGTCCATGGAGAACCATCATTCTTTACCACTAGCCTGCTTTGAAGAGTATTATCTTACTTCTCTGTCTAAAATATCCCCTTCTATCTAAGAAATAAAGCAGCTTATCCAAGCACAACAATTCAATAATTTCACCATTAAAAGCACTTCTGTTACTGTTCTTCTAAGCACTTTTAAAAAGCTGAAAACTTCAATTGAACAGACTGCTCATTATAAGATAAAATGCAATTTATACATTGATTGAAATGGCTTGATGAGGACCTTAATAATCCTTTGCTTTGAATGAGAAGCTTCAGTATGTGGAAGGAAAAAGCTCACTCAAAATGATAATGCAGGGCTCAGAATAGTACTATTAGTTGAGCCATTCCGTAATAAGGCGTATTTGCTTCATTATACTGAGCTGCCTATCATTTTCCAAAACAGCAGTAATAGGATACTATCATTAAGTCACAGAGCATCTTAGAAGAGCTAATGAGATAAAATATTGAAGACACCAGGTTTTCTGCAATTACTGTATCTACATGGACAGAATTAAAGGAGAGGTTGAGGAACAAATAAAGGGGAAGGGACAGGTCAAAGAAAGAAACATCACCCTAGGAAGAGAAGACCTGCATTCTACTTACATTTTCCCATTAACTAGCCCATCATTTAATCTGCCTGGGGATCAGTTCCCTGATTTGTAGAATGTGGACAATGATACCTTATATAGTATGGTAGAGACTCTGCCTTGTACTCACCAAACCCATTTCCTTTTCCTCCCCAACACAGTGCTAAACTACATTTCTCAGAAATACCAGGCACTTAGGTGGGATCATATGACTGCATACTAGCCAATGAAATATTGGTGGAAGTGATATTTCATTGTCAGGCCTGGTCCCTAAAACCTACTTTGGGATCCTCTGGGATCCTCTATACACTCCCCCTTGTTTTCTGGCTGGATTTGGAAGATCCAGTGGAAGAATCTGAGGTCTTAGAAAAATGGCTCTACTGTGTTCGATACGGTAGTACTTGAAATGTGGCTAAACCATACTGAGCTATACTGTAAGTGAAAAATACACATGGGGCTTTGAAGACTTAGTATAAATAAAATCATTTTTGAAACTTATTAATAAATTTTATATTAACTGCATGTTGACATAATAATATGGAAAGACTGGGTTAAAAATAAAATACACTATTAAAATTTATTTGACTGTTTCACTTTTTCAATGTAGCTACTAAAACATATGTAATTTGCATTCATGGCTCATATTAGATGTTTATTGGACAGTGCCACTTGAGATGGAAGGAGCCTTGATCCCTGAATGACTGCACAGTGCGAGCTGCACTACTACAGTGCTGTGCTGATTCCATTCCAGAACACACTTGCAAGGGGAAACTGCAAAGCTCGACCCTTGTTCTTTCAGGAGTCCATTCGAAAGCCCCTGTGTGTGTACCTACCCTAACTGAGATCAAGAAAAAAGGAACCTGTGCACACCGAGGGTAAAGGGTATAAGGGAAGTGTATATTATAACATGATCTTGGCAACATGACCCCAGAAACATTTGGCAAAGCTGGCAGAGGAAAAGATTAATTGGAGGACATAGAGACTTCCCTTCACAGGTAGTAATTCACACTAAAGTACAGAATTGCTCAGTTCTACCTGCCCCTCCAAATCTTCACCATTGTAACTAGTACTGGCACCCACACTGACAGCACCATACCAATCCTGGGCAGATGCTCTAATTCAAAGTGATTCGAACAACACGCACTGTGCATCCTGAATGGTGAGAGTGCCGTCCTTTAAAACATGGACTTGAGAGAAGTATTTTCAGTGCCACACAGTATCTTAAGTGTCAACAGTGCAGGAAAAGGCAATTGGTTGGATATCATATTTTCCTTCTTTCTTTGTAAAAAAATCCTTCAGATACATTATAATATTAATTTTCATACAATATCAGTAAGCAACCTTATCAAATAAATATTTTGCAGACAACTGCCAGATGATTGGGTCATGGGATGTATGTGGATGCCTACTTCTCCACAAAACTCATTCAAGTCTTTTGTAAGCAAGATCATTGCTAATAATCTGCTTCTATTTCCTATTGCTAATTTCATGGATGAAGCAAATAAAATGTGTTAATGAGTTTTCCCTCTCTCTCTTTCTCTTCTCTTTTCCTTGAAAGTAAAGATCTTGTCTGAAAAAGTCATTCACAAAGGTACTAAAGAAAGGAAGCAAAATCTGAGTCTTAGGTATTTCTTGGATATATCAGTTACAGTAAACCTTCTATAGTTAATAGCAAAACATATAGTTTTGGCTCACATAAATACAAATTCTCAATGAAAATCTTCTTTTTTTGTAAGATATGTATATACTTATTCAGCAAGCTCTATTTTTAATAATAGATATGTTATAAATGAGGATTACTCAACTGCAATTGTGGTATCTTCAAAGTTAAGAACATTGTAAAAAATGAACATCGTGTCTAGCCCCTCTGTTTCACTCTCTTTTTAAGTGATTAATGCTTAAAAATATTAAACATGAAATATGCAATACTCATCATTTTTGCTTTCATAGTAAATATGTAATAATATCAAATATGTAATGATATATTGATAATATGTAGTATCTCAAACATCATATAGTAATAGTGATACTTGTTTAATGTTACTACTACTGTGTCAAAAATTCTATCCACATTCTTTTCTAAACATCATTATTAATACTTTGCATTATCTACCACACTTATCTTCTGAACAGAGCAAATTATAATATAAAAAGACCTAGTTATGTAAGACCAAAATCAAATATAATCTAACAACTAAAAGCAAGGGGCACCTTTCCTAGTTGTATAAAGAATGATAACCCCTCAACAATAACAACAAAAACAACTCAATTTAAAAATGTGAAGAGGACCTGAATAGACATCTATCCGAAGATGGCAAACAGATGACCAACAGACACATGAAAAGATGTTCAATATCACTAATTATTCAGGAAATGCAAATCAAAACCATAATGATATCATCTCACACCTGTTAAAATTGCTATTATTGAAAAGGCAAGAAACAACTTGTTGACAAGGATGTGAAAAAAAGAGAACCTTCATACACTATTGGTGGGACTGTAAATTGGTGCAATCACTATGGAAAACAGTATGGAGATTCCTCAGAAAATTAAGAATGGAACTATAAATCCAGCAATTCTGCTTCTGAGTATCTATCAGAATAACACAAGAACACTAATTTGAAAAGATATACTCACTACTATGTTTAATGCAATATTATTCAAAATAGTTAAGATATAGAAACAACCGAAGTTGCCATCAATGGATGAATAGTTTATACATATAAAATGAAGTAGTACTTAGCCATAAAAGAAATGAACTCTTGCCATTTGCAACAATATGAACAAAGCCTTGAAGGTATTATGGTAAATGAAATAAGTCAGAGAAAGACAAAAATACCATAATTTCAGTCATATGTGATATTTAAAGAAAGCAAAGCAAACAAGCAAAATAGAGCAAAACAAACTCATAGATACAAAGAACAGATTAGTCCTGACCAAAAGGGAAGGGGTTGGAGGGTAAGCGAAATGGGTAAAGGGAGTCATCTGTATGGTGATGGATGGGAACTATATTTGCAATGTTACCACTTTGTAGTATATACAGTTGTTGAATTATAATGCTGTATATCTAAAACTTATACAGTCAAAGAACTTTAAGTATGCATCCGAAACTACATTTATGAAGAAATATATACAGAATATATATATGACATAGGATATATATATAATATATGAAAATAAGATTTCCTATTTTTCCCCTTGAATTATGAAGGCAGGGACTTCATTTTATTCACTGCTGAATCTACAGCATCTGCAACAGTGTCTTACATGCATCAGAAATTCAATAAATAATTGTTAAATGGAAAAAAAAATGACAGCCTTAAACAAATGATTAAGACTGAAAATAACTTCTCTCTCTCTTTTCCACTAATTTTATTTTTTTCATGTGTTTTAAACTTTTGTTCTGTGAAGTATGGCTTGCATACATAAAAGTTTATAAATCATAAATTTATATCTTAAATAACAATAAAGTGAATATGTGTAACCATCACTGTGCTGAAGAAATTGAACACTGCTAATAGCCAAGATAAGCCCTTTGGTCTAGAGATTATCAAGCCTATTACTTTATGGTAATCACTTCTTGCTTCTTTTTTATCATTTCACTTCCTTAGCCTACATGTCTAAATAAAGTAGTTTCATTTTCCCTGTTTCTGATCTTTACATAAATGGAATCAGACAGTAAATAGTCTTTTTTCAAAGAACTTTAAAAGCATATTTGTTTTGTTTTGCCTCTTTAAGCTAACAAATGACTGGATAACAATAATTAGCAATATTTAACCTAACAATATTATTTCAAATCCTGTGTGTTTTCTATCATGAGCAATGTTCTAATATACAGAAGGATATTTAATTTGTATGTAAAGTATAAAGCGTAATAAGAAAATGAACACTCAGGTAACACATTATCCAGCTCTAGAAATTTCCCTCACTTCTAAACTGGGTTTCCTAACAGTTTCCAAACTAGTTGGACTTGAAAAAGAAAAGTGAGGGGAAATGTATAGAACTATTGAACTACTGTGCCAACTCTTAGTGACTTGGTAGTTCAGATCCTCTATCTTTGCCAGTAATGTGACCAAACCAGCCTGATCTCCTAACTCAAACCCCTTGGAGCTGCTCTGGTCTACATGGTGACTGAAGCTAATTTATTCCCATGGTCAAGCCGCTGAGGTTACACTGCAGAGAAAGGAACAGAGGCACGTAGATCCCCCTGGGCCTGAGGTGCTGTAAGCTGTTTCTCTCTGAACTCTGTTCTCAGTATGCAGAAGGCTCTGCCCACAAAATTATTTTGCCGCTCTGATTCCAGTTCTGGAGGCATAGTATGACAGCTCATGCCTAATCCCTCAAGATGCCTTACCCGAGTGCTGCTATGGAGTGCTTTCTGGCAATAGTCACTTCCTCTGGGTAATATCCAGCTCGTGACAGGGCTGAACAAAAGCTGCAATATCTGGCACAGGGGCAAATATTTATTCATTCATTCAACAAATGTTTATTGAGCTCCAAGAGTGTAAGGCATTCTGTGAGGTAATATATGCCACACAGAGCATGGAGAGGCAAAGCAAGAGTTCTAGAAAAACTCTGCACATGGACAAAGGTAAATGGTAAAAATCTCTGAAAGAATGAAATAGGATTTATATAATAGCTGTTACCTTTTTGGAAATAGGAGAATTAAGTTATTTTGGGCTCTTATATCCTAAGAGATCCCATAAGGTCAGAGGGTGTCCTGTTAGACTCCACCACTAACGTACCCCTGGGCCTCACCTGTGTGCTAGAGCCACAGCAGGTCTCTCTCCCTGACTACAGTAGCTCCTAAGGGTGGAGGCCAGAGAGTGTCATTCCTCTTTGAATTTCTAATGGCTGACATAGGAAGCAGCCTTCATAAATAACAGGTAAATTAATGAACAAATATTTGCTACCTGAAATTTCAAATAAAATCTAGAACAAAACCTAAAAATAGGTGTCTTATGGAATTTTTCCTTAACACAAAGAAGTCATGTCTTAAGATGTTGCCATACATGTCAATTTGATTATTGAATAGCTCTAGGTATTCTAAGCAGATAGATCCTTTAAAAAAATAAAAAGTTTCTACAGAAGGTGGAGTATTATAGGCACAATTGAAAACATGGTTCCTGCACCTAACTCAGGAGTCATCAGTTGTTAGGCATTCAGGGCAGACACTCAGCCAGCATGCAGCAGTGAGGCCACGCCTGTGGTTTATAGCTGGCATCCATTCTGATTGGTCAGTGCTTACTTCATGCTGTGTGTTAAATATACGGATATCACGCATTATGTAGAAAGAAGGATACTGACTATAAAATGACAATCACATCACAGTGGATAAATTTTCCACTGTGAAAATGGAGTTGTAGAAGGAAATCTGAAAACTATCACTGAATTGTACTTATACTTTAATTAATAAAATAGTTATTCAGTTTATTTTTGTATAAACACCTTAGATAGAAATTCCTTAAAAAAGAAAAACCTTTATAAGAAAGCTGGAGTGACTAAATTAATACCAGAAAAAGAAAAATTTTAAAGCAAAAAAAAAATTACTGGGAATAAAGAAAATCATTTCATAATGATAAAAGAGAGAGCTTTTCAAGGGGATATAACAATCCCAAATGCATCTAATGAGAGAACTTCAAAATACATTGAAAAAACCGATAGAACTGCAAAGAGAAATAAAGTCCACAGTTATAATTAGATATTTTAATACCCCTCTCTCAATAATTAATAGAACAAATAAACATTAATCAGCAAGGATACATAAAAAGGGAAAATCTGAACACTGGTAACCAACATGACCTAACAGACATTTTAGAATTCTCTCTCAACAGCAGAATATACATTATTTCTAAGTGCCCATGGAACATGTACCATAATAGGTCATAATCATAAAACAACTCTCAAAAACTTTTTAAAAATTCAAGTCATAAAAAGTATGCTCTTTGGCTAAAATGAAATGAAATTAGAGTAATAAAAACAACAATAAAAAGATCTCTGAAAAATCCCCAAGTATTTATAAAACAAATAATATACTTCTAAATAATCTATGAGTCAAAGGAGAAATCAAAAGGTAAATTAGAAAGCATTTTAAATGAATAAAAATAAATATATAAGACCAAAAATATTTGCTGCTGCTAAAGCAGTACTTAGCAGAAAATTTATAGCACAGAAACCTTCTATAAAAAAATGAAGTCTCAAATCAATGACCTCCGATTCCACTGCAGGAAATAAAAAAAAAGAGCACTAAGATAGGATACACAGAGAAACCCTAAAAGTGTAGTATACATTTGGTCATTAATAAGCGATCCAGGGACAAACCTTCTCAAAGACTCTTAACCATTGAGGATGAATGCCCACAGTCATCGGATCTGATAAACACTGTATGAAGCACTTGGCAGAAACATTAAGTCCTTTTTAAAAGACCAAAGAAGTTAAGAAAGGAAAGAAGGACACATGCACACTGTATTTATTCACAGGAAGTAACCACTGCGGATCATGTGTTTTATGAGCTCTCTCTCATACTTTATGAGCATATTTGACCCTTGCTACTTTTGTGGGAGGTTAAAACTAAACTTTCATTAAAATGAGTTAATATTATTAAACAACTACAAGGAGCCACAGAAATTGTCATTTTTATTGGTCCAAAATTTTCAAATATTGGCAATTTCATACTGTTCAAGGTAATAATTCCTGATACTGCAATAGATATGTTAGAAGAGCAAAAATTCGGTAGGTTTTCAGGTTTATTAAATGAACACAATACCTCTTTTTCACTTTTATTTTTGAATTTCTTAATTCTCAGACCATGACTCTTTCCTCCAAAAAACTTTTCCCCACCAAAGGCACAATTTAATATCCAATATATCCAATAGGCCACCCCCCCGAACTCCTACCACAAAGACATCCTTCTAGAGACACCCAAAAGGTTTTATGGGATCATATACATATACATGTACATTACTTTTATTTAAAAGGCAGTTTTCTTTCTCCTGAGAAATTTATTCAAGGTTATGCAACATTGGCATATTCCAATTTTAAAAAACTGATGTGCAAAGAAGAACCATCAAAGCATAATTTAAGTCATGACTTCCTATTCATTTCACACATAGAGCTTAAAAGTGATCAGCTTTCAAAGTATGTGTCAAATCATTTCAATTATAAAAGCCAGTTTGCACATATGTTTCAGAAATGTGTCTGTCATACGATGTGAAGTATATGTATAAATTCAAATAAGTGCTGCATTAAATAACACACTCAGGCGCAAGTTCCAAAGCATCATTTACAGCATTTACATCCTTTACATGCCAGAATACTCAAAAGCCTAAACTAAATTTGATACTTTAAAATGTAGGTCAACACTGGAATAAGAAAAGCAATTACACTGCAGCATTTTATGTTAATTACACTGGTATGGGGCACAAACATAAGGTTAGATGAGGTTATTTGGGAAAAAGTATGTTGATTTTCATCTTAATCTAAAGATAAAGCCCAGATCCTATTAAATGGCTTTAAAATATATGAAAACTATACTGTGAGGTTTAACATCCTTCCTATTTCCCACAAATATAAAAAGTCTGCCTTTTGGAGCTAGGATAAGGGAAATAGAACAGAGAAAGGTCAATTTTAAAGAGGCATTTTACCACATTTCAGATAAATCATACTTCATGCAAGCTTCATCTGTCTCCCTTATGTCCTAGAACTTCAGTGCACTTGAGTAAGAACGTGAAGACTTCCATTTGGCACAATGTCAAGGTAGGGGGTGAAACAGTGCCCACCAACACAGGCATGCAGTATGCAGGAGAGACACTGGAGACTCTCATGTCCAGCTCTCAAACTAAACAGTTTGGTGACCTCTGTCCATCTTACAAGGAATTTCACATAAACAATATCCTACCTGAACTGTGCAGCAGGAAGAGGTCCAAAATACTGTGGGGTCCTACACAGGCTGCCGCAACTTCACGTCCCTCAGCCAAGTCATCCGCTTCTGTCAGTTGCTCCGCTACCAACCAACAGGTTGAAGCAGGGCACAGACAGCCCAGATCTTGTGACTCAGTAGATTTGTTTTTTTTAGCCAGCTGTCACTGGCTAACCAGCTTTACAAATAGAGAATATAAAACACAACATAGAACTTTCCATACCTAAACACTAACAGGCTTTGGGTCTGACCGCCTGGAGGCTTGTTATGAACTGTAGCTACAGTAAGGTTTCAAATCCTCAGGCCCTCAGTTCCCAGACTGCTAACTGGAATTTCAGTCCACATGTGCCCCTCACAATTAGCAGGGTTATTTTAGGCACTGACCTAAGTTCTCAGAGAATGTAAGCTGATGGCAAAGAGGTGTCTAATGTGTCAGTTGCTTGATTACAATAGAAAGCTCATTCGAGAAGTTCACAATCTGTGTGTTGTGTTTCCTCGACACTCCACTACATGGGGTTTTACTTTAAATTATACACCTATCTTTTAATAATCACAGAGAGCTTAGGCCTCATCATGAATAATAATAATTCAACAGAAGTATGCAAGTGACTCAGGCAGCTGTTTTATAAAATAGTTCTAAGTTTTGACTGGCAGTATCCAGTCACATGGTGTTTTGCTCCACAAAAAGTTCTGGTAAAATCAAATGAACTGCCTAGAATCTTATCAAGTTTATTCACTCCCTTCCGGGCTCTTAAAGAGAAAGCTATAAATACAAAAATACTCAACACTTTTTTATAATTATGAATGTTAATTCCCCTCTGCAAACTGGTACACATCTACTAAGGCCTGCTATTGCTAATAAAGTACTCCACCTACTGGCTGATAGGGCCATCTTGTAGACACACATGTCTTGAGAGAAATAACCTAAAAAGAAACAGTAGAAGGGAATTGTGTTCTGCCTCCTTACCCGTGAGTACCTCCATACAGCACTGAGTGTTCTGACTCCCAGAGGCAGCACAGGATAAAACCATAAACCTTTCAACTTCCTCATCAACACCCTTTCTCATGGTTTCCAGAAAAGTCAGAACTCAGGGAGAAATCATGAATTCCCAGGAGGGGGTGGAAATAAATTAGAAGGAAGAATTTCCTGGGTTGGAGATCTGCTGAGAACTACTTATGGAAAGAATTAGTCAAACTTCCTTCCAAGAGAAGTTTAAATAAAAGTGTTGATAAATCTGTTAGGAAAGGTTAGCCAGGATCTCCCTAAAAAGAAAGCCATGAGAGTCTTGTCTCTTTCCTTGGCTACTGTTCTCAAACTTCCTGACAGTCACCTCACGGCAGGAGCCTCAGTACTCCCAGGCTCTGCCAGCTGCCTCGTGTCCTGATGGTCTTGTTACATCCTCCTCACTCCCTCAACAGGGCTTGCTAGGTGGCAGTTGCTCTATCAGGTTCCTCTTTGCAGACTGGGCCTTTAGCAGATGGCAATAAATGTTTGCTGAATAAATTAATTCTGGGATATTACAGAATCACCAGAGCACATGTGGCCTGCTTCTGGGTTCAAGCTACTCCCACCATTTTCCCACTCTGCTGAGACATTGTTAGTTCGGGGTGACCAGGGGCTCTGAGGTAGCACAATGGATGCTGGGTAGACTCATTATAAACTAGACGGATATCTGTGGAAAGCCCAAACAAATGAATAACCACATGCTCAGTTTTTAGTACGCGTATGCTTAGAGCCCATTCTCAGCTTCAGTCTTACGCCAGGTCTGCTCTAGGCAGTCGGTTCCAGTGAAAAATATGAACCTGCACCCCGGCAGCCAAAAGGCTCTCACGCAGCTCCCTCTCTACAGTGCAGTTACCGTTTTCTCTAACACACCAGCTCCCACTCCCCACAAGCAGAGGTTCTTCTACTCGTGACGATATCTCGGGAGAGATACTTGGGAGAGGTATCTGCATCCAAGTCAACTTACAATGTGGACGAATCACAGACTACAGAGGCCACCAACTGGTGGGATATTAACCTTCAAGTTCCTTGATTATCTCTCAAGAATACGAAAAAAAGCATATTATCTATTAGGAGTGGTGAAAGTATTTGGACCACTGGAATATCTCATTGAAGTTACTTTTTTCATCACTGGTTTTTATGTAGAACTTGACAGCACAGACTGTGACAATTTTTTTAAGACAGAGAGATATAGGCCTAGTTCTGTGGTCAGTTACGTCCTGGAAGGAAAAAAAAGGAACATGCACTTCACTGACTCCTATTTTTAATTCTCATTTAAATAGCTGTCAGCTCTTGCCAGCACAAAAGAAGAAAGATGACAAAATCAAGACAAGATTTTCCAACCAGAATAAACTATTAACATTGGTCTTGAAAGCTATGCTTATCTGAGAATTTACATATTCCTCAGAGAAATTAAGATGCATCCAAATATAATTTTCCATAAGTCTGCCACAATTCAGAATATTTTACATGTGTATGTGTATGTGTATGTTATATGTGTATATATATGTATGTATGCATGTATGTCTATATATATATATTCCAAATAAAGGTATTTGACAGAGTTAGCTGCAACAGGGATTCTAAAATTCCTATAAGGGAAGTGCATTTAATGGTTCTCATTGTAAAATGTATTTATCCATTTAAACATAAATTGTTCATTCAATATCCTTTATGTATTAAGCATTGTGCTCAGGTCTCAGGATTTTAAAAATGAAGAGAACTTGGTCCTATCCTCAAGAAACTTTCAATCTAGACAGATAGACAGATAAATAAAAGATTACAATGTAGTCTGAGGAGCACAGTGATAGTATCTTCAGAAAGTGTCATGAGAACAGGAAGGAGAGGGGGTCACCTAAGCCAGAATAAGACAGTGAAGTCAATTACAGGAGGTGAGAAAGCCAAGTTCTAAAAGACAAGTAAGAGAGCTGAACTTGGGTTTTGGGAGAAAGCATTTGAGGAAGAAAAAGCATCCTATGGTATGTTAATTAATTCCATGGGGGAAATCCTTTCACAATGTGTACATGTATCAAATTATCACACTGTACACTTACATCTCAGTAGGAGAAGAGCCTAGCTTGCAAGGGTGGGAGTGAGCAGAGGGTGAAGAGATGGAAGCACAGAACAAAATACCTCCTCACACCTCAGGCCGGCACAGAGAAAGGGATGTCTAGGACCACAGTCTGCAGTACCCCTTGATCCTGTGGGCTTCTGTGGGTCTTAGTGGGGAAGACTTCAATGAAAACAATTCAATGAAGTGATTTAGTTTCCCATTTGATTCATGAATCAGCACAGATAAAGTCACTTGCTGATATGTAAAAATTACATAATTGGTGTTTGATATTAACTCTCTGTATAGCATTTACAACCTAAATATGGGTGTTACTATAAACATAAACTTCATTTTTAAAGGCACACATAATATATTTTAAGGCAATGACTCAGAATCACAGTCATTGGAGTTAGAAATCTTCTGGTTCAATTTCCTCTAATTGTAGAGGAGGAAACCAAGGCCCAAGGAGGTTGTCATTTGCTCCAGTCACATGCTAGAAAGGGGCAGCCCCTGCAAGAACGGAGGTGTCTGCGTATCTTACAGCACACAGTGCCCGCCTTCAGTAGTTGCTGGGGTGGGGAGTGGTTGGTAATGTATAATATATACAGTAGTATCTTAGGATTTATAAAGAGATATTGTTGGAAATTAAGCACTGTGTGAAAGGTTGGGTAAGATTTGTATTTTAGAAGGACCACTCCTTGTTTTGACAGGGGAATGAGTACAGGGGTCTTTTCAATAACTCAACAAAGGATGATATTTGGACCATAGCAAAGGCTGTGGGGATGGAAAAAAATAAGAGTGAATAAATTTTGGAAACAATAAGGAGCAGTAAGAGACACGATTTGGTAACTAGTTGGACACAATGGGTGAGGAAACAGAGAAGTTGAGCATGGTTAACTCCTCATTTCCTGAACAGGTGACTGAATAACCCTGGAGAAGGTATCTAGTGGGATGTAGGTGAGGCATTTAGGGAGAAAGGAGATGCCAAGTAGCCTTGAAGTGAGCAGAATTAACCTGAAATCAGTGGAATGACAGATGTCACAGTCAGATCATCTCACATCCCTCAGGAAGCTAGATGACATTCTTGGTATTTTAGGTAGTTTTTGCTCCCAGAGGTATATACGAGTACATAAATTACAATCACTATTAACTAATAATACTCATGTACTTTAACAATATCTTCAACTGCCATTTTGTATCATTTTTAGATTTCCACTTCTGGCTATGGCAGGCTGGCCTATGCAAATCAACCATTTCACTGAGACCAAGGAGACAAAATGAACATCAACGACAACAAAAGAATCAGTTTGAGGGCAGCAGAGAATTAGCAAGGCAGCAGGGATTTAAGAGCCTAAGATCTTACAGGGAGTATAAATAGAGAAAGATGAGGTATATGGCACTATTTCTCCCCACAAGGCCTTTACAGATTTATAAGCAGAGCCTAGAAGTTAAGAAGCTGAGCTAAACTTCTAGCCGTCTTCAGTGATGAAGGAGTGAAGCTGAGAACCCACCAAGGAGGAGGAGCCCTGGTAAAAACCCAGGCTCGGGAGGGAGGGTGTGCTTAGTGCACTTAGGGAACAGCTAAGGAAAATGAACGAAGGGAGGAATGTGGGAGATGCAGCCAGATCACACAGAGCCATTTTAAAGACTTTGGGCTTTTATTCTGAGGTGGGAAATAAGTGGAGTATGTTGCAGGTTAATTTTCTGGGAAGCAGGCTCTGATTTGGAGATTAGTGTGCAGGAAGTTTCTTAGGGAGTGCTCTTGGGGTAAACTCTTGAGAAAGGGAAAGAGAGCAAGCAAGACTGGGTAAAGTTGGGTCATAATGCAATTTCAACAAATGCATCAGTCCACTTGATAGGAACTCTGAAACCAAGAAAGCTCTTCAAATTGTCCCAGTTGCGATGGCCTTTATAGTTCCACAACAATGCATTCTTAAATATGGCATAAAAACTGAAGTTGCCATGAGTACATCAGAGGGTGGAAGAAGAGGGAGTGAAGACACTAATTTTTGGAGGATTATTGGTATAAGTAATAAGGGGAGAAATGGGGTGGTAGCTAGAAGGGAATGTACAAGCCAAAGTGGAGTTCTTCCTCTTTCAGCCTGGGATATGCTGCAGCTGGCTGTATACTGAAGGGAATAACGCAGATTGCATTTGTGCTGAAAGGATATATATGAAAGTGACAGCAACGACTGCCTCTGGAGAGAGGCACTGTGAGGCAGAATAAGGGCAGGCGATGCAGTAGCTACTATTTTGTGCCTGTACATACATTATTTAATCACTAATTAATCGGTAGTTAAAATTAAACAGATAAAGTAGATCTTTACATATTGATACAGAATGAGATCCTAAATATTATGTGACGAGTGGGTTACATAATAACCAATGTGTTTTAAAAATTATATAAATATTAATATAAATATGGACTGTAAGCCTAGAATAATACACATCAAGTTGTCAAAAGGGTTATCTTCATAGAACATGAAAGGAGAATTGTCACTTTTGGGTTGTTTCATTTTTTTACAACAATCTTATATATCATTAATATATATATTTCATATTCATATGTTAAAAGTATTTTTACCATACGTTAATCTGCAAATATGAATTAATTGCCTGCGTTAGAGTAAAGGAAACCAACTAGATACTTTCCCGGGACACTAAGCTCTTCAGGCTTGAGCAGGTGGGGGTGGGGGCTGAGGGAACAAAGAATCAGACCCGGGCTGATGGAGTAAAAGTGTATTGAGCTCTGGTTCTTGAGAGAATGTCTTGCATCACTTTATATACCAAACCTTGCCTAGTATAGTGATACCTAAATTCAAAAAAATTATAAATGAGACTAGATTTTAAAATAACCTTTTGCCTCCACATTGGTTTATACTAAATCAAAAAACCATTTTTTTCCTTCCTTCAAAAAAGCTACATGAATCACTTTACACACATATTTACAAATCATGGAAAGAAATCCAATATCAGAAAGCATGACTGACTATAAATGGGCAACTTGACTATGAATAGGGAACAAACATTTAAGAAGATTCTGCATATTGTGCTATTGTTTCGATCATAAAACTTCAGGGCTTAACACAGAACTTCCACTAATGTAAGCACCCACATAGAATTTACTAGTGAGGTCAATTGTAAATAGTTTCCTCTTCAAAGATGACTACAACTTCTCTTACTTGGGGCTATGATTTTTCACCCAACCCTGAAGAATAGTTCTGCTGCTTCTTTTTTCTAAAATCTGACATAGTAACCAATATTTCCCTCCCAAACAAACAGCTGCCTATCATTTGTCTGAATCGAGAAACACACATTTAATGAGAAGGTACTCCTCAAAAGAAGACTATTAAGAGGTACAAACCCCACATCTAAGGTCCAATTCTCTTACATTTAGAACTTGTTTATTTATCTCACAGCTCAAAGCAACCTGCGAATCCCAAATTGGCTTTATAAGGCCTAAAATCTTCACAGTACCAGCTTAAGGAAGGTAGAAAATTCTACAAATCCCTTACTAATTAACTTATTAGAGATTACCTGAGAACAAGAATTGTGAAGCAGATAAAAATATTTATCTACACAAATATGTAAGTTGTATGAAAAGATAAATATATGTAACAACATGATACAGAAAATGTTCAGAATATTAAAGAAACAATGTATAAAATCATGATGGAGTCTGGTTCTAGCTTTTTATATATGTAAAAAAAACTGGAAAAAGGAAATATATCAAAAATGGTAATGGTGAATATCACTAGTGGGCCATAGATGATTTTTATTTCCTCCTCATTTTTATAAGATTATATGTTCTATGTATAATCAGGGAGAAATAATAGAAGTGATTTTTAAAAGCAATTGTATACAACGCTTAAAATTGATCAAAGAGGTGGATGTTAACTTAAAAATAACCCACATGCTCCTGAGTCTAAACCTGATGGAATATATTCTCAGAAAGCATTCTCCCCAAATCCCTGGGCGTCCTTTAACATGTCAAGTTTTCATGGAAATAGGACTAGGCAGTTCCATCCTCTCCCCATCCCCTTACCCACCCCCTCTCCCCTCCCTCTCCCTCTCCTCTCCTATCCTCAATAAGTAAATAAATAAATAAAAACACATGAGTGAAAAAAAAGATTTAAATTAAAAAAAGGAAAATTTAGTATTAAAACTATGTTGGTTATTTATTTATAACCTTGTGGTGGGGAAGGTATTCTGGATTCAAAATTCAGTGCCATCAAAAGAGAAATACTTGCCTACAATGGGGAAAAAATGGAAAGAAAATAAAAACATCTATGCAGTGAAAAACATATACACGAGGTTATCTCTTTCTTACATCAAGTTACATTTTTGTGTTTTCTGATAGTGGAGGTCTCCTCTGTTGCGCCTTCTACTTCATTTGGCTTCCCCCCTGAGAATATTCAGTCCATCTTTAATCCTTGTTACCAAGGCCTGTTAGCTTAGCTGCTGCTGCTTCACATCTTGACTTCAGTTGGAGCTGGAATTTCCTTCCTCACTATTCATTTACTTAATTTTTCAGTCATCTGTTTAGCAGAAGGACCTTCATCTCCCTGACATCTGTCCCTTGGTTTCATAGATCTGAGTATGATGCCTTTCTGACACATTTGATGGCAATCACACAGGGACTGGGTTTGTGGGCACGTGCGTGTGTGCAGGCAGGCGCGTGTGTGTGTGTGTGTGTGTGAGAGAGAGAGAGAGAGAGAGAGAGAGAGATGTTTCTTGGCAACCACATTCACTGATTTTGGCTCTTAATCACTGCATGTGAAAACTCAAAACTATACACGGCAATGCTCAACACATGCCTTTACTCTTCGTCTTTGTTTTCAGCATTCAGGGCTGATGCCCTCCAGGCCTATCAAGCTATGTGAAAGATTCGTTATTGCCGCTAAACCCCAGACAGGCAATATGTATTGACAGGAGAATCTAAGACTCTCATCACACTAGCTACACTTACATAGTGCTTAGTATGAGCAGGCATCATTCTAGGCATTTTGCAGATACTATTTAATGTAATGTTCATTACAATCCTATGACATAGGCACTATTATTGTGACCATCATTTTACAGAAAAGGAGAATGAGGCACAGTTAGCTGCCTTATGCAGCCATGTAAGAGGTGGGGCTGAAATTTGAACCCAGACAGTTGGGCTCCAAGAATCAACTCTCTTAACCACCACTCTAAATTGCCTCTCATTTGTAGCAAAATCTCTAAATAAAAATTCATTAGTAAAAAGATCTGGCTAAATAAATTTGGGGGACCAAAGTAGTAACTATGTCACAAGGCATTTTTTAGTCTATGATGCACACCAGTCTCAGAATTGTGGCACTAAATGAGTGTGTCGGGACAGACATTCACACACATATGGAAGCCAAGTTGCCTCAGAGCTGAGTTTTAACTGGCCAGCCTCAGCCAGTACTTGGGAGAACTGTGAACCTCACCCTCTTCAGCTGCTTCCACTTACGGAATTTCTCTATTATTTTTAACTCTGTGATCCTAAAAGATCCTCGACTTGGGGCCCACCATCTGAGGGTTTTAATCTTTATCTGACGCAACTAGAATATAACTAGATAAAATTCTATGTATGGAAAATACAGCTAAAATTCAAAGAGGAGCCTTATCTACAAATCTCTTAATACAATGAATGCATCTTTAAAGTAATTCACACAAGGGAAGCTCAACTTGAAGCTCTTCCAATCCCATTTTGCTGCTTGCTTTTGTCTGCGTAGATTCTGAGCCGGTCTAGGGGGCTCCTGAGTTAAGGAGGTGCCATACAATTTTCTTCAGGCCTCTCAATCCTATCTAGAAGTTGCTTATATAGATCCATTCTTCTTTTCTGCTTCTGTTGATAATTCTTTTAAAAACTAATCACTATGAGAATGTGAAGTGCTCGAGGTCAACATTTTTGTCAGTTTTGTTCATTGTTACGTCAAAAAGAATGTCTGACACATGATATGTTCTCAATAAAGATTCACTGAAATTATAAATATCATATAAGATACTAGAAAACACAGCATATAAATATGTTAAGGGAGAATATATTGAACTTTTGTTTCGGCACAGGAACAGGAAAATATAAAGGCACTAGGTAGATAACAATCACAATATCATGTAGTTAAAAGTGGCTGAAAACATTTTTATGGGTAGTTAACAGAGCTGAAAATTATTTCTGGCTGCCGACCCAGCTCACCAGATTGAGACGTAAGGGTTCAGGTGTGTAGACTGGTCGTGCACCAGCACTGCAAGCAGAACCTGGTCTGCTTGAATCTCCATACTGAGAAAATCCATTGAGACGCCTCTTTTGAAGCTTTGCTTTTCAGAGAATAGTCAATATACAGCTGCGACTAGTCCCTCAAGACACCTTGCCCAATGTCGTCTTCAAAATAAGAACTAACAACACAAATAGTCATTACAAATGATGAATTGGGTGATGTCTGAATTAGCTGTAGTCGGTGCAAAGGCAGAATGTTACACGTAAACGAGGAGAGCAGGCCTGGGGAGAGCCTGAGAGTCGGTCTTAGCAGTGTTATTAACAACTTTGATTCCCTGGGATAGAAACTTAACCTTTGTGCTGCAATTCCCTCATTTGTTAAGTGAGTTAGGACTGGTACTCACATCGCAGGATGAGAATTAAATGTAATAGTATGTGCATAGTACCTGAAACATAGTAAGTGTTGAATTAACATTCACTATGATTATTATACATTCATAAACCATTAAAAATAAAGTATAAAAGAGTATAACATTGAGATTCCACCCCATTGTATAATATTCATCAGGCTATAACTGTGAGTTCATTTCTAGAGAGTAAGTTTAAACACATATGCTCCTTGTGTCTCAAATAAAAATATAAAATTGAGAACGAATGGTCTAGAGCTGTGGAAGTGAACAAATGCATGTTTCTTTCCCAAATGAATAGAAAATTCGAGTTTTCAACTAAGGAAAGTTGGTATACTTCTTATCCTTCAAAGCAAAGAGTATATAAACAAATTTATAGAAATGTAACAGAGATCTGGAATCAGAAAAAATTTTGGAAAATGAATGAAGTGCCAATATTAAAAAGAATTTTCAAGATAACTACAAGACCAAGTGAACTGGAAACACATGCCACAAAAGGAGCTTAAATCCTCATCTCCCTCGGGGAGAAAGACTAGTTTCCTGCAAGATGCAATCCCTATTTCTTTCCTGTATGTGAACTATAAGCCAGCCCATCTGGAATTTAATTTGGTGACAAATAATTTTATCAGCCTGTTGACCTTGAAGTCTTTTTTCTCTCCTCAGAGAATTCTAAGGATGGTCCCCATAGTCACTCCATTTGGTTCGTTTTTATCAGAGAGCTTGTTTGTCTCCGTAAAAGTTGAACCATGTGAAATTACCTATATTTAACTGCCTTTGACTACAAAAAAAAAAAAGTAGTTTCATATGGTTCTGCTTCATTTGTTGTAAATTGGATGGATGTGGTCTCAGGGGAATTGGGAGGTAAGGAAGTGGACGGATAAGAAAAAGAGGTGTGGTTCTCAATCAATTTTTACTTCACCTCTTCAAAGTTATTGTGTCATAAAGCCAATTGTTGAAGAATTGGAACCACCTCACATGAAGAGAATTAAATTTTCTTAGCATTGATGAAAAAAGGAAAAGATGCTCATGTTGACAGCAGCAATAGACTCGTGACCCAACTGTATTAGAAGGTGGCAAGGAAGTGGACCGCCAACCGAGTGAAGGAAACAATGGCCCATTGTGCTGGGGCAAAAGCTGCAAAAGCGGTGGATGAACAAGTTATTCTGAAAAACAAGACACAGTCACCTACCATGTAAAACACTAGATTTTCAGTCTCCTCCCCTCTAATCCACATCCCCTCAAATGAACTTGTCTAGGCAGGTTTACTAAACAGTTGCAAAATTCTGGAATGATGAACCTAAAGAACTGTAAGCAGCAAGCAGCCTGCCCCACTAATTAAACACTTCAAGCTCTCCTTCCGTACTCTCTCTCTCATGCCTTCTCTCTTTCTGCTTTGGAATTTTCATTAGAGTATGACATTTGACTCATTCTGAAAGTAAACACTGTATTTTCTGGATTTTCTAACTTGAAAAACAGATGGCCTCTTCACTAGCCCCAGGGAAAGAAAGGGAAAACAACTTGTTATCAACAATTTCACTTAGCTATTCATTTTCTAGTTTTCAAAGATGCAATTCCATTATTACCTGCTGTACGTGCACCCTGGAGACAGTGTGTGTAGCCAATAAAGCGGGCTTCCAGCCCATCACTGCCTCTGAGGACCACCACTCATTTTCTCCCGTCTTCAGCTCTGGTCCCCTTCCCCACTGCCCACCAAAAGCAAAATAAAATATATTCTAAACTTTCATCTGTTATATGGGAATTATTGTTTCAAAACTGTGGTGAGAAAGCAGTAGGTCAATCTTAGGGAAAATACATGCAGAACATAGAAACTATTTTTCATACTGCAGTTCAAACATTCCACAGGAACTTATATTTAGGCAAATGTATGTGTTTGGGAGTGCTTCTGGACTCAAATTAAATAATTCCAGGAGAGGAAGGTTCCACCCAGTTTCAACTAGATTTTTACTCTTTGTATCCCATGTGGCATTCCAAACATTTCTAAGCATTAGAGTTACATCATTTTCTCTTTTATTTTCCTTTAATACAAACAGCCATTATATTCCATTTTCCCGACCTTTAAATTCCCAATATCAAATTACCCAGCTGTTGTTTCACTCTCTCTCAGTTGCTAAGAGATGGAGATGGTGGCAGACCAGACCAATTTTCTTCCACATAGAATTCCAAGTTGACATGAGAGGGAACTAAATTCAGCCAAAGCACAATGAGCCCAACAGTTGGCAGCCAGGCTGTGTCTTTTCACAGCTGCAGGAGACAGTTGGTTCAGAGAACCTCACTGCCATCTCCTGCCAACATCACTGCCATGTTGTCATGCATTCTCCACAATGCCCCTGAGCAAAGAGAGGCATTTTCATTTGCATTAAAGGGATCAGGCTGTGGCTACATTGCCTCTCCTAGAATTAAGTTCCATGGCTAAAGGCCATGATCTTTCTGGGCCAAGCCCTTCGATAATGATAACAATAGAGAAAACACTAGTGAGCGCTATGGGAAGCATTTATACTTCCCTACCAGGTCTGACTGAGGCACGTATCTCCCCTTGTTGGCAGGAGTGCTGGCAGCTTTCTCAGCGGAGACCCTCTCTGGGAATTGCTCTCAGCTACCTCACCCAAGGTCACAACCTTCCCTGGGGTATTTCCACAAGCAATGCCTGCTCATTCGGAGGGGAGGCCGAGTATAAAACCTGGCAGAGAAGAGGTGGGAGCACAAGCTATGGAGCTCCCCACAGCACGGAGACCTCTACGGCAGCTGCACTGGAATTCAGTCCTCCCCCCTCTTGATTTGACAGGCCTCACCTCTCACTGCCGTGTTCCCAATGGCTCATCCCAATAAGCCTCCAGCATGCAACTCTCAGAGCCTCAGAATCTGCTTCCTAGGAACCCAATCTATGACAACAAGTACACGCTCAAACCTCTAGCTTCTTTTAAAGACTAATCCATATATTGAAGCCTGAAAGAAATTTCATGAGGACTATTCGTTCCTGGTTTACTCACAATAATTGTGCCAGCACGAAAGTCATAGCCTGGAATGCTTGACTCACTGCAATATCTGTGCTTACTCAGTGGAGTCCAGCAGCCCTATGTACAGGTTTCACTTGTAGCCAAGCTCCGGTCAGGGGACAATGTCAATAGCACGACTGTAAAATGGAGGCAGAGGAGACAGATAACAAACTACAAAGATAGTTTATATCCTGGATGGGGTTGCAGGTTTCAATGAATGCTAATTAAGCTGCAGCCCTGGTGGGGGGTACACAATTCCATCTACCCAAATTGAGTGAGAGAATTTTAAAAGGGTTTCCAATAAAAAATTAATAAAGGTAGAACACACCCTGGGGGAAAGTGATGCACTGGGCAGTGTAACTAAGTCCCGCTAGAAAGCCATGGACCTGGACTGCCCCATTGGCAGGGAAGGCTGAAAAACTACATCTATGAAGGTTCAGCCTGGTAATCTATAGTTGCAGAAACAGCACCGAGGCCTGGCATTCTGGTCCACAGTATCTCTTACTCTATATGCCTGTCTGCTAATGCACTGAAACACTGCTCATGAATTCACTAACTTCTGCTTCCATAACTGTGTAAGCATCTATGAACCACTAGGCAAGTGCAGAAAGAAGTATAGAGATGTAACATAATCTACAGTCCTTGGTTCTAAATTTAGAGGTAAATTATCGAATTGTGCAGATAATCTCTGTTTATTACTTAAATTTTTGAAATGTTTTAAAGAATCTGAAGTGTAATAGTGCCTTCAAGTTTTAATTTGAAATGCTAGATATAAACTATGATTTTAATAAAATAAATAATTTGATTATTTTTCATATGAGTCTAGTTTATCATACTTAGTTTGGTTTATTATATTTTCTAATTTATCTAAGTACTTAAAAAGATCAGCTTCTCAGGTTATCCTATTATTCTAAGGTGTTTGAGATCATTAGATAGGTTAAAATGTTTTAGGAAATTTAACTAAATTTCTGAATGATTAATTTGTTAAAACTTATGAGCTAATTGAAGATTAACCAAAAAACAAATGGAAGTAACTGCTCTTATTTTTATATTAAATTTACTAGATGTATAAATATTTAGAAGGAAGATAAAATTAGGGTTTTAAATAAATCAAGCTTTAAAATTTCCAACTTTAATAATAGTACAATCTCTAAGTGTTTCTTTCTATCTCAATTGCCAGGAATTAGTTAAGCCTCAACTTCTACTGTCTGTTCAAACTGAGTCTATTACAGCAAACAAGTATTTTGTTAGCATTTGCGTGACCTAAAATTTCAGAGTTGTCGATTTTTCTCTCCGATGCTTTAAATGGCTCCCTGATTATGTCTCTGAAGAGGTGAAGCTGACAGATCCTTAGGAAAAGACTGTGACTTCTTTGCTTGCTTGCTGATGGAAGTCACAATTTATATGAAGTAAGATATGAGTCAGACAAGAAAATTGCGTAACTTTTTCCAAGAATAAAATATTGTAAATCAAAAATTATAATGAGTCTTTAGTCTTGGTTTGATTGATATTTGATCTTTGGCGGGGGAGGTGGGTTAAGTCTCTAAAACAGTGCTTCTCAAATTTTAATGGGCATTTCAGTCACCTGGGGGTCTTGCTAAGGTGCAGGCTCTGATTCAGCAGATCTGGGGCAGGGGCAGAGATTCTGCATTCCTAACAGGTTCCCAGGTGTTGCCTAACTTTCCAGTCCATGGGCCACACTTTGGGTAGCAAAGTTCTAACATCAGTGCCCCAGCTGATGTGTTGTGGCTTTTTTGGTGGTGAAGATTATCTGTCGGGAGTGGCAGGAAGGGGCGATGGCCCCAAAGTAATAACCGTGGACCTGCTATGGCATCAATATATGTGGAGGAATTGATGCTTCAGCACTTAAAGATTTTTTGCTGGAAGAGAAACTGAAGTTAAAAATAATCCATAATTTTCCAACACCTACCGGTTATTTTGTTAGGAAATAAAAAGATAGACATTAGGCTTAAAAGCAATAAAATATGTCACATATGCATGTCAGTAAATATGTCCATTCTGATCAGTAGTTAACTGATGACATAATACTTAATTTATGTGTATTTTATAACTTTGAAACATTTTTGAGCAGCAACGTTTTGGCTGACAGGCCAAGAGAATACTTGAGGTATGTTTCAGTTAACCAGGGAGAAAAGCTAGGAAAGCTGTAGAGAGCTGATTTCTCTATCAACACTAGGTGGTGCTACAATACAAATAAACAGTAAATGTACAGGCGGCACCTTCCCTTGTTAGGATTCTATTCTTAGGATCTAATTTATCACTAAATCTTGCCTACCTGCTGATCAATATCAAAACTTATCTTGCATCAAAGATTACTGGACATGTCTTAAAAGTTTTCTACTTCTAGGAAACACAATAGAAATCTACCAGCAGTATAAAGTCACATAATGTTTGTTTTTTTAATGTATGAACATTTGTGTGCATCTGCATTTTTAAATTCTCCTTAAATTACATGGGAGAATCTTAATGGTCACAAAGTTGTGATACATTGGCATACAAAAGAGGTTGTGAAAAATCTCTTCCCTTAGAGATTTTTTTTTAAGATTTTATTTATTTTTAGAGAGAGGGGAAAGGAGGGAGAAATGGAGAAAAACATCAATGTGTGGATGCCTTTTGCATGACCCCTCCTGGGGACCTGGCCTGCAACCCGGGTATGTGCCCTGACTGGGACTCGAACCAGCGACCCTTTGGTTCACAGGCTGGCACTCAATCCACTGAGCCACGCCAGCTGGCTCTTCACTTAGAGGTTAAAAAAATTTTTTTTAATCCTCACCTGAGGACATGCTCCTTGAGGAGAAGTGAGGGGGAGAAACATTGATGTGAGAGAAACATTGATCAGTTGCTTCTTGTACATGCCCTACCAGGACTGAACCTGCAACCTTTCAGTTCCGGGACAACACTCCAACCAACGGAACCACACTGGCCAGGGCTTCCCTTAGAGGTGTTGAAGAGCAACACAAAACCTTCTATTGATTTCCTGGATTATTTTTATAGGCCTGCTTCAAAGTATCAAAGCAAGTTGATGAACTTGATCAGACAATGCCTAGAAATTATCTCCTGGCAAACGGTCTTGTGGCAGGACAGCAAAGCACTTCCCCCAAACTGTGTCAGTTTTCACACTAAACCCCATGAGTCAGGGGGCAGTGACAAAGCAGAGGCAGGATCAGCAAATTTCTTAATGGAATGCCTAATCGTTACATCTTCCAATAGTGAGTGCCACTACAGAATTTAGGACAATCTTTTCACATGTTCTATTAGACAGAAATTAATTTGGATTAAATCTGCCTGTTTTTTATATTGTATTAAGAATCACTTTAAACGAATGCTCCATCTTAGATCAGCACCCTAGAAATAATGTTGATGAAGGTGGAATAGGACTGCTAGAGCAAAGCAAATCTCTGAGAACACAGGACACGTGGGGAATGGCAAGTCCGTGGAGGTGGTTGTAGTGGTGGGAGGGTTTCATGGGGGAAAATAGGAGGGTGTGGAGTATTTAGGAGAGCACAGATGGGGGGGGGGGGACGACAAAAAATACCATGAACTAAAGTCCTGTTTTGTAGTTTGCCTTAAGCAGTGGTAGCACAGGTGTGTGATCTAGCAGAGACCCTTCCTAACATTTGACCTGAGCAACAGAGATGAACCCTGCAATAGCCCACAATTACATAGTGCCTAAGCCCAGGGATGTAAACTTGAATGAACAAGGCCCCTGCCGTCAAGAAATTCCCAGTCTAGTGTTTCTGTGCCGTGCAGACAAGGTGAGCTGATCTGCACCCCATAGAAAGCAAGGCGTTATCTCACAAGTCTATGGTGTACTCATTTCCTGGATACAGAAAGAAAGGCATGTAGAATTGAAAACTGACTCCAAGACCTCAAAAGGCATAGAGTAAGGAACATTTTTGTCATGAAACCAGCTTCTCTGAATACATTGTTTCATTTCCTCATCATTGGTGCCATTCATAAATATTAATAGAATACCTACTTTCTTCAAGGTGCCAGGGTTCCTCTCATGCTAATGTTTAAATCACAAGTCTTCCTAGATTCTGAATACTATTCTTTGGGGTTCCTATCTCATGATGGCTGCCTGATGAGAGCTCTCTTTGCTGGTTCAGTTTCTTAAACTTACTTGAATCCAGCTCTTTGAAAGAGAGATAATCATTAGGGTGAGAATGAGGGAGCAGGAATGATATCTACAGCACAGCCAGGAACAGAAAGACCAGGGGGGCGAGGGGGAAGGAAACAGCAGAAGAAAGAAGAAGGGAGAGAAAACAGAAATTAAAAGCAAATAAAACAGGGGAAAAGTAAGATGTAAGGGCAGAAGGAAAGAAATAAAGAGGTGAGGCCGGCACAAAATTCAGTGCCTGAGGTAAGCTGAAACAGACCGGAGGCTCGCTGAAAAGTCAAAGTTGTGATCCTGCAGGAATCACAGACGCTACTTCTTGGGATTCTGACCTCTCCCACACTGATGATCGGAACACTAGGGTAGCTTACCCAAACAGTCAAAGAAAAGAGCACCTTTGCTTTTAAAATAACAAGGTTTAGACAGTCAGTGACCAGGCTTAGTGTCAAGGATCAGCATTGGATTTGTCATTTTAACAATCTACTCGCATGTCCTGGGCCAAATGATCACTTCTTTAAGACTCCTTTTCTTGTTCTAGAGAACAATAATAGTTCCACTTCAGGTTTGTGAAAAATATTATATAAATGTTAGTTATTTGAACCTTTAATCTTTTATTATGTAAATTTTCAAGAATACAAAAGCAGAGGGAAGAGGATAATGAACCCCTATCACCCAGCAATAACAGTTATCAACCCTGGACCAATTTTGTTTCATCTCTGTTTCCACCCACTCCCATCAACCTCAAATTATTTTGAAGCAAATCTTAGACATCCTGTCATTTCATTTAAATAACTCAGCAGGTATTGCTAAAAGATAAGAACTCCTTTTTTAAACACAACCACAATACCATTAGTATAAACATATAAAAATTAATGTACCTCAGTATTACCACATAAATCAGTGTCATTTCCTCAACAATGTACATAGGTTAATATGGCTCTTAATATCTATTAATCTTTGGTTTTCTTTCTCTCTCCCACTCTTTCTCAGAAATTTTGTTGAAGAAGTAAGATGGTCTGCCCTGTAGTTTCACACTTCACACAGGCTGGGTTTTGCTGATTGCAACCCCATGATATTATTTAACACATTCCCTTTTCCTCTGTTTCCTATAAATTGATAGATCTAAGTGCTGGATCATATTCAAGTGTCTTTTTCATTTTTTAAAAATTGACTTGAGAGAGAAAGAGAGAGAGAGATTTGTTGTTCCACTGAGTTATGCATTCATTGGTTGCTTCTTGCACATGCCCTGACCAGAGATCCAACCACAGCCTCCGCGTATCAGGACGACACTCCAACCAACTGAGCTACCCAGTCAGAACCGGGTTTCTTTTTAATCTCCTCTTTTTTCCCTTTTCTTTTCTTTTCTTTTCCCTTTTCTTTTTCTTTCTCTTTTCTTTCTCTGTCCTTCTTTCAGCAAGACTAGTTCATAAACAGTGCTATACAGTTTTGTCAGGTTGCATATGGTTGTTCTTTTTGTAGTTTTTAATCATCCAATGAAATCACTGCCAGCAGTCCTTACGTGGACATGACTCTACTCATTCTGAAAACCTAACATGTATTCTCCAGATGTTACTAACTTTCTTAGTAACATCTCAGGAAACAACGTCTTCTGATTTCTTGGGATTCTGTGGACTTTATACTTGAAGTAATTCTGGCTGAATCCTTAAGTCCCCTTTTCTTTCCCAAAGTTTCCTAAACATGTTACTCAATTGTTTTTGGAGATAGATGATAGATAGATAGATAGATAGATAGAAAGATGATAGATAGATAAATAGATAGATAAATATTAAAACTCAGCTGACAAAAATCTAGTGAAATGCTTATTTTTTCCCCCTTATTAAAGACTTGGTTGTTTAGCCTACATGACTATAGGATTGTTTTTTCTTCTTTTTATAGTTCAGTGGCTTTTAATTTTCTGGGTAGATTTTTTTTTTTTTTGCCTTGTACATGTGGTTCCTTTCTAATATATTTGAAATCATTTAAAAATGTGTTTCAAGATAGTTTTCATGAAGTTGACTCTTAATGTTGATTGTATTCCACTTTTTAGTTTTCTTCCTTAGGTATTCCTATTATGTACATGTTTAATCTTCAAAATATGCTTGTACCTACCATATTTTGCCATGTATAACAGGCACCCACGTTTTTGCTCCAAAATTTCAGGAAAAAGATTCTTTCATTTTAATTGTTTAATTCAATTATTTATTTATTTATATTTAGATACCTGTTTTTTTGTATTATAAAGGAACTTTGGCATTTATTTTTGAACATATTATGGTACAAGAAATTTTATGTAACAAATAATTACAAAACACAAGAACAAATACAAAGTACAAGAAATTTTATGAACCAGTAACAAATTAGTACTACCCATATAGAATGTGTATCTTTATTTTTCCCTCAAAAATTTGGGCAAAAAAGTACACATTATACACAGCAAAATACGGTACTTTGCTCAAATCTTTTTTGCCTTTTTACTTGCTTTTTTGTCTGTTTGTTTGTTTATCCTCACCTGAAGACTTGCTGATTGCTTTGAGAGTGAGGGGAAGGGAGGGAAAGAGAGAAACACTGATGTGAGACGGAAACACCTATCGACCGCCTGCTGCACATGCTTACACCGAGTGCTGAACCTGCAACCTGGGCATGTGCCCTGACCGGAGATCGAACCCATGACCTTTTGTTTTATGGGAAGATGCTCCACCCAACTAAGCCATAGCAGCAAGGGTTTTACTTCTTTGTTTCCACTGAGGTCTAATTTACATACAATAGAATTAATCCATTTAAAGTACACAGTTTGGTAAGCTTTGGCAAATGTAAGCAGGACTCTATCCAAGATATAGAATATTTTCATCAACCTAAAAAGTTTTCTCATGCTTCTTTGCATTTAATTACCTCCCCCTTTCCCACATACATACACTCCCAGCCCCTGACAAATCAATGACCTGTTAACTGCCCCTATAGTTTGCCTTTTCTATCATATTTTGCCATGTATAATGCAGTTTTTGCCCAAATTTTTGAGGGAGAAATAAGGATGCGCATTATACATGGGTATAATGATTACATACCGTAGGTAATCCCGGGCGTAATGTGCACAAAAACGTGGGTGCACATTCTATATGGCAAAATACAGCAATTTAAATAGAATCACAAAGCATGTAGTCTTTTTTGTGTCTGACTTATTTCATGTAGCATGTTTTAAGATTTATTCATGTTGATGCATGTTCATTCTTCTTATTGGCAAACAGTATTACTTTCCAGATAAATGAAAATTATTTACCAGTGAATGGATATTTGGGTTGATTCCATTTGGGGGTTATTATGACTGTCTTTCCTCTTTTCCATATTTTATATTTTTAAGGTATTAGCTGTTGTGTTTATTTGGCCTTGTGTTCCATCCTTGAAGTCTTCATTCTTGAAATTATTTTTTCTTTTATTTCCAATTCTTTTCTGAGTTTTCCACCTTTCTAAAAATCTTCCTTCCCTTCAATCATCATGCTTCTGAATTTTTCTAATTGTGATTCATGTTTTTATTTCATAGCTCCTATTATTATCTTTTATTTTTTAAAAAGATTTTATTTATTTATTTTTAGAGGGAGGGGAAGGAAGTGAGAAAGAGAGAGAGAGAAATATCATTTGGTTGCCTCTTCCATGACCCAAAATGCAGACCCGGTCTGCAACTCCAGGCATGTGCTCTGACCAGGGATCAAACCAGTGACCTTTCGCTTTGCAGGACAACACTCAACCCACTAAGGCACACCTGTCACGGCTATCATTTTCTTAATTGCTTGAGGATCAGTTGGAAATATTAGGTATAATTCTCATATGTTTTGTAAGCATATCCTTCTGGTATGTTGTTACTGTCTATAAAGATGTTATTCTGCTCCTTATTCTGTCTTTTTTTTTTAAATAGTAATTTTCTATGCTAATCAACCTTTTCCGTTGTTCATTTTGTTTACTGCTATTATGACTACTAATAACACTTTTAAGGGAATTTGCAGTTACATATAATACAGGAAAACTTCCTAAGAAAAGAGTACAAAACTAAGTATAGCATCAGCAACACATATAATTATACAACACCCATCATTTGTGAGAAGTGGGTAACATTATTACTCTGTGTGAATTTTATGAAGTCAGCATTTATCCTTACTTCACTGAAGAAGAAACTGATACAACTGAATTTTAAAACCTTCAAATGACTCCACACCAGAAGGACAAACAATGCAATTTAAAAATGGGCAAAGGACCTGAATAGACACTTCTCCAAGGAGGACATACACAGGTCCCATACATATATGAAGGAAGGCTCAGCATCACTAGCCATCAGAGAGCTGCAAATTAAAACCACAATGAGATATCACTTCACACCGGTCAGAGTGGCCATCATAAACAAATCAACAAACAACAAATGCTGGCAAGGTTGTAGAGAAAAGGAACCCCTAGTGCACTGTTGGTGGGAATGCAGACTGAGTTAGCCACTGTGGAAAACAGTTTGGAATTTCCTCAAATAACTAAAAATGGAACTGTCTTTTGACCCAGCAATTCCACTGCTGGGATTATACCCTAAGGATCCTGAAACACCAATTCAAAAGAACCTATGCATCCCAATGTTCTTAGCAGCACAATTTACAATAGCCAAGTGCTGGAAGTAACCTAAGTGCCCATCAGTAAATGAGTGGATCAAAAAACTGTGGTACATTTACACAATGGAATACTATGCAACAGAAAGGAAGTAGGAGCTCCTGCCCTTCACGACAGCTTGGATGGAACTGGAGAGCATTATGCTAAGTGAAATAAGCCAGGAGGTGAAAGACAGATATCATATGATCTCACCTATAAGTGGAACCTAATCAACAAAACAAATAAGCAAGCAAAATATAACTAGAGACATTGAAATAAAGAACAAACTGACAGTAACCAGAGGGGAGGAGGGGAGAAGAAGATGGGGATAACTGGGCAAAGGAGGAACAGGGTCATCAAGGAACATGTATAAAGGACCCATGGACAAAGACAAAGGGACAGGTGGGAGGAAGATGGGGACAACTGTAATTTCACAGCAATAAAAAAAGGAAAAAAAATAAAATAAATGATAGAAAAGTAAAAGTTTCAAAGTAACAGGAGGAAAATATTACAACTCTAAGTTCCTAGTTATCAGATTATACTCGTATATAAAGATGTACATAATTGGAGAAAGGCTTCATTGTCCTAAACTGAAGAATTGTCTTTTCTAGGTAGACTTTTCTCTGCTTTGGATTTCTTTTAGGAAACAAAAGGAAATTTGTTATGCCTTTGCTAATATAGCCTTAGGGTAGTAAAAGAATTGCCATCTTGCGCAAGTTAAGTTTCTTTTATTTATCTACATGTATTTGCTGAAACTTTGCATTCACACTAACTTCCTATCATGTAAGCAGATTGAACAAGATGTGACTTGGACTATTAGGGAATTTCTGTAGCAAAACTAACGGAATCCCTAAATAGCACCATAAATAACTGTGAGTTGCTCAAATGAGGACCATGTCAGCCTTGCTAAGTTTGGGGAGGAGGGCAGTTTTCAAGCAAGTGAACGGAAATGTTTACATTTTCTACTTTGGCATAACTTGGGTCCTAATTATATAATTAGGATTTTTGGCCTGTGAACAGAAATGAAAATGCCAACATTTATGACACAGATGAGAAGTATGAGGTCCGGAGCCTAGGCCCTGTCTGTGAAGCTTCACCTGGCGCCTGAACTTTATCAGGATGTCAGCCCCAGCAGCACACAGGGATGAACTTCCAGGGTGGTCATAACACAAGTATCTTTCTGTTTGGTTTCACTCTCTCCTGCAGCACTGTGTTAAAGTCCTGAAGTTGATTGTAGATTACCAGGAAGCTTGGGATTTCTGAGTTTTGCCTGCCCCAGCCCAGTGTTGAGAATGGGGGGGAGGAGGTATTCTTACCATATTTGCTCCATTACAGAACTCTTGGTCAGCCAAGCCAAGTTTCTAATTTTGAGCTGCCTCCACTCCAGCGTCATTTTAGAGCCAAACTGTGACACAAATAAAATCCTCATGACCTCACCTGATCCTGCAAAAATGCCAATCCCCAGAGAGGTTTCAGGCCCTTCCCCTCCCCACTTGATCAAAACATCCCTTTTTATATAGAATTTCCTCAGGTTCTACTCTGTAGATGATAAAGCCCTATTCAGTAGATTAATTCAGTGGTTCTTCAATCTTGCCCTCACTAAGAAACATCTTTTATTAGCTCTCTCACTATATCTAACCCTTTCTTACCATAAACACATGTTTTAAAACACTACCTGTTGGACATGCTAAATTTATTTGGAAATTATTATTTTTCCCTTTTCCCATTTATTCAATGACAAATACAACTGCTTCTCAGAGCTCCTTGACCAATATGAGATAAGAGCTGTTGGTTACACCATGGGCTTGATAGAATTTTTGACAGAAGGCAATAAAAAATATGAGCCTGTGAAACCATATCATGGATAAATATACAATTTCTATTAGTTTGACGTCTCCAAAGTAGTTTGAAGACTATCATTGATTTGCAATATCACAGGTTGAATTCCATTGATTTTTTTCATATTAAATTATATCTCTTAATATGTGCTTTACCCTCCTCTTGGGTAAGACAATATCTTTCTTTCATTAAAATGTGTACGATTATTAGCACTAAAGAAGAAGCAAGTCCAGTAACAGTTGTATTTGAGGTCCATGGGAGGATCCAGTTCTCTGACTCTGGTAATGATCAGCCTGGCCTGCCATCCGCAGATACATGACAATTCAAGGTACCTGTTTTGAAACAGATATTTTGACCCAACCATTTGACAAACCATTATTAAACCATAATATAAGGTTGGTTAATTTATATTTCACATCCACCAAAATTTCTTTTTTCAGTTTGAGAGCATAGTTCATTTTATAAGGCTTGGTATCAGCAACATATTTTTGTTATATAATAATGAAACAAAAAAAAATCTTGCATGTTTACTTCTGAAAACATGCAAGTTGCATTTGGTGATTTGTTTACATAGTTTAATAGCTTTTTAATCTGTATTCTGGGTTTGGGTTTTGTAAAAAGAATTTTTATCTCTACTTTTTGTTATTTCTTAAGTTAAAATTGAACTACATTTCTGTGAAGGAAAAACAATATTTCTACTTTTTTCTTCATTATAAAAGTTTGCTAAATTAAATACTATGGCACTGTATGACATTCAAAGAATGCCAGCATTAAAATGAAACCATGGTGAATGTTCTGTTTCATATAAGGTATTGTGATAATATTTTGACCAATTTTCCCAGATATTATCAGCCTTAGTACTACCATTGTACCTGCTTCTTCTTAAAATTTTGCTTTATTGATTATGCTACTACAGTTGTCCTAATTTTTCCCCCTTTGCCCTCCTCCACCCAGTACCCCCAACTTCCTCAGGCAATCCTTACACCATTGTTCATGCCCATGGGTCATACGTAGGTTCTTTGGCTACTCCATTCCCTATACTGTATTTTACATTCCCATGGTTATTCTGTAACTACCTATTTGCATTTCTTAATCCCCTGATGTCTTCACCAGTTCCTCCAGAAATCCCTCCCATGGATACTCTCTGTATCCAAGATTCTGTCTCTATTCTTCTTGTTTCCTTAGTATGTTTTTTAGATTCAATTATTGATAGATGTGTATTTGTTGCCATTTAATTATTCATAGTTTTTAAGTCCCTTTAACATTTCATATAATACTGTTTGCTGATGATGAATTCCTTCAGGTTTTGCTTGTGTGGGAAGCTCTTTATCTGCCCTTCAATTCTAAGTGATAGCTTTACTGGGTAGAGCAATCTTGGCTGTAGGCCCCTGCTTTTCATGACTTTGAATATGTCTTGCCAATCCCTCCTAGCCCGAAAAGTTTCTTTTGAGAAATCAGCTGACAGTCTTATGGGAACTCCCCTGCAGGTAACTAACTGCCTTCCTCTTGCTGCTTTTAAGATTCTCTCTTTATCTTTAACCTTTGGCATTTTACTAGTGTGTCTTGGACTGGGCCTCTTTGCACCCATCTTGTTTGGGACTCTCTGTGCTTGCTGGACTTGCACGTCTATTTCCTTCACCAAATTAGGGAAGTTTTCTTTTATTATTTTTTCAAATAGATTTCCAGTTTCTTGCTCTTTCTCTTCTCCTTCTGGTACCCTTTTGAAGTGAATGTTGGCATGCCTGAAGTTGTCCCGGAGGCTGCTTACACTATCCTCATTTTTTTTGTATTCTTTTTTCTTCTTGTTGTTCTGATCGGTTGTTTTTTGCCTCCTTATGTTCCAAATCATTGATTTGATTCTCAGCTTCATCCACTCTACTGTTGTTTCCCTAAAAATTGTTGTTTATTTCAATTAGTGAATCCTTCGTTTCTGACTGGATCTTTATTATGCTGTTGAGGTCTTCACTATGTTCCTTGAGCATCCTTATAACCAGTGATTTGAACTCTGCATCTGACAGATTTCTTATCACCATTTTGTTTAGTTCTTTTCCTGGAGTTTTGATTTGCCTTTCATTTGGGCCATGTTTCTTTGTGTCCTTGCTTTGGCAGCCTCCCTGTGTTGTTTCTATGTACTAGGTAGAGCTGCTATGACTCCCCGTCTCAGTAGCTTGGCCTAATGTAGTAGGTGTCCTGTAGGGATCACCCAAGCTGGGTACTTGAGGTGTGCCCTTTGTGTGGCTGAGCACACACTCCACTTGCAGTTGAGCCTTCGTTGCTGTTGGCAGGTAAATGGAAAGGATTTACCCAAGCCAGTCAGATACAAGGATTGGCTGTGACCGCTGAACACCAATCTCTGCCCTCTATGGAGGATCAGCTGTGCTGGAGCAGGGTGGTAGCGTTCCCACATGGTCTGTAGTTGTCCAATGGGTGCACAGGTTCCGGGGTTTCCCAGGTGCTGCAGGCCCACCTCTGTTTTGCCCAGAGCCACCCTGCCTGAGCTATAAAGCAATCTGAGATGACTGCTACTTGTGCTGGGCTTGGAGATTCCCAGGAGAAGCCAAGCAGTGCACCCAGGCTGGTTGCTGCTAGTGCCAGGCCTGGGGGCTCTCAGCCAGAGGTATGGGGGCTTGGTGCTCACTGAGGCTGGCTATTGCTTATTTGAGGGGATTTAGGAAGTTGTGAAGCATGAGCCAAGACGAGTCATTCATATGGAAAAGCAGCTTGTGTGGGCCCATAAGTTGGGAGGGACACTGTAATTTGGGTGAGACAGAGTCTCTGGGGCTTCCAGGGCAGGGCAAACAGTGTTAACCAAGTTGGTGAAGTCTCAGGTACGGCACCTGCCTGCTGGTTCTGTGGCTCTGTGGCTCTGTTGCGGGAGGGTTCAGAGAAAGAGACGATGGCCCACCTGTCTGTCTGGGAGAAGGCTATCCCCCAGATCTCACCTTGATGCCAGACACTTCGGTTCCTCCTCTGTGCCACTGGTGCCCTTCAAGTTCCTACCCTGGTGCTGGAGTTCAGAAGGAGTGAGTCTGAGTAAGTCCATGTGTGGATTCTTTAAGAGGAACTGCTTGGGACTCTAGAAGTTTCTTCCACTGACCCAATAACCAATGTGTTTTGTAGCCAGGAGTTGTGGGGACTTATCTTCCTGGCCCTGGAATCCTGGGTTGGGGGGCCTAGTATGGTGCTGAGACTCCTTTTCTCTCGAGATATCCCTCCTGAATTTTTATCCACCACACATGGTGTGGGACCAGCCTGTTCTGCATCTCCACCTACCCACCAGTCCGGATGGATGTGGTTTTTTTAATTCCATAGTTGTCAGACTTCCATTCAACTTGATTTCTGATGGCTGTGAGTAATGGTTGTTTTATAGTTTAGTTGTAATTTTGATGTGGTTGTGTGATGACGTGAGCGCTGTTTACCTATGCCGCCACCTTGACCTGAAGTCCCCATTATACCTCCTTTTTAATAAAATATTCTCATGCATTTATCGCATCTTGAGAAAAATGTAATTCTTAACCACTTTTATATTTGAAATACATGTATATCTGTTGTTTTCTACAACTGCCCTCCACCACTAAAAAAGCAGAAACAAACAAAGAAAACTAAACAAACAATAAACTTCAGCCCCTAAAAAAAATGAGGTAAAGATTTCAAAAAAATCCCTTCCTCTATCCCTTATTCTCATTAAAGTGGCTACTCCATAATATTTTGCTTTGACCAATCACTTTCTCCTACTAACTCATTTTATCTAAGCAGATGAACAGTCTGTCCTTTATTTGGGATTTATTCTTCATGTATTTCCAAAGTAGGTTTGAGGCAGATACAAATGTTATATAATTAAAAATAAGACAGTGCTGATAAAAACAGATCAGTCATTCTGAAGGAGATAATGAGACAGGGATTATAAAGCTTGCCATTTTTCCCCCTAGCATCAACATCACAAAGGCAAATTTTGGAATAAACCAATTTTCCTTCTACAAAAAAGGAAAGGCAAGAAAATTTATTTTCAAGACAAACTTTTTGGGGTTTTGAGTAAATCATGCTTAACCATGCTTGATAACAACTTGGCAAATACACTGAGACACTATTCCAATGGGTAATTCTCTTATCCATACTATTTAGTTGCTATATATTCAAGAAAAACATTTTCAAATGAATAAAAGAGAGAAAATGATCAACATCGGAAACATTTATGTTGAGGAAAATAAACCTATCTTTCCAAATGTATGATTAAAATATGCATTTTAACTATATAGCAAAAGAGAAATATGAAGTGGAAGTTATTCTTTAAACACCTAAAAATGTATATTATCTGCATCTTTTTCTCATGTAAAAATCTAATTTTCACTGCAATTTATCGCCCTATTGGTCTGCTCCTACAAACCATTGATCCTTACATTGTTACCTCGTTCTCTACTGCTTAACATCAGCAAGTGTGAGATGAAGTGTTTCTATGTTGGAAAGCTCTGTGATACAGGAATCTGGCATGGCCGCATGAGAAGCTGTGCGTTGCCTGGAAACCTTACAGGGCTTTGCTTCCTGAAGAAGGATAAGTATTTTCATTGTGTTTCAATCCAGCAGAGGACTCAATGGAGAGGGGTCTGCACTTTCTAGTTTAAGAGTTCTTATAGTTTCTTAGAAGACCCAGATGCGACTAGGAGGACCACCATCAACCTTAATTTCTCTAAGTCATTTATTGCTGGCAGCTATTAAACAATCAAACAATGACAGTAAAAAGAGAGATCTTGAGGAAGACAACTGGGTACAGACACACACAGGGAAAATATTTTGAAGGCACAGTCAGACAGTACGGGGGAATGTGGCCATCAGGTTGGTTTTGCAGCCCCACAAAATCTTCTGTGAAAATCGTAGCTGTCTGCCCTCATGGTTTCTTATGTAAAGTCAAAAGGTAAATTAGGGTATTAAGTTCCAGATTCAGAAATGAGCTAAAGACAGAAACTCTGAGAACTTCACCAAACAATTCATTTCTAAGGAATGACATCTAATTTGGATGCCACTCATGACAAACAAATTTGATTTGTAATTTGGCATAAAGAGTTCAGTTTGAAAAATTCTATTGTCACTACAGGAATTTCAAATAGTTAATAAGCATTTGACAGCATGCCTTTCAAATAGCTCAGTTAATCTGTATGAGTATTTATTACAAGAATAAATTTCTAGCTCTGGCCAGATGGCTCAGTTTGCTGGAGCATCATCCCATGCACCAAAAGGTTGTGGGTTTGATCCCTGGTCAGGGTACATATCTAGGTTTCTGGTTTGATCCCCAGTTGGGGTGCATAAGGGGGACAATTGATCAATGTATCTCGCCGCCCTCTCTAAAATCACTAAATATGTCCTCAGGTGAGGATTAAAATAAAAAATAAAAATAAAAAAAGAATAAATTTCTAGATAAATACTAGTTATCAAACTGAATTGCGACACTGCCTCAAACTTCATCTGAGGAACAGCAAAAACTCTGCCACATCCTGACTGTCATTTAGAGCTGTGGGATGTGAAGGAAAGGATGCTGCATGGAGATCAGAAGGCTGGGGTCCAACCTGGTTAGCCATGGGAATCCGAGAACTCATTTAACTCCTCCAGGCTTCTGCTGTTTCATTTGGAGAATGAGAAGTGAGCTTCTCTCAGGTTTCACTTCATTCTAATTTTAAGACAAAAATTATCCCACTTTTCTAAATGTCCTTGTATTAACAAAAATGCTATCTTTATATTGGTGTATTTATGCCTACAATAATAAATGATGTTTCTGAAGCCAGGGGTTCCTTTCCCATGCTGAAGTCTTAAAAGTCATGTTCTCTCTACAACTACCATAACCATTATTCCTTATTTTGGGTGTTAAACTAGATCACAGAGGATTAAGGACCCCTGCTTTCCATCCTTACAGGCAATGGGTGGTTTAATATGAATATCATACATGACAGTAGCAACTTTCTTTTTATTTATTTAAAGTATTCACAAATATTATTTAATTTCTAGTAACTACCCAGTAAGGTAAGTGGTATTACTATTCCTATTTTGAATAGAAAAATTAAATGAGACTTAAAGAGGTTTAGTGATATGAGATGTGACTTCCTTCTCACAATCAATTGAGGGAATGTTTATTGACACAGTCTCTGGAAGGCAGCTTTGAAATATGTACCAAATGTAAAACATGCATAGCCTTGGACCAAGCAATTCCAATATTAAATATTTTAGACAAGTACAAAAAAAAATATAACCTCGATTATATTCATATAACATTATAATATTATATTAATCACCATGCTTTTATAATAGAAAAAAATAGAAACAACCTATTTGCCCATCACTAGCAGATTAGGCAAATAAATTAAGGCAGTTTCAGGAAGTGGATTACTATGCAGCATTAAAAATGATAACACAGAGCTACAGTTAATAAATGGAAATATGGCCACAAGAAAAGGGGTGCAGGGAGTATGGCCTAAAACAACAATCTGCACTGTCCAGTGGGGCTTCTGCAGTTGTGGGAATGTTCTGGGCTATCAAGTACAGTTGCCCCTAATTACACTTAAAATGTGACTGGTGAAACTAAGGAACTTAACTTTTTTTAGATTTATTTAATTTTAATTATTTTAATCTATGAATATCTATATGTAGCCAGTGGCTACCATATTGGACAGCATAGTAGACACTGATATTTATTTTATGACTACATGTTGCTCTATAATCAGAAAAAATATCCCACACTTTGTTTAAATAACAACAGCAACAACAAAATCAACCCTCTTGGGCTTAGGGGACAACCGAAAGATACAGGTATAAATTAGTCAACAACAGGTTTATCTAAGGAGCTGCGGTGCCTGCAGCATTACCTGGGAATGATCATGCTATTTGGCAAGTTTCCTAAATACTGGTTCACATACTAGCAAATAAATAGCTTTATGCCAGGAAAGCTACATCCTTTGTGCTAGCTCTGCAGAATCGACCAGAAAAAAAGAGTGATAAATGGATGAAAGCAGAAAATAGAAGCTGGAGTACTGAAAGCATGGCCAGATTTTTTGAAAGGATGATAAATTATTCAACTCACTGAATGGATTTGTAGTGATTAGGAAGCTCATGTGTTCTACTTAAATGTTTGATTATATCAAAATATACTGAAGCAACAAAATATCTTACTTTCTCATATCCAGCCAGTATAAAACTTAGTCTTAGGGAATCATGCACCTTAGCTAAAGGCAAATTGGATGTTTAGACCATCACAAAGCAGAAAGGATGTTTATTCACAGGTATTTCCAGACTCCAGTCGATTTGCAAATCTAAAACAACATTTCCCCAAGTCAGTTAACTTTTTCCACTACCAGGTTATTAGGTAGATGAAATATAATAGGGAAACCACTTTACCCACTTGTGCTTTTCTTAATATTTTACTATTTTAAACAAAATATAACAAATTCATATACAAGACTCATTTCTATAACTGGTATTTAAAGAGGCCTTCTTAAAGACAGAATTGACCCAAATTGAAGTGTTCTTGACAGTGAAACTATAACTAAGCAAGGTCCTTAGTTAACTAGATCCTCCCCTTACCCGATTTTTCAGGATAAAAAAACAAATCCCCAAAAAGGATATTTAAGGAAGAAGAAACTTGAACATAACTTTCATACTACATTTAAATCTACATTACTCTAGTTTGTGAAAATTAGGTTCTAAGTGATCATTTCAACAGCTGCAGTATCCTTACTCCTGAGAAAGATTTAGATATGTTCACTACTATGTGCCTGAAATGGGGAGGAAGCATAACTAATACACAGTAGAAAGTTTTTTTTTGCATGATATAAAATCAAATTTGTTTTTTATTTCATTCTTTTAAATAAAAATGTCCTACCTCTTGCAGGCCTCATTAATTAAAGCTATATTTTATTGTGTTTTAATGGTCAGAAGAAAATTACAGACGGGTGTATTACCATATGATTGGCGGTATATAAAGTTGCCACAAATCTAACACATATTCATGCGCACACTTGCCAGCTCACTCCGCCATGGTCACAAAAATAGCATGCAATGTGTGGACTGGGAAATTATAAGCAGAACTATGTAGCACCTGAGAGATTTACAAGTTCTTCTAAAGAATGACAGGACTTGATTTTTCCAATTGCCTTTAGATGTAAATATTTACAGCTAAGGAAATTAAGACTCATAGAAATTACTGAATTGCTTACTAACTGCTGTTAACTGCTAGTTAAGAGACAGGATCAGAACTGGATCTGTTGTCTACACATACTGAGGGCTTTCTGCCTTGCCTCACTCCTGGCACTGGGTCAGCAGGAATGGGGTGGGGAGAGGCATGAGGACCAAGATGACAACTGACCGTCATTCACTTGAAGAACTCCTGTTCCAGCGTTATAGGCTGATTGATCCTAATGGGGCATTAGTCTTTCGTTATTCCCAACGTGCTTCTGAAATCTCTGAGGCAGCTTGAACTAAATGAGCTACCATCAAGAAAAGGGACTTGGACAGCAATATGCCCTATAAGCTCTAGAAGACAGCCTTATCCAGTTTTAAGAATACCTTCAACTATTTTAGCAGTTATGACCAATGTGCTTAGAATCTAGTTTCTTCTGCTCGAGTGAGATCAGCCGTCCTCAAGCCTCGAGGTAAAAAACTGGAAGTTTATTGGCAAGGCCTCTTTCTGAAGCCTTTCCCTTTCATCTATCTTTTATGGGCCCAGAGCCCTCTCCTCCATCGAAAACCCTTTTCTAAGAAAGCCTCTGGTATTTATTTTTGATGTGAATGTAAGCCCATGCATTACCTATCCCAACGGCATTTATTTTTAATGCTTTATCTCTAATTATAGAAAGAAAGGCCTTGTGTTGGATAGAGAAAATCAGGCTTTAAGGAATAGACTGGAAAGTTAATTTTTCAAGGTGAAGATCTCTCTTTGCAATCCTATCACCTACCTCAGGGTGGCTTCCCCAAAGCCCCCAATATTCATGGATATTGTTCATATCCATGCAAACCTAATGCAAACAAGAATCCAGATGAATGTTTTCTATTAAACATAAGATTGTGGAATGAAGTATGCATTTTTAATTTCTCTCTCAGAATTTTCCCATTTTGAAATCAGAAAAAAACTGAAAAAGTAGTATGATATAGCATTATAGTATACTACAGGAGTTAACTTGAAGTCCCCAAGAATAGGTTTCAAAGGGCTCTTAAAAAACAGTATGCAAAATATTATGGGCATGTGTGTGCAATATCTTGAGAAGATGGTTTAGAGTTTTAATCATATTCTCAAAGAAATTTGTAATCTAAAAAAAGTTAACACAGATTTGAGGATTAGAAAGACCTAGTTTTTACTTCTAGCTCCACCACTTTCTAGCTGTGTGACCACAGACAAGTCAATTAACCTCTATGTGACTCAAGTCCGTCAACAAAAGTCTAGGTACTATTGTAAAAATTAACTGATACAACTTCCAATGAAGACAGAGGTGTAGGTAGATGCACTTTGCCTCCTCTCACAATCAAAAGAAAAACAACAAATTTAAAAACAAAAAACAGCCAGAACTGCCAGAAAATCAAGCTGTATGGAAGTCTGACAACCCAGGAATTAACGAAGAAACATTCATCCAGACTGGTAGGAGGGACAGAGAGGACATGCGGCAAGGCAGTAGCTGGAGGACCAGGTAGGTGAGGTGGCCACTGGCAGGTCAGGTGGTCCCACATTTGCATGCGCATAAACCAGGAGGAACAACTGGGGAGTGAGAAAGACCATGCAACCCAGGGTTCTGGTACGAGAAAAGAAAGCCTCAAAACCTCTGGCTGTAAAAATCTGTGGGGGTTGCAGCAGCAGGAAAAATACCCAGCCTCACAGGAGAGTTTGTTGGAGAGACCCACAGGGTCCTAGAACACATGCACAAATGCGCCTACCCAAGAACCAGTACCAAAAGGGTCCAATTTGCTTGTGGGTAGTGGGTAGCGAGGGAAGTGACTGAAAGCAGGTGAGGGCCAAGCAAGTAGCATTGTTCCCTCTCTGACCCCTCCCCCACATACAGCACCACAATGCAGCAAAGTGGGTGGCCCTGCCCTGGTGAATACCTAAGGCTCTGCCCCTTACAATGTAGCAGGAGCACTGAGACGAAGAAATATGGCCCAAATGAAAGAACAGATAAAAACTCCAGAAAAAATACAACTAAGCAATAAGAGATAGCCAACCTATCAGATGCAGAATTCAGAATACTGGTAATCAGGACACTCACAGAAATCGTTGAGTATGGTTGCAAAATATAGGAAAAGGTGAAGGCTATGCAGAGTGAAATGAAGAAAAATACACAGGAAACCAACAGCGAAGGGAAGGAAACTGCAACTCAAATCAATGATTTGGAGCAGAAAGAAGAAATAAGCATTCGACCAGAACAGAATAAAGAAACGAGAATTCAAAAAAATGAGGAAAGGCTTAGGAACCTCTGGGAAAACCTTAAACATTCCAACATCCAAATTATAGGGGTCCCAGAAGGAGAAGAGAAAGACCAAGAAATTGAAATACAGTTGAAAAAAATAATGAAGGGGAACCTCCCCAATCAGGCAAAGGGAACAGACTTCCAGGAAGCCCAGGAAGCTCAGAGAGTCCCAAAGAGGTTGGACCCAACGAAGCACACACCAAAGCACATTGTAATTATATTACCCAAGATGAAAGATAAGGAGAGAATCTTAAAAGCAACAAGACAAAAGGAGACAGTTACCTACAAAGGAGTTCCCATAAGACTATCAGCTGATTTCTCCAAAGAAACCTTACAGGCAAGAAGGGGCTGGAAAGAAGTATTCAAAGTCATGAGAGGCAAGGACCTACATCGAAGATTACTCTATCCAGCAAAGCTATCATTTAGAATGGAAGGGCAGATAAAGTGCTTCCCAGAAAAGGTCAAGTAAAAGGAGTTCATCATCACCAAGCTCTTATTATATGAAATATTAAAGGGATGTATCTAAGAAAAAGAAGATCAAAACAATGAACAGTAAAAGAACAACAAACTCACAACTATCAACAGCTGAACCTAAAAAAAAAACAAAAACAAATTAAGCAAACAACTAGAAAAGGAAGAGAATCACAGAAATGGAGATACATAGAGGGTTATTAGTGGAGAGCAAGAAGGGGGAGAATAGGGGAAAAGGTACAGGGAATAAGAAACATAAATGGTAGGTACAAAATAGACAGGGGGAGGTTAAGAATAGTATAGAAAAGAGAGAAACCAAAGAACTTATATGTACGGTCCATGGACATGAACTACAGGGGAGGAATGCTGGTTGGAGGGAGGATGCAGGGCGGAGGGGAATAAAAAGGAGGAAAAAAATGGGACAACTGTAATAGCATAATCAATAAAATATACTATAAAAAAAAAAAAGATTCATTGAGACAGCCCAGCTGGTGCGGCTCATCCCCATTCGGGGTGTGTACAGAAAGCAACCAATCAGCACTTCTCTCTCACATCAATATATCTCTCCTTCTCTTTCTCCTTCCTACCCCTCTCTCTAAAATCAAAAGTATTAAAAAAAGGGCGGGGGGAGAAAGACAAGAAGAAAGATATACTGAGATAATGCCCACAAACCCCCTCTGAGGAAACAAGCCTAAATGCTTGGTAGCTGGTTACTATTATGACTAGCAGAGACGTCAAGAACTTTAGGAGGATGGCAAGGTCCTCGTCCAGATGCAGAAAAAGCCACAAACTCAGCAGAATTTACAGTTTGCCGAGGGTGTGCCTGGTTATTTTCATGCCTCCCTCAGCCCTGTGGGTCCCTCATTCTACAAATGAGGAAGCTGAGGCCCAGAGAAGGGAGGCACTGCCACATCGTAAGGACCGTGAGAGAACCTGGACCCTAGATTTTGGTTCTACTCCAAGCATTTGAGAACAAAGAGAAGCTGCCACTGAGGTACTGTTGTTATCCAACTACAAAGAAAAAACATTCAGCTTCACCTGATTTATAGATGTTTTTCCTCCCTTGCAAGAGAACCTTTGATCCTCAGCATCGTTAATCAAAATGTCAGCGCATTTCATTTCTAGTTCTTCCCCCTATGTTCTCCCTACTACAGAAAAAGCAGTGTGCATGGACAGATTTATGACATTTAAATACATCGATGTACCTGTTTTAACCTTTGAAACCAAGACGACTCCCACTGTAGAAGCTGTTAGAATGTCATGAGCAAGCCCATTCCCATACCAGCTTTCACTTGGGCAGAAAATGGATATAAATTGATATTAAGCTGCCAAGTAGTCCAAGGTGGAGTTGGATTCATAATATGATTTCACTTCTCTCAAACCTAAATGTGTGTTACACTGAAGATTTAGAAGAACTGAAGTGATTAAAAACTTGCATAGAACTTGGAGATTTAATTTGACCCAAACTTTGGGTTATGTTAACTGGAGTCTGTTGTCTTAGAAGGAACTTAATTAAGGTTACTCATTCTTATTAAGGAAAATGTCAAATTTTGCTCTGAGTTAATTCCAGCAAAATCCTGCTTGTTTTGGCCAAGCCCTAGCACCAAAACTTCTGTGAACAATTATACTAATTAAAAAATGCTTACAAATACATTTTATTATTTCACTGCAATATCCTTGAGAAGTTATGGTTTTCCCTGGCATGCTAATAACACTTAGAGGAGAAGAGAAAATTAAAAATAGGAATGCGAAGATTCAGTCAGGTGACCAAAATGCAGTTTTTTGTTTTTTTTTAATTTTTAAGTGGGAGAATTTGCCCTTAAAAAGCTTTTAGGCTTCTTTGAGGAAATTAGAAAACAACGTATGAAAAAGCAAGAAAGAACATGAGATAGCAAACACTGGTGCTAAATCATGGATCAGAAGAGCAGGTGCTTCTGAGCACTGTGGGATAAGAGCATCCAGGAAGGTTTCACAGCAGAGAGAAGAATTGTGCGCTAGGATGTAGGTCAATAGCGCTCATTTAGGTATGGATAAGAATAGTAGTGAGTCTAGAATCTGTGCTGCAGTGTCTCTCTGGGGTCACAATATAAGCAAAGCACCATCATCTTCTTAAATAGCTTCGGTTTGAAATAAGATTTTTGTTTACTGCCTTTGGCTAATAAATCCACAAAAATATCAATAAAAGACCAAAATAAAATAACAAAAGAACCTTGGTTTTGATAAGGAATACAATAGACTACATTTGCTTTTAAAAATAAAAGCAGAGACTATAAAATTCTATTGAATAAGTACATATTCTTTAGAAAGTTTATACCGTGAGTTCTAACAAACTTGTTCTGGAAACCTGCAACACATTTATGGAATTGCATTTTAAAAGATGTACTGAATTTTAGGATAACCACATTAAACAGTTTTGAAATATTCATTCTTATTTAGGATCCTGTCACAAACCAAGTACAAAAGTTGCTTGTAGATCCACAGGAAAAGCTAAGCCCAACAATTTTTAAAACCTAAGACACACAACAATAACAAAGCAGATGTCCACCAGCTCTGAGGAGAAAATTTACCATTTTTTCTAACATAACGCATTTTTATACATCTACAACTTTACTTATGAAAGTTTAAAAAGAAATATTCTTAAAATATCGATCCCTCATATTTACAACTAGAAGAGATACATATACATAGATCATAAACAGAAGAGAGAGAGACAATGGAAGGGGAGGTATGTCCTCATGTGCACAAAAAAAATAATGTATCTACTGTATTAACCCATGCAGAGTTTAGATTAATTTTGATTTGTCTAGCTCATTACTCAATGTAGAAGACCAGAGTCTGAAAGATACACACACTCTAGGGAAAACTGCTAAAGAACACATTTAAACAAAGCCCAGGTAATCAGCAAGTCCACATGGGCGTTTAATAGGGTTCTCCACAATAATAAGGTATCTGTGCATTCCCTTATGCAAATTCTACATTTGTCTATAAAATATAGTACAGAAAAATTCAAATAAATAAGGTAACATACCTCATCGTCTTTGTCTCATTGCAATAACAGTTCTTTAATGACATCAAATTTTCATTATCAATATGATTTACCTCTAAATGTTCATTAATGCTTTATTTTTGAAACCACAGATTTGCGGTGAGGATCCCCCCAAATCATATCCCTAAAATGCAAACTATCTAGGACGTCTTGTCAAAGGTCAAACAAAATGAAAACATGCATGCCTTCAGATTTCAGGATAGGTATGGGAACTAACTTCGCCTAAGGAAGACCTGCTAATTATTTACAGATCTGGGTATATAGGCTTGTATTTGATCAAAAAAATAATCAGAGGAAATGTTTTGTATGCTCACTGTTTTCTTCTGCCCCGATGTTCAAGTCATGCAAATGTATCAACAGAAATACATAGTTATGGAATAGAAAGAACAAGATTCCTAATAGCAGGGAGAGTAATAATAACTCAAACAGAATGCTGTGTCCACCACCATGCTACAGTAAGCACCGTAGGAAAATATGGGGAGAACCCACAGAAGGATTGACCAGACTGGCCCTCAAAATGGCTTCATCAGGTAGGCGGCATCTTTAGCTATAATTCAGGGATATGGAGCAATTTTCCCAGAGAGAGAAGTTTAGGGTAAGGAGAGAGGTGATTTCCCAGGGAGAGAGACACCATGTTCCAAGGCTTGGATTTCTGAACGGACCTGCTATTTAGAGGTACAGGAAGGGAAATGTCAGAAGAAACAATAAGCCAGCGGGGGCCAGATTATGAAGGAAATTATGGGCTATGCCCAGGCATTTGGACTTTATCTGGGTGGGCAGCTGGAACCTAAGAGAGGTAAACACTGTAGTTAAAATATTTTTGAAAACATTTCACTCCTAGTCATTTCCAGGATGAGGGGTAGACATTCTCAGAAAGGAGGTAGCTTTCTGTGTGGTATTACTTGCAGGACTCCCCATCTTGTCACTAATGCCTGACTCCTACAATTACAGAGGTGATCAGTGTGATAATATTAATTCCCTTTGCAGGGGCAAAAGTTTTCTGCAGCCATTGTTAAGGCTGCTTTTAAAATTACATTATAGGGTCTTTTGACAGAAATTGGGTTACTGGAAAGAAGAAAAACTGCAAGCAGCTCTGAAGACTTTCTTCATAATGTGCCTAAGGCCAGTTTCCCACCTTGGGAACCAATTCCCCAGCAGACCATATTCCCCATTCCCTCCTCCTCGGAAGAGTAGATCACTTTCCATTTTCATCTCACATATTCCTTTTCCTTTTAACGATGTATTTGGCTTATTATCCTCATTTAAATCTTGAGGAAAATTTGTGCATTAAGGTGTCACAGAACAATAGAAGCAGCTTACACTGAAAGTCACACTGCTAAAATGAACACAGCAGCAATTTCTATTCTGTTTCGTTTTATTCTATTCACATGCATACAAAGAAATACAGCCCTCAGCCCTAACACCAACTGACAATAGACATATCAGTTCAGTTTGAGCCTGATGACGGCAAATTAAGCTACAGAGAACCAGCTGCCTCTGACTACACGGCTGCCTCTCTGGGATTGCATCAGTTACCTGGGCTGATGGACTTTTTCTTTCTTCCTACTTCCACCACCCAAGCCCAGACACTAACCCATTTACTGAACACTCATCCTCATTACTGTCTCACTCTCTCCCTTTCCCAGGTAACCGGGCACATACCCACAAGCTCATCCCAAGACAGGACTTTTTACCGTGTATTTCTTTGTTTGCAGATGTCTTTATGACTCTTGGATCAAGCCCAGACTCCTCTGAGGCATTCAAAGTATTTATGGTCCTTTAAAATGTCTCCACTAAGCTCAACAATATATGTCATTCATCATTCCTTGGCTCCAGGGAAAGAGGCCCTCTGTCTTTCATATTCAAAACACACTTTGCTCAGGCCATCTTCCATCCCAAACAAGGCAGCCACACAGAGCTGTGCAGATGGTGCACTGAACAACCTCAAAAGGTGCCGTTCACCTATAACCTGCACAACTATAGGTGGGCAGCCCTGTGCCCGGACCTTTCCATAAAATAATTTTTAGTTCAAAAAATTGTCGTGAGGATTAAGTGAGAGACAAACATTTACTCTACCTGGATTTGGTTTTTCTTTTGTATACAACAAAATTTAAGAGAATAACATAAGATTGTACATTAAAACATACAATCTGGAGACTGGCATGAACTTATTCCCTTCTGTGGTGTGACCTGTCTAGGCCAGGCGGGTTCATGAGATTCGGGTGGAAGACAAGAATATTCACGGAGCCATTGGGATGCCTGACATGCCTTTATTCAGGGGTGGGCGATCCACACATGCTGCAACCTGCGTGTCACACTGCATGTCACCTGTCCCCTCTGTGTGTCTGTGTCTGCATTCACACACAGTGAGAAGCCCCTACCTTCTTAAATCTGAGCACAAACAAAGCCAGCGTTGGACCAAAAGATGTAGTAACATAGCATGAGCTGTGCATGCGAGCCCACTTCATGTTATGAGAACTGTTATCGGGCCCAGACTCAAGGCTATGAGAACACTTATCAGGCCTATTCAAGGTTGTGAGAAACTGCTTCCTTCTCAATACCCAGACATCTGGGCGAGGAAGCCAGGCTGCCTCCACTTACCCTACACCTTCCTTCCTTCCCATTGTTTTTACTGACTTTATAGAAGTCAATAAAGAAACTGAAGAAGTTCAAAGAGCCATGTAAAAGTCTTTACTCCTAAATAAAGAAATCTCTGGCTGTCTTTCTGCAGAAAAGGGAGAATGCATGGAATGAGCAAGATGTATCCAAAAGTCCTCTGCTCAAAAACATCTTCCAGGGGCTAGTAGTTCTCACTGTATCGGAATCACCTGAGGAGTTTTTTTTCTGCAAAATTTTTTATTGTTGTTCAATTACAGTCATCCCCCCTTTTCCCTGATTACTCTCCCCTGCCCTACCCAATCCCCCTCTCCTACATTCAATCCCCACCCCTCGTTGTCCTTGTTCACGGGTCCTTTATACATGTTTCTTGACTTGATCCTTCCTCTCCTTTTCCCCATCTCTTCCGGTCACTGTCAATTTGTTCTTTATTTCCATCACCTGAGGAGTCCTTCAACGTAATGACGCCTACATGCAGACCCAGGTTCTGATGGCGCTAGTCTGGAACATGGCCTGGGAAATGAGTTTTTTAAAGCTTCCCAGGCGAGCCTACTATGCAGGCAAAGATGAGTACTGCAATGGCCTCTATATACATACCATACCTAGAAATCGACTGCTTTGTTAACATTTCTCATTGACAATATTCATCTCTTTCTCTACCTACTTCCTTGTTGGGATACCAGCAATTCACACCTTAGTATAATTTCACTTTAATCATATCACATTTCCCTCTTTTGAATGCAAATTTTTGAAGAAGGGTAGAGTGGGCACAGTAGTAGCCAATAATGAAGAGAAAGAAAAAAACAAATTCTCTCCGCAGTTCGGGGTAGCTATTAATACCCCTACTCAAAAGGACCCCAGATTTCTTTTACATCCCCTCTTCAAAACTCTCACATTCCTACTTGTGATGAATTAAACTACATATAGGTTGGATCTTCTTAATTAAAATAAATTTTTTTTAAATGAGCTCTCCCACCCTCACATCCATTCACCCTAACCATAGTATAAGAAAACTAGAACTATTATCTTATACTTTACAGCCTCTAAAATTTCTCACACCTATAGACAGGCATGAGGCTATTGCACTAAAGTAGAAAAAGCATTAAGCTTGAAGCTGATCACCTACCAACCTTCCTGAGATTCAATTTCCTTATGATGAGGACTAAATAGAATACTGTTAAGTAAAAATCCCTGATACATCTGAGGAATTCAGTGAAGCTATTGAACTGAAAACTCTCTACGAAGGAAAAAGTGAACTCATACTGATTCTGACACAAACATCTAACCCCCCAAAATCATAAAAGTGGACGGCTATTGTTCAGTGATAGTTCATGCTGACATTATTTTAAAACTATTTTTTAACTAACAAATACCAATAACACTCCTCTAATCAAAATAATGCCAGTTTCTTAAGACTTTTCTCATTTGACTCATTGTCAAGTCCTTTTATATTTATCTCTTTTCTCTCCACACTGTTTTCATGGTTTCCTTCAAATTGTGAAGTCTACGATGCTCTTCATTTTCCATGCTGCTATTGCTAATTACAAGTTACACAGCCAGCTAATCTGGTAGACTTGTCGGGCTACCTTAACAATTAATGCTGCCATCCCAAGTTATAAATACATCACTGTGTATAGCTAAGGCTCATACATACCCAAAGATCTTCCACAATAATAGTCAGAAACTACCAAAAATTATTCCATGGCACACTTTCCATATCTTCACCAAGACTGTCTATATGCGTTATAAAATATGTGCTAGACCTGAGACTGTTACATCATCTCCCAAAATCAAGAGGAAAATACAGGGTGGGGCAAACGTAGGTTTACAGTTGTTCATATGGAAAAGTATACAATAATTAATAAATAACAAAAATAAACTGTGTTTGATGTACTCTCAACTGTAAACCTTTTGCCTCACCCTCTACATTAATCATTCAACAATCAAAAAGTATTTATTTAGCATTTAGTGTGTTTTCCAGCAGAAGATGTATGTGTATAGGGGGGGAAGATAATTAATCATAATTAAGATAGGTTTTTCCACATATTTGAGTCTTCTAAATATCTAGAATTAGCCTTTCAAGCATTAAACATTGTTTTCATTTCATCCACTTTATTGGTCAATGATAATAAATAGTCTTACATCACCTGGATACTGTTAATAGGAAAAACTTTTCCACTGATAAGCACTATACGGAAACCACACTCCCAAGACACTTTACAACTCATATCCAGTTTTTCTGAGAAGATATTCCCTAAGGAAGACATATCAACTGAAAAAGAGATTCTAGTCACAAATCTGGGCTTTGGGTAAAATTTTTAAAAATAACATCTTCATACCTACCAAGAGAGAAATCACCTTCATTATCCAGTTTCCTGGGATTTGCAGTATGCTTTTGGGGTATTTCATCTGGAGGTAGATGAGAGTAGAATTTATGTAAAGTAGATTATTTGGGGAGCTGATGGCAGCTAAGTCACTTTAAGACTTCTATTTGTCACCCAGCCACATCATTTAGCTTATGCTAGCCTCTTTGCCTGCTATTATGCTCTAGGATACAGATAATATCTTCTCTAAGAAGACTCTTAATCAGTAAGCAGAGGTGCCTAATTTGCCTGTTCAGCACCCAGATACATTCATCCAGACCAGAAGTCTCGGTTAAAGTCAAAATCTTTTAAGGTCCTTGGTCTAATTTTCCTGCACATCACCGTCTCCTAAATCTAAAGGAGGACAGGGGAGGAGGAGAGGCAGAGTTTCTAAAAATGGTTCAGCTAGCTTCTTGTACTTCTTCACTAAATAATATCTGGAAGCAAAAGCAAAATATATGGATTATATTTTCAGTTTTAGAAATAATGGGAAAAACTACATAGTGCAATATATTGCATTGTTTCTGTACTTTCATCTTCAGGGTAGATATTTTTACTCACTCTCTAGAACAATCAATCCCCACCTCCCTAACATGGGAATATTATAATAGTGCTTTATAGCTCACCCTGGGAGTTACAAAAACTTCCCCTAAGAACTTGGAAATAAGGTTGATGAGAGTAGTCTCTGATAAATGAATTTTAAGATCACAATGACCAAGAAGATAAAGCTACTTTTAAAGACAAAGAGTGGCTCCAGGTCTAGAAGACCTAAGAGCGCACTTATTGACTAAAATCCTTACTAAAGAAGGAGTCAAACAGAAAGGGGGGAGGGGTGGAAGGATGACCTGGCACAGACACCTACAGAAAGAATAGATTCTCCCAGGAAGACTCCCTAGGTAAGATCTCCAAGACTTCTGAGGCACCCACAGACTCTCCCTGATGGAATGGTAATGCTCCTAATGAACCTGGACCTTTGTCCTAATTCAATCCTCACCAAGTAGCCTTTCTTATGTGGCAGTTGATGCAAACCCGTGTACAGAGAGAGAAGGTACTGACCATACAAGCATGGACGCATCTATCCAACCACAGGTCTGAACTGAGCCCCTACCAAGCAGGGCCCTTGTCCTAAGCGACAGAGATACAGTGGGGAATTAAACATTTGAGATCCTTCAGGTTAACCCAGGCAAGTAAACAAATAAACAAGATAATCGCAGCTAGTAGTAAGAACCCTTATATGAAATAAGCTGAAAAATGGTCTAGATGATTGTGGGGGAAGGGAATGGGTGTTTTAAGAAAAGGGATTAGGAACAGCTCCTTTGAAAGCAACGTTTAATATAAAACTGGAAGCTGACCCTACCCTGGGCATTTTCCAAAAGCATTGTTTAAAAAAAAATGAGACAACAGGCCCATAATGGATTCACTTGTGCTAAGTTTCATGTCACCACCTGAGACTTAATAACCCAACCTAATTGCAGTTGCAGCTTCTCTCAGGAATGTAATCTTAGTCAGTCTGGAATTTCCTGTTCAGCACTAGATAGATCCTTTTTACCCCCTGAAGTGAGACATCCTTGCTTGAAACAGTCCACTCTGTCCTTGTCCCTCCTCCCTTTCTGCTTCTGAAAGCCTTCTTTGGAGCTCCTTTCTATTACATGGGATGTTGCCTGATTCATGAAATCATTGAACAAAGCCAAATAGATCTTAACATTCACTCAGGTGAATTTTATTTTTAACAGCATTTTTCAACAATTTTTTTTAAAGTTATACATCGACACAATGGTAGAGAAGACTATAACAGTGAAGACAGAGCAAACAATGTGACAGGGCGTGTGAGGCATGTAGACAAGTTAGGTAAGGGTAAAGGGTATTCCTTTTTTGTTCTTGCTCTTCACGAACGCAGTGAAGGCCCCACCTCACTCCAGCCCTCTCCCCCAGGCTTGTGCCTCTGCTTGTTCGAGCGTGGCTGCACCTCTGGCTGGCTGGCTGATGCCAACCCAGAATCTGCCAGGCAAAGACAGAAGAGAGTTTCTAGGCAGAGGGAACAGGAAAAGCTATGAGGCAAGAGCTAGCCTACCATTTCTTTGGAATTTCCAATATGCCCGAAGCTTTATGAATAAGGGGAAAGTAACAGGGAACGTGGCCAGAGGAGCTGGCAGACGCAGAGCCACAGAAAGAGGTTTGGGTTTTATTATAAACTAACAGGAAGCGAGGCAGTAACACAACTTGATTTACATTTTTAAAAGATCCCATTGGCTACTGTGTGGGAGTAAAGTGCAGGGTGGCAGAGGGGCTCCAAAAGCAGCCCAGGCAGCCGTGATGGGGTTTGATGAGGGGAGCCGCAGCAGTAGTGCCGGGGAGAAGGAATGGCTTCAGGGCATATTTGGAGATGAATCGCCAGAACTTGTTAACAGACGTATATGAAGGGTGGGGAATACTTTGGCTTGGCAAAGAGTTGTGTCTCGTACTGAAATCAAGAAGACTGAGCGGGGGGCAGTGAAGGAGGAGCGGAAATTAAGAGGGTTTTTCGGTTTTGTATTTTAAATTCTCACCCAAAGATATTAATTTGAGAGAGAGAGAGAAAGAGAGAGAGAAATCGTGTGAGAGAGAAACATGGATTTGTAGCCTCCCATATGCGCCCCGACCAGGGATCGAACCTGAAACTTAGGTGTATGTCCTTCCCGGGAAGGGAGTTCGCAACCTTTGGTGTACTGGACAATGCTCCAAGCAACTAAGCCACCCAGCCAGGGCAGGTTAAGAGTTTTTTGATGGGCATATCAGGTTTGAGGTGGTCACTAAAGACACAAGTAGAAATGTCAGTTAGGCAGCTGGGGTTGCTGGGAGAATACTGGAGTGAAATACCATGTACATACATTCAGAAATTATCTGTGCCTAAATGGTTCCTTAAAGCATTCTCATCTTGGTGACAGTTGTTTTTTATTGTAAATTAATAAACTGACACCAAGGTGGTGGGAGCCAAGCTGGGATGCCCCTCTGCTTTGCCACTGGCCTCAACTGAGTGTTGCTACCAGATTTTGTTGTGTTTCTTTATGTAAAACACTATGTCCAATTCCCCCCTTTTTTTCCTTGTGTATCAATGTGGAAATCTGGAAAACTGACATGTATTTAAAATCATTTTTTATAAGAATGTAATTAAGTGTTTATTTGGTTGAATAAAGAAATATTACACAGATAAAGGACAGACTTTAAGCAGGTTTGGAGACCAAAACTAGACCCTAGATTAGAGGTAGCCACAACTCACAGACCAGAGTTGTTGACTTTGGGCTCTACTATTGCAGAATATTTAAGAACATTACCTGAGAACATTGGCTGTTAAATCACTTGACAAAATAAACATCAAGAAAGTATTAATAGAAACCTTAGAATTAAAGTAACATAAGACAATTTCAATTCATCCCTTTCAGTCATTGATTAACTACTACTATGTGATTATTTTCTTGACTCCCTACCTTCCTGAGGATTTTTCTCAACAGAGGAGAGAGACCACACTGTGGGACAGAGCTGGCTCGAGACAGGGGTGAGAGACTTTCTGAGGTGAGATGGTGACAGGCAGTTCCAATGTAAAAAGATAAGCAAATTACCCTAGAGGTGATTTCTCAAACAATAAATATAAACTTAGCTGATTGTACGAAAATTTTACATTCCTATTTGGAATTAAAGTTTTAATTTTCACTTCAGTATTATGGAAGTGATTAAATGAAGTAAACTGACACATTAATGTTTCTAGGAGCCCTTTGCAGCATTTTTAGTGGAGTCTTCTAAAGAGATTTTCATTTTCTCCCCGTTCTCCTTTCTCATTTGCTACTTTTTTGTGTGCGTCACTGAAAGATTTTGGAGAGCAACAGTCAACTTTTCTTACAAACCCAACCCTGTATTTACCTATGGGAACCACGTGGAAGGGTGGCATTAGAGGAAACAGAGGAGAGGGGTGAGGTAGAGCCCCCGACTTCCATTTCACTCCGGCCTCACGTTGCTGGGGAGCTGCGCCTTTAATTAAAGGAGCTGTGTTCCGAGGGCTGAGACACATTCTTCCCTGCTGCCACAGTGGGAAACCAGCCAGGCCCGCATTCCACTGAAGTTGGTTCCTAGCCATGTCTCTGTTACCCTTTTGTGCCTTCTCCTTTTCAAGAACCTGTGAGAAGCCCAGGCACCTTGGCATTCTGGCTCTTTTGTTCTCTCTCTCCCCAACCCCAATCCCCTCCTCTCCTCTCCTGGACACTGGCCGCAGGGCCCAGGACCCCCTGAGCCAGCCGGAGAAAGCTGAGCCAGCTCTGCGGTAGGCTCCGGGGACGTGCTTTCTCTTCACTGCACATCTTTCGTCTCACCCTGATGGCTGCATGCTAGAGGCCATTTAAGTGTTAAGAGCTAAGAATTTGTTTGTTGTTCGGTTTCAAAATCGTTTAGAATGAACTGGCTTAGGTAAAGGAATTCTCCTTAGGATCTCATCTAACTGACTAGAAATTTACATTTGAGTTGGGATCCAATGTCCTAATTGGTTATAAATCTACCTTTGCTTGCTGATCATTGACCTGAACATGCATTTTGCTCAAGGACTTAGAAGAGAGAAATGGCTATGGCAGGACAAGACTGACTGTATTTTGGGGTCCCCAGGCCAAAACCTCTGTTATAGCACTCTTTACAGTACCTCCATTTCATTACTATCAACAGTCAGGCTTGGTAAAAGCTCTAGAAGCCCCAGAAATTTTTCAATGTCTGAATTTTAGATTAGTTGTTATCAAAGCATCTTTGTTCTGAATGATGTATCATCCCTGGATGAAATGACTGGTTCTAAAAAGAGAACACTGTCCTTCCCATCATGCCAGACTCCACTGTTTGCCACAAAGGCAGCATTAACTCCAACAGCAAATAATGATCATGTACACATTCACAGTCACAGCTGAGTTTGATGTTTTACCCGTAAGAGTCTATTTATTAAATCTCTTGTAATAGTTTTATTCTCCCTGCTTTTCTGCATTACCCTCTAAGGTCAGTTTTATTCTAGATACTCAGCCCAAGAGGTGAAATCAGGGAAGAATTCTGTCCATGTTTATCTACAAAGATAATATTTTCAAACCTGTTTTTCTATTTTTCTTCCTGCATGTCTCCTCATCAAGAGTTACAGAGCTCAGGCTCCAGGTGCCCTTTTCAGCCTTCTCTCTGGAATGGACCTGAGCCCAGAAAACTCACCTTTAGTTGAACTAGGTGCGCATCCACATGCTTGCTGTCCGAGTCCTGCTGGACTGAATAGGTTAGGTCCCGGACCCTCTCTGACGTCATCCGGAGCCAGGTCTCAATTTCAGGTAAGTGAAGGACAATCTTCCAGTCGGCCCCTGTGTGCAGTGGGGGTGGCTTTTCATACTGCTGGTCAGAATCCGTATCCTTCATCACCTCTTCTCCCTCACCCTGTTCCACAGTGGGTGTCAAGTTGATGGCCATGGGTGAAGCATCAGTAGCCATGGGATCCAGGTCTTGTGACCTCAGGGGGGAAAGTGTCACACTCATGGTTAACATGGAGAAGTCTAAACCTTACTTCTTTCCAAAACAGCTGAAAGGCAAGAGGAAAGAAGAAAACAAGAGTCAGACAAGATTGCCAAATAAAGAAATGATACTTTGCAGAAGAAGCAGGATTTCTAAATTAAGCCAGATTTCTAAATTAAGAAACCATAGCTCATAGCAAAAACAGAGAGAGGTGTTTTAAGTTTCTACGTAGTAGTCCCAAGACCCAGCATATTATAAGAACACAAAACCATGTGGTATTGCCTACCCCAAAATCCATTCTCTCCATATTCCTTAGTAACAAAATCCTGATTTTCGGCTGTGCCTATTCCTGCCAAGAATTTAAAACGACATTCCCCATCTCCATCATGGCCAGGTGTGGCCAAATGGCTAAGTTCTTACCAACGAGCTGTAAATGGAATTCCTATGTAGAAAATCTGGGAAAGGTGCTTAAAGGGAGCTGGCTCAATTAGGAGGGCCCCCCTTTTTTCCCTCTGCTTTTCTCCTTCTTCTAACCAGTAATGTGGACTTCATGGCTAGAGCTCCAGTTGCCATCTCAGACCAGGAGACGCTTCTGCATATGTCAGGTAGAGGATGGTAGAGTAGAGTAGTAGGAACACGGGCTCCACATGGCGATGACAAACCACTGTGCCGGTGCTGGGTTGCTGCCCTGGACTTTCCTTATTTAGAGAAGAACAAACTTCTGCCTCATAAAAGCCTCTAGTATTTGGGGCTTTTCTACTAGAAGCACCCAAACATTATTGTGGCTATTGTAACCAAGATATTCAATACATGGAATGACAGGAGAGGGAACATGTTTGAATTAGTAAAATCACTGTGCAGAATTCAGGAAAGGTTGCTCCTTTATGTGATTTGATAGATAAATAGATATCATGCAGTAATGCCAAAACTTTACTTTCCTGAAAAGCATAAATCATGGATTATATAGAATATATCTATAATTAATTAACTCTCAACCTAAATGACATTAGTATTTGCTCATGTCGAAATTTTTAGAGGCTCTGGAATTTCAAGGGTAATAAATTGCTCTTAAACACAAAACATTAAAATGTTAATCAAATACATTAAAAATAACCTAAGTGTAAGTCATAATAAGGTAATGTTATTTTTAAGATAAAGTTGATTAACTTACTAATTATCTAGCTATGTAATTTGTGTTTCTTCTGGAGCCAGTCTATCATAAAATAACGTTTTGGATCTTGTACATTAAACATTTTAAATAGACATTATTTTTAGTTTCAGGGGAAGCTTTGTTTACTCAAGACGATGTTTTTTTTTCCTTTTGTAGGGCTTTTTCTGGTTTTACACATTCAAGTTACTTTATAGCTCCATTCCCCTTAAAGATAAAAGGTGGCTGATCAAAATGTAAAATATAAATGTAACTGTCAGAAAGTAGCTTATTAGATTCTTAATATTCACTTGTATCAACAAAAAATTATTTTACCTACAAAAATAGGGGGTAGGAAGAATCAAGAAATATCCCAAGTTGACTAGGAACTTTCCATACAGGAATGAGCACAGGGAATTAAAAGACCTGTTGAATTAACAAAAGCCTTAAAAATAAGTTACTCCTATGACATTATCTCAAAAACCTTCCAATGTTACAGCGTGCTGCCTCTCCCCAATTTATTAAGCACCTTATTTTTAAACTAAATGATAAGAAGGTTTACAGATGAATTTTTGAAAGCAAAGTTATTCACAATAAAGCAAAATATTATGTTATAATGTAAATTTATCACTTTGGCACCTGCCTTAGAGAATGGCTTTAGGTTTCAACTCAACAGCTTTCTCTAATTAAAAGAGGAAGAAATCTACACACTACATTTTTTAACTACGCATGCATACAAGTTTTAAAATAACAATACTGCTATACCCAGCTATTCTTAAAAACCAATTAGAAGATATGAACATTTCACTGGGAGCCATAAAACTCTGGGAAGAGTAAACTACCATACTACTTCTTTTTTTGAATGAATTTATTTTTATTGTACTTTTGCCCATTTCGTTAGGACCACACTACTTCTTAATAACCATGCGGTAGCCTCAGACGGGCTTTGACTCAGGTTTCCCAAAGCACAGCCCCAGAGAAGGAATCTGATAAACAAAGGTTAATACAGGTTTCTATTGCAGGTCATAGAACTGGTGGTAAATGGGATAAGGACACTGGTGTCATAGTGGTTCCCTTTTCTAAGAAACCAGACTCACCCAAACCAGAAAACTAAATACCAGGGCAATGTGCAAGGAACTAAGCTACAACCACACCCACTCGCCCCCAGACCTCTGCCCAGCAGCCCTGCACGAATGAAAAACGACGCCTGGTCATTGTGTTTTCCCTGAAACTCCTAAATCACGGCTGTGCCTTCCCTGGAATGTATATCATACTGTAAACTAAAGAATATACCAAAGAATTGGCTCAGTGCAATTTATGTCCCAACATACATTTCTATAAATACCATCAGGTTGTGCACCAAGCAAGCACAGTGCAGTTTTGTATGATTTGGTGCCAGATGATCCAAGTTTCTAGGTCTCAATTTCCTTATCTAGAAAATGGCAAAATTGGCCTACATGATCAGTAAGATCCCACTGTCCCTAAAAATCTGTGATTTACTTATCCAGAGATTCAGAACTATTGGGATTATCCTGCCTATACTGAGAGCTGTGCAGATCCTAAACAGTGGCCTTCCATTTTACCAAAGCACACAAACAGCATCAATGGATTTGTCCTACTTAATGGAAAGAAATAAATTATTACCATGCAAACACATTTTGTAAATCATTATTTACATAATATGTGTTGCTAATTCTTTCCAGGGGAACAAATATGGGAGATTATTCCCTCTGGGAGTTTGCAATTCAAGACTGACAACACAGACGACAAGGTTATATATGTAACAGAATAAAATAAAAACATTACACAAAATTTAGCAGATGTGCATCACACATGAGTAAAAGGCAAGGAAGGAAACCTTACATTCAAGCTGCCAAAACAAAATTTTCCTGCATTATAAAATTTCAACCTGGATGTGATGTTTCTACAGTTAACTGATCAGACTGTAAACAAGAGAATTTCTTTAACCCAGAGAAGTAAGGCAAAGCACTTTATTCAAGTTTTATTTTAGCTTCTGTGTATCTACTTTCCCTAACATATACCTTTGCCACTGGGAAATGATACCATATGAGTCATAATAGCATAGCAAACCTGGGAAGTGGCATAAATTTGATTAATTACTCATTTTCATGGAAAATAATCACTATAAACATTTAATTGCCAATCCTAGTAGTTCACATTTAAATGGTCACCCTCAAATAAACAAACTCTTTTTCTGATTTTCACAAAGTTACTTCTGATTTAAAAGATAACTTAAGTTTATAATTTAAAGTAAAACTGCTTCACATTGTGAAGCCTTAGAGGAACAGCTTTGTATATATTTCTCCATACTTATCATGACTATTCAAGCCTGCTTTCCCATAAAATTAATTATTCCATTTGAATGCAAACAAATAGTAGGAAATTCAGCACAAGTCTATATATTCTTCTAATTACTATAAGTTTTGTATTCTTCCTTTACCAGGTATCTTGCAATAAAATTCCTTTCTAGTCACATAGAAATTTAAAAAGAAGGAGAAAAAGCCAGTAGAAAACTCCTGAAGATGCGAATGACAGTGTTGACTCAAGTGCATATAAGAACCCACCCAGATACAACTCTGGCTCCAAAGCCCAGTGAACGGAGCGATCAACCAGCTTTTTGGAACCTAATGACCTGTTTCCCTCTCCCTCCCCGCCCCCCACCAAATGCTTATCTATGGTCACCTTTCCAGCATTAGACATAATACCACCTTTATCCCAGCTGCTGTTAAAAATAACATAGATCAAAACCTTTCCTTTCCACAAATCCAAAGAATATTCCACATTTAAAGTGCAAAAGGTAAAAGCAGTAAACATTTTAAAGATTTTTATATTTTTTCATCTGTGAAAAGGGTTCTCCAACCACACTCTATTTATTCAATGTAATTTTATAGAAACAGAATGAACATACCATAGATTGCTTCCTAACAAGGACTGGTTCTGCTATCTCCCTGACAATCCACAGGTTTTAAGTTGAAACCTGACATTAGCCGAAGGAACTCAATTTAAAAAAGACACATTTAAATCAGGAGAGTGTTCTACCAAACTGTGGGCGAAAATGCAGCGACACAGCCATCAGAGCTGCCCACTTCTTTCTCCCTTCTCTTGTAATTTTCTCTTTTAAATAAAAGAATAGAAAAGCCAGGAATCTGTCACCAGTACTCACTGTCAATGCTCAGTCCCTAAAGGTCCTTCAGGATTAAACGTCTGGCTCCTCCTTCTCTCCCCCCTTGAGTTCTTTTCTTGTGACCAAACAAGCTAAAGGTCATTGTTAGGGCCGCTCCGACAGCAGGACAGTGGCAGGTCTGTAGGGTACCAGCTTCATACACCCGAGCGGCCTAACTCGCTTACAAAGGGAGGGTTACTGTGCTGTCCCTATTTGGAAGCTAATGTATAAGCTTCAGGCCTGTGCAGTTACAGGCAGGCTTTTGCAAACAAGCAGTGATAAGTGAGCTGAGGAAAAGGACAGTTGCCAAAACAAGGGTCACTATGGGAAAGAGTGGGTGGACAGAGCACGTCCAGTCACAGTTCAGCAGAATCAAGACTGTATACCCTGAAAATGAGCAATCCAAAAGCAGAATAAGTAAATTTGTAAATGAATTAATAGTACTATATTAACATATCCAGCTAACAAAGCCAACCTGAGTTAAATAGGTTCAAGCTCTCGTTTCTTAGGAAGAAGCTGTTCTTTCCAAGCGGGAACATTATCATGTGTACAGTTTGAGATGCAGTCTTATCATTATGTAAATCAACCTCAAGCCTAAATACTCACTCTCAGTCTTTCTGTGCTCTGTTTACTTCTTCAAAAGCAAGTAAGAAACTAAAGCATAATTCTAGCCAAATGAACCAAGCTGCTTCCTACGAAGCACATGTTGTAAAACCAAGGAAGAGAACATTATTAGGCGCTGACTGGTGTGGCTCAGTGGGTTGGGCGTCATCCTGCAAACCAAAAGGTCACCAGTTTGATTCCTGGTCAGGGTACATACCTGGGTTGCCAGCCAGGTCCCTGGCTGAGGGCCTGCAAGAGGCAACCAATTGACGTTTCTCTCACGTATCAATTGTTTTTCTTCCTCTCTTTCTCCCTCTCTCTAAAAATAAATATTTTAAATCTTAAAAAAAAAATTGTTAGGCATCACTAAGTGTCCAGTTTTCTCCCTCTTCCTTTTTCTTTTGTATTTTCGTAATTATTCTTCATAGAAGCTATTCCTAGAGTGGCTGAATTTGGGTGGGAAAAAACTACACTGGAATGTTTTTATTTTTGTCTAAAGTTAGTTCTCATGCTCTGACTGCACTAAGGAAAAATAAATGAACTTGAGGGATGCATCCTGTATCTGTTTCCAGGATCCTAGAATCAGGGTCTGTGACAATAACACAAAAACCCAACACGTTTAAGAAATTACTTAATTAAATGTCTTGGTCTACCTAGATGAATGAGGCCCTAATTCATCACCTAGTTTTAAGTCTTGCTGTCTACCTACCTTCCCAGCCTCTTGTAACGTCAAGAGTTGGGAAACTTTAAGTAGCTTTAAGCTCTTAAAGAAGAAAGCCAAAAGCTCCTGCCAAGTATTAAGTTAAATTTGTACTTAGGGGACAAGAGAGTGGGTTTTATAAGATGCTTCTAAAGAATTTTCCGTAATCACTGTCTGTCTCTTCCTTCTCCCTCACCCTCTTCTCCTCCAGGTCCCACAACCTCCAGGACCCACCTGTAGTAACACGGTACAGTGAGATCACTGAGGAAGCCCCAGATTAGTCTCACTTTCTAACCCTTCCACCGTAACAGAACAGCCTGTGAATGGATATCAGTGAGAAGGACTTAAGCTTCAAACGGGTGGCAGGGGGGAGGAGGAAACAGCATGAAAATAGTGAACAGTGGGGCCCAGATAGATTTCTACAATTTAAAAGATCTTTTTGGTGTTATCATTGATGCTACTTCCCTCCCTTTCTCTTTATCTCTCTTTTTACCCCTTTAATATGTCTTCTATGTAAGCTGTTCCCCCGGGCAGATGGTTGATTACATCCTGCTAATCACATAGAGACCATGGATATTCTCCTGGGTCTCCCCTCAATCACCACTGATTTTCTTGCCCAGAGCACAGAGTCTTCTGTAAGTCATAACACACTTCATCAATAATCTTCTCTTGCTCAGTCCTTCTCCTACCCCCGTATCACCAACCCGTTCCCCGACTATTCAGATCCTTTTCCTGTGGCAGGAACTTCCAGACTGACTAGGCTAATCGTCTTACCTTCTGTGTTTTCTTTCCCCCATCACAGCAGTCAGCTCCTGTCACCCTGGGATTCACTTGGCTGCATCAGCCAGTCGGCTGCGAATGGTACCCATGGTCACGTGTACATGGGCCTGGGCTCAGTGAGTGCTAATGAGTGTTCATATTTCTCGCCCCCTCCTCAACTTGCTAATAATCACCTTAAAGCATTAGGCAGCCACCTTTCTGTTGTTCAAAAAATGCTTCGAGAGAAACTGGATTTGTAAAACCCTAATAAGTAATTTTATACACTTGTTGTTTTTGTCAGTGCTATTAATGCAAAGAAAATGAGACAAGATTCTTTTCAAATCAACTGACATTACTGAGAATCAACTATACATAAGTTGTTATGCATATATTTGACTCATCATATTTACCCTCAAGGAAACTATAACTTAATAGAGACAATTTCTCTCCCTCCACTCTCCCCTTCAAACACGCTCACTCATATCACTATCTAAGGCAGGTGTGGGCAGACAAAGCCCTTTGAGGCCCCAGTGGAGTGGCATTAATCCTGGAGGAAAGAAAGATGAGGGGGAACCTTTATAGGAGAGGGTAACATTTGAGATGGGCTTATAATAATAGGTATAATTTAGATGGGCAAAAAGAGAAGAGAGATGGGGGGCGGGGAATAGAGCTGGGGAAACTACATTGACAAAGACACCTCAACACCAAGAAGTTGGGAGAATCAGCAAATAAGTCAATGTTGAGAGGAACTGGGAACTTGTTGGGGACCAAAAAGCTACAGGTACATTGCAGTCATATAAAAGGGCTGTGAACACCATGCATGGAATTTAGAATGAATCTCTCAGGGCGCAGGAACTCTACCAAGATTGTGGAAGAGAAATAGGATTAAAATTGTGTCCTAGAATGGGACAGAAAAATCAATACATGTACTCTTGTTTACCAAGAAAATGAAATGAGAAATCAGCATTATCAGAAGACCAACATCCTCTTTTCCAGACAAACTTCATTAATGTAAAATGTAACCTTAAAATCTCTTTCTAGCCCAGAAGAAAAGAGAAAAAGACAGAGAGAGAACAGTGAGAGGAGGGTGGGGACGACTGAGAGGGAGGGAGGCTACAAGCTTGACTTTTAGATCAGGGTGATTAAAGGAGTTCTGCGCTCTGCCCTACCTACTGCATTAAATATAAAAAGAATTCTCCATTTTTAGATGTCCATTAACCCTAGCATCATATATTTGAAGTGGAAAAATTTTAAGGATCCTTTTATGTGATGTTTTTACATCTTTTTCTTGTTCTAAAATTATTTTTAAGTAATTAAAAAGTAATATAGAGTAATTGAAACATTGTAAAAATAGATAACACTGAAGTTAAAAGATCCTCCTCTATCTCCATATTCTCATCCCCAGTCAATAAGCGATGAGAGGCTATTTGTCTTTTGTTAACCTCAGTTTTTAAAGTGGAAAGGAAATGAAGCTTTTTAAAGATTCTGAAGCATAAATTAGCTAGTTATCTGCATTAATGTAGCAATATAGAAATGTTCACTAATTCAGTGTTTATTTGCCAGGTGTAAATATTCTACAAAAAGTTGTTATTGACAAATATATTGAGATAGTGCTGGGTGATTTCTGGGTAGAAATAGTCAACTGAATACATGTCTGTATCTTAGCTCCTTCCAGAAACCCCACTAACACTACTGCAGGGGATTTTTGGGTTTGGGGTTTAGTATAAGCATTCAAGAATGGGAGAAGAAACAATATTTTTGGAAGCTGGAGATTAGATGAACAAGTAATAACTGGTTCAGAATTAGTCAATTCAGGAAAACTAAATCCTAAGCCTGTAGCACAGAACACAAAGAACCAAACTTCAGAATCCTTTAAGTATTTTGGAATTGGTGGAACCAGGCACCTCTGGAAGTAGCGAGGGAAAAGGACGCCATGAAGAATTAACTTTACCCAGAGAGAAGCCTAGCCTTTGTTCCAACTCCTGGGAGGCGACCTCTAAAATCTTGGAACTTCCTGACGAGAGTATTTTGGTTATTCATAGCAGGCCTCTCAGACCACACCTGACAGTGTATGTTAACAAGGTCACTCAGGATGGGGGGCAGCCAGACAGAAAGACCAACCATGTGGTTAGAAGTCTGGGGCTATGGACAACCACACAGGCGATCACTCAATCAATCATGCCTAAGTAATGAAATCCCAATAAAATCTACGGGCAGTGAAGCTCAAGCTAAAGCCCCAGGTTGGCAGTACTCCAAGAGCATTTCTTGTCACACATCAATGACAAGAAAGTAACATATCCCTGAGGACACAGAACTCTGTGTTTGGAACCTTCTCAGTTCCAGATTCCGCCCAACTTGTTTCTTCCTTTGGCTTGTTCTGACTTGTAGCCTTTTGCTAGAATAAAACTATAATCATAAGTATAATACTTTCCTGAGTATGTGAGTTGTTCTACCAAATTATCAAATCTGAAGGATCTGTGAGGACCCCCAAATTTATAACTAGCTGGTCCAAAGTGAGGACAGCTCTGGGGCCCCTGAACTTATAGCTAGTGTCAAGTTTTGGGTAGACCTGGCAGTCTTAGAGGACTATACCCTTGACCTCGAGTTTGGCCTCCTAGGCCAAACACAGCAATGATATATTGAGAACATTAACTTTTGATTTAAAAATGTTTCAAAAGCAGAACTCTGGGTCTCTCCTTATTCTGTATTACTAGGTGGTTTTCCCACTGTCCATTCTGGTAGAAGAATAGAGGTTTATTCTCCAGAAAGGATCAATCAAAGGTTCTCTGGACTTAACGACACTGGGCACAGTTGATAGAAGCACCTTGAAAATAGGGAGATAGAGTTAATATAGGCATTCTGAGTGCCGAGACCCTCCAGGCCTCTTCCCCAACTTGACTCTCCAAAGCCTTTACCCTCTAGTCAAGAGACCAGGGGTCACCTCTGTAGATCTGATCAGTCCAAGAAGACAAGACACTGAAATTGGCACATCCAAATCATGTTACAGTGACATTTTAGTCAATAGACCTGCCCACACACTCAGCATTCAGTCAGCTTTCTAGTCTCCACTCCTAAATATGATCAGGCAGGCAAGGATTAGCAGAGACTTAGGGAAAGCTCTACAATGGATGACAGGCCCAAAGCAAACAAACGAAAAAATTCAACCTGAAAAAAAATACTGTACAAAGAGATGATTTGAAGAAAGAAGAAATATCAGAAATAAGATATCGTATCCATGAAACAAGAACAGAATGTTATTTTAAAAAAGAAATACTCATATTTATAGAACAAAAAGGAAATTTGGAAAAATAAAAACATGATAGCAGAGAGGAAAATCCAGTACAATGACTAAAAACAAAGTTAAGGAAATCTCACAAAAAGTAAAGCAAAAAGATAAAGAAAAATTAGGAGAGAAAAGGTAAGATAATTAGTCACCGATTGAGGAGGTTCAACAACTGGAGAATAGGAATTCCTGAAGGCAAAGTAAATGGAAAGAAGAAAATAAAGTATTTTAAGAAAATGAAGGATATGAGTTACTAGATTTAAAAGACCCTATGGGGGAAAAATTGAGACAACTATAATAGGATAAACAGTAAAAAATAAAATAGAAAAAAAGAATTTTAAAAAATACATCTCCTAATGTATGAAATGACATACCCCCAGGCCTTTATTTGAAATCTCAGAATATTAGGAAAATATTTGAAATCTCAGAATATTAGGAAAAATGATCTGTGGGTGGAGGTAGAGGGATATGAGAGGGGACCCAAAAAACCCAGAATTTATTTATGAAAAATTGTGTACTTATTCTTATATGTTTAAACTTCAGTCACCTTCAAAGTATTCTCTGTTTGATGCAATACACCTATCAAGACTTTTTTTCACTACTCAGAACACTTTGAACATGTTGATTTTGATGCCTTTTAGTGCTTCTGCCTTTTTTTGTTTCACCTCTTCCATATTGGCAAACCATTTCCCTTTGAGGACTTTTTTCATCCAGGGAAAAAAACAAAAAAATAGTCATCCAGGGCAAGATCCAGTGAATAGGGAGGGTGTAGCATGGGGGTCATGCCATTTTTGGTCAAAAACAGCTGAAACTCAGCATGATGCTGGCAGGTGCATGCATATATCACCCATCATGAAATGGGCAACCATGTTGAAAGAGTCTTCAAAAAAAAATTCACTGAGGCTGAATGCAGCCTCTCACAACAATGCCAGTCAGTACATTGATACAGAGGGGTTCCTAGAACACTCACCAAGCAGGAGAACCCTGTACTACAAGGGCCTGCCCTCCAGAATATAATTCCAGCTTTTTTGGGTCCCTCCCATACACAAGTGTGGGGGTTCAGAACCAGTCACTCCAAGATAAACATGTGGTTGGTTATGCAGGTTGTTTTGAGTTAAAGGTAACTTTAGTTGTGGGCTCAAAAGAAACTTCTACCTCTCCCTTAACTACTTAGAAGAACTTGAATCAGGGTTCCTGATGTATCTATAGGGCAGGAAAAACTTTAATTTACTAAACATCTGCTCTTCTTATTGTCCTGCAAAGACCCTTTGAAGCCCCCAAGGTACCTTATTTCATCCCTACTTCAGAATGTCTCATATACCCATTTTTCTCTTTCTGTCTTTGAATCTCTCATGCCTGTAGGGTCTCTGACTCTCATGTATGTGGGGTTCCCATACATATGTGTGTATTAAATTTGGTTATTTTCTCTTGCTAATCTGTTCATATTGATTTGATTATTAGACCAGCCAAAATGACTTTGAGGATAGAAGAAATTTTTCCACCCCCACACAAGGAATCATAAATTAGATTGCTTTGGATTTCTCAGCAGCATCTGTAATATTGTTATTTATAATAAGAAATATGTATTTGGTCTTTGCCCCCATTTCTGGCATAAAGTACCTAAAACACTTGGAGTTTCCTAAGCACAAGAACAATGGGAGTGCCTTTTGTGATAGTACTTGGTCTTCTGTCTTTGATTTCCTAAAACAGTTCCAGAGCCATAAGGGTGGAAAGAGATGTCTTGTTACTCATAACGAGACCCTTTCAACCACACCAGAGTTTATGTTAATGAGGTAACTTTTGGGAAGCCTATAAGGATGAGTGCTGGTTGCCAGGGGAAACAACCAAGATTAGAGGGGGACACTTTTAGTTCTACCAACCAATCTCTGGAGAAGAGAGAGGCTTGAGGTTCAATCAATCACCAATGGCAAATGATTTAATCAAGAATGCCTATGTAATGAAGCCTCCATAAAAACTCAAAAGGACAGGGTTCAGAGAGCCTCCTTCTTGGTGAACAAGAATGCTTCACCTGCTGGGAAGGTGGTGCACCCCAAACTCCATGGGGATAGAAGTTTCTGTGCTTGGAACCCTCCCAGACCTTACCCTATTGGTTGTTTATTTGCATCCTTTAATATCCTTTGTAATAACTAGTAGTGTAATAAGTAAACTGTTTTTCTGCATTCTGTGAGTGGTTCTACAATTAATCGAACCTGAGGAGAGGGCCGTGGGAACATGGAGAGGAGTTGAGTTTATAGCCAGTCAGTCAATCAGATGCACAGGTACCAATCTGGACTGGCAACTAGCATCTGCAGTGAGAGGGGGAGGGAGACAGCCCTGTGGGACTGCATGCTTAAACTGTGGGGTTTGACATCATCTTCAGGTAAGCTGTGTCAGAATTCAGTTAAATTATAGGACAACCATCTGGTATCAATGAATGGTTTGGCATGGGAAAATCCACCACTTATTTGGTGATCTGAAGGGCCAGAGTTGGAGTATTGAAAGTAGAGGAGTATGTTTTTCTATAACAGCAACACTGGATGCTAAAAGACAATTGTTTCACTTGAGAAGGAAAAAGAAATCTAGCATAGAGTCATATACCAAAAATAACGTAGATTGATAAACAATCAAATGTTAGAACAAAATAAAGATATTTTCAGATACTTAAGTTCACATAAAAGCAACATCACATGCACTTATTTCATGAGATACCAGGATCTCTCTACATACTCTACTGAGATAGAGAGAGAGAGGGAGAGAGAGAGCAAACCAGGCAAGAGGAAGTCATGGGATGTAGAAAACAGGAGACCTAGCACCCCAGGGTTATGAGGAAGTGAAATCTCAGGGAGCAGCTGTGCACCAGCCACGAAAGCTTCCAGTCCAGGAGGGAACAGATCATAGGCTCTCAGAAAAACTGTGTCAAACAGACAGCTTTGAGAAAGGAAACCTGATGTGAATGAACATATCTACCCAGAAGAGGTTTATTCAACTGGTGGAGAATTGGGGGTTGAATTGGAGATAAACACATAGAAAACTGAGCAAATAATAATGATAAACTCCAGAAAAAAACACAAAATTTTAGAAAAAAATAGAGCAAAAATTGTATTATTCTATGTGGTTTAGTTAAAAATTGCATTTACTTATTCTTAGTAACGGACAATAAATGTTGATATAATCCAAATCACATACACTCACACAGGAAGAATGGGGCGAGGGGCTGTGTGTGTGCGCTTGTGTGTGAGAGAGCAGTGGCATGCGAGAACAAGCTAAATAAATTCTCAACTTTTGTACTGAAAAGTCAATAGATAAAGGTAAGAGAAAAAATACTCAGGAAGTAGCCCCGCTATTGTGTTGTTTCAAAATGAAGGCAGTTACCAAAATAATCAGCTAAAAGTTGAAAAGTAGTTGCCTCTGAAGGATGGGAAATGGAAAACAAGAAGGTTGGGGACGGCTGTTTTCTTAAACCTCAGAACTACTTGATTCTTAACTATTTGCGTACAAACATAAAACTTAAAAATATCTATATTAAAAAATGAAGGAGTTTCTTAATTATAGGGCAGGGCTTTGATCCTCTCAGGTACGCTGAGGGTCTCCAAAGAAGAGATAGAAATGTAAGGTGCATTAATTCTTAAATTTATTTGAAAATGAAAGTGATTATCTTTTGTTTGTTTTTTTGGTAGATAGAGTATGGTACAAAACTGGGTGTGGTCACTTGGCTAAAGTGCTAAGTTTAAAAATGTGCCTACCCTGCACACTGCATTTTTTTAATACAAAATGCACGCTGTGACTTAATTCAATATTTGTTTCATTCAAACAATCCCTTTAAGAGAGGACTGTTTCCTATGAACTAAATCTGATCTCATTATGAAAGCCACAGGTGATTAAGTGATCAAGTTAAAAGTAAAGTTATGTCATATTTGTCCTACGAGTAGGTATATTCTGGAGTGAATAACTTTTATTTTTTGAAGACAACTAAATCAGGCTGAAACCAAATAGTCAAATCAGGCCAAATCTTTCAACTAATGTTGCATCTGATTTTTCCGTTCATGCTGCAACATGAGAACACATCAAATAACTACCCGCACTGCTATTCTTTCATAAACAGAAGGCGTTTACAGGTGATGAACTTTCATAAAGACCAGGATTTTCAAAAGCATTGTTTCCTATTCACTATTATTTCCTACTCACCCTAACATCCCAGATAAGCAAAAAGGATTTTCTTTAGGATATTCTAATGTCAGATTAAACATACTAATGGGAGTCCTGGCTAGGTTGCTAGGTTGGTTAAAGCATCATCCTGTACATCAAAAGGTTCTGGGTTAAATCCCCGGTCGGGGCACATGCCTAGGCTGTGGGACGTGTATAGGAGGCAACCCATTACTGTTTCTCTCTCACATTAATATCTCTCTCTCTCTCTCTCTCTCTCTCTCTCTCCAGTAAAACATATCTTTGGGTGAGGATTTAAAGAAAAAAATACTAATGGGAGACAGCAAAGGCTCTTCCTATCCAAAGGTCTAATGTGATCAGAGATCCTCCCTCTGAATGTTGTTTATTACAGAAAGAATAATTAAAGCTCTGGTATTATATCTGCTTTTCAAATAAATAATTTCAGCAAGATAGAATCTATTTATTTTAAATATTTTACAACATTTTTTGCTTAAAATGCATCACTTATTAAATACTGTAAATTATTTCTGCCCAGTCATCTAAACTGAAAGTAAATTTCTGACAAGTTACTACCATGACATGAATTGGTGTTTTAAAAAATAATTCCTAGAACAACTAAAAGTTATATATCATAAATCTTCAAAAAAAAATTTTTCTAGTAATAAGCAGACAGAAAGTACAAACCCATAAATATTTTGACCTGTGTATGCTGGTAGACAATAAAAGCATGAGGCATAAACCAACTTAACATAAATTCATCTTCATCTTCATTGAATTTTTGGCTTTTTCTTAATAAATTATTTATTCTCTTCCTTAATGAAATAAATAGCAATAATGGAAACTTCTGAGTAAGAGCTAATGACATAAAAGCCTCTAAAATAAACCTAGGACATCCATCATCAATTCTAGAAAATGAGCTATCTATTGAATATAACAGAATGGTTTGCCAGATCTTCCTTTTAGCAAAAACAGAAAAATTGATATTTAAAAAAATTTAGGGGCCCCTCTAAATCACAAAGGTATAAAGGACAAAAATGCCAATCAGTGTAACAGGCCAATCCACACTCTCTCCCCTCTGCCACAGGGGTGCTAAAGCCTCGATTGAAAGCAAAACTCTACCAGCCATTTGAATTAATCACTTATCACTAACCCAATCTAGCTGTGGTCATCATACAAGCATATGAACATTATCCAAGGGTGGCTGTCATCCAGAAGTTAGTCAGATACTTGAAAGCTAACTGTCCCTAGCTTTTTAATTTTTTAATATCTTGCTTTGTTAGCAATAGTCCCAATGGATGTGACGCTCGGAAACAATTGGGCATTCTCCAGCAGGCTCTAGAAATCATCTATTTATAATTTTTCAATTAATGTTTCACAATCATAGCATACATCACATGACACAGCTATTTTGGTCTGACTTAGTCATTTGCAGCCAAATACAATGAATCTCAGACAAATTCTACTTTTATAGCTTCCATTCATTGTGCCCTTTGCCATGATCCGTCACTGTTAATAGTTCTGTATGATTCAAACATTGATTTGGATATTCAAGGTCCTTTGAATGAGTTTCCTCAACAAGAAATGTTACTTCCTTTGCCTTAAAATGAACAACCAGAATATTTCATTAACATACAGCTAAGTTCTTAAAATGCATTCTGAATGACTTTTAATTAAACTAGAGTTTATGAAGAGAGAGTTTTGTTTTAGTTCATTTTAACATCATGTAAAACACAAATAGCTAAAAGAATGTTTTTTTCTTTGCTTCCACCAAAATGTGAGATAACATGAAAATTTAAAAGTATAAGGAAGAGGAATATATTACTCCTGTCATCTTTTGGTTACCAGTTGCATGGAGTGTCTTTCTCCATCCCTTCACTTTCTACCTACATGTGTCCTTAAAGCTAAAGAGAGCCTCTTGGATGCAGGATATCATTAGAGCTTGTGTTTTTAATCTATTCAGGTACTTTGCATCTTCTGATTGGAGAATTTAATCTATTTATGTTTAAAATAATTCTTCATATGTAAGGACTTACCACTGCTATTTTGTTGTTTTCTGTTTAGTCCCTTTGTTGTTTTCTTCCTCTCTTGTTGTCTTCCTTTATATTTTAGTGGTATGCTTGAATTCCTTTCTCTTTATTTGTGCAACTACTAAAAAAGTTATTTTTGTTGTAGTTACCATGAGGCTTAATAAAATATCTTATAGATATTTATAAGGTTTATAAGTCTATTTTAAGATGATAAAAACTTAACTTCAACCTCATTTAAGAAAAAGAAACTCTACACTTTTGTCTCCCCTCCCCATGTTTTACATTATTGATGTCACGTTTTATATTTTTATATTGTGCATATATCATCAAATTATTGTAGCTGTAGTTATTTTTAATATTATTGTCTCAACTATAATATTAAAAATAAAAGCAAGACACACCACTATCACATTATTGAGATTCTAAATTTGAGTATATATTTACCTTTACCAGTGAGTTTTATAGTTTTCGTACTGTTATTTTCCTTTATTTCAACTTGAAGGGTTCTCTTTCACGTTTCTTGTAAAGTAAGGCTTGTGGTAATGAACTCCCTTAGCTTTTGTTTGGGAATATCTTTATCTCTTCATTTCTGAAGGTCAGTTTTGCTTTCAAGGTATATTCCTGTTTGGTTCTTTCTTATAGTTTCTATTACTTTGTTAAACTCATTTGGTTCATGCCTTGTTTTCCTGATTTTGTTTAGTTGTCTATCTGTGTTTTCTTGCTTTTCATTCACTTTCTTTAAGATTATTTTGAATTCTTTGTCAGGCAAATGGTAGATCCCTACTTCTTTAAGGTTGGTTACTGGAGCTTTTTTAGTTTGTTTTGGTGTTGTCATGCTTGCCTGATTCTTCCCGATCCTTCCATTGTAGCCTTCCATTGGTGTTTGTGTATTGGAAGGAATAAAAACCTCTCCAGTCATTTCAGCAAGTGAAAACCTCCTGTCTATTCCTTGGGTCGATGGGGTTATCTCCAGAATCACAGTTGTGCTGTATTAGACCTGAGTATGAGGCTGCCATGAGGCTGCTTCTGGGTATGCACTAAGATCAGTGGTTGGCAGTCTTGTTACCAGGGTCTCAAAGTGAGTGTCACCAGGTAGATAGGACTGCCCCTAGTACCTTGTTCAGTAAAGTGGAGCTAAAACAAGTATCCACTTCAGGGTCTACAGCTGTGTCCTCATACAGTGGGCCTACTGTCAGGTGTGCAGCAGGTATAGCTCCCACCAGGACCGAGATGACTGCTGCCTGATCACTGGATGGGTCTCTGTTAAGGATGGGGTAGGACTGGCCCTGGGTCATGGCCGTTTCAGGTTCCACAGCCAAGATTGAGGTCTGCCACCTGAGTCTGGAGGCATCGATAGGCATGTTTCCTGACAGGGTTCTGAGCAGGCTGGACTGGTTCCTGACTGGGACTAGAAGGGTTGGAGTCAACTGTAGAGCCCTTTCAGCATCTCCAGTGCAGATAGGAGTGTCTGCTGTTTGGTCTCTGTGCCAGCAGAAGTGCTGGCAGACTGAGGCTATCCGGGGACTGGAGTCAGGGCCCTTTCAGGATCTTCCAGGGCACACAAGGGAGCGGCCCCCCCAGGGACCCTGGATCCTTAGAGCTGCTGGAAGACTGACTGAACATGGCTATGAAGAAGCTGGGGCCACATGTAGGGTCCTTTCAGAGTCTCTGGTGATGCAGACGGGAGTTTCTCCTGCCTGGTCCCTGTGCCCACGGCCTGCTCATGGACTGTGGCTGTCGAGGGGCTAATGCCTCGTAGAAGGCCCTTTCAGGCGCTCCAGGGTCACAGACAAGAAAATCTGCTGGGTGAAGTCTCTGTACTTTTAAACCAAGTTTCTTTATCTATCATTTCACAGGGTTCTTATAACCTTTAATGTTTATGCTTATTTCGTTGACCTTATTTTAATATGACAAGATTTAAATATGAGATATTTAAATATAACAGGTTTTTTTAATAACAGAATCTCAGTGTTGCTGAAAACACACGTAAAACATTGTAATTTTATAATGTAAAATATTTATCTTTATGAGGGCAGAATATTTTAAAATAGCATCTTGGGTTCAGACTATGAAGCAGTCACTTGAATTAAAAAAATACCTATTTTTATTATTCAAAATGTTATCAAAAGTATTAAAATAACAAAATAAGTATTTAAGTAATTCTTAAATACCCATCGAATATACGTTCAGTTAAGGCACTGGGGTACACGCAATGTGGGTTCACATAAAAACCATTACACTAAGAACCTTAGGAAATACATGTGCATTATATACAATAACGCTGCAGGATGATAGCACCCAATGGCTAAGAGAGGGCCTTCCTCACCTGTATGTTGCATTATAACTCTCAAAGAATTCATCATCGTACAGATTTAACCACTTCTTCTTGACTTCTATTTCTTTTCCCAGTGTCAGCAGTTATTTCTGTGTCCATGAAATATTTAAAGAGAAAAATTTCCAAAATTTCATTCTTAGGTTGTAATTGGATCAATTCTATCTAAAACTGAACCGGGGTAAAGGGTTTTTTTAGTAAATAGAATAATTACTTCTGTCTCAAACTAAACATACATCCAAATTCAGTTATCTGAAAAAAGATAAGTTTAACTCAGTAAATGGATTACTCTGATAAATTATTCGAGATTATTTGCTCCCTAGGGCAAAATTAAATAAAAATCTGAACTGCCCAGGAACTTCACTTTGGTCACTCTCCCCTTGTAACTTGGTTGTAAAGTGAAAGAGCTGCAACTTTTTTCTCAATGTTCTATATTCAACGTTCTATGAGCTCTGACGGCCAGCAGAACAAAATCTTCCTAGCAGAAGACATGGAAATTCTCCATGAACATAGATGGTAGCCAGGGCATCATTTGCAAAAATGTGGTCCACATAATGCTGGTCCTATGAAGTACTTAGAAGAAAAGGTTTGGAAACTGAACAACTCTGGGAAACATTGCTTACGCACTCACCCTATGGAAGATACAAAACACACACTATCTCTAGGAGTCTTCAGAAAGAAACTTAGTTTTGTTTAACCAATGTTTTCCAAATATTTTTCTGCATTAACAGAACTAGTGTTCCTTTGGACACTTTGGGGAACACGGCTCTAGAAAACTCCCAAGTACTCTTTGTATAAAAAAAGGGTGTGGAGTCCAGACCTCAAGGAGCAAAAGCAACAAGCCTTTCCTACCTTGCCCCCTGCCCTTTGACTTCAACAGTCCTTGCTACTGAGCACCCAGGCTCACCCAACCTCAATCTACCAGTATTAAATGGAGAAGAGACTAAGTCATGTCTACTTTCCCATTTACCTTTTAATTTCAGCTCTGTATTTCTCATTCTGCTTTTGATAAGCTTATGTCCCTTTAAATGTTTATCTTTTTTGATTTTCTCTTTAATGTATTTTTTTCCCATTACCATTCAGTGCTGTTATACCCTACCTCTGCAGCAGTCACCACACCATTGATCATGTCTGTGAGTCCTTTTTCCTTTTTGCTCAATCCCTCCACCTCCTAACCTGCCCCCCTCCACTAGCTGTCACCTGCAGCCCATCTATGAGTCTGTCTCTGTTTTTCTGTTAGTTCAATTTGTTCATTAGATTCCACATATGAGTGAAATCATATGGTATTTGTCTTTCTCTGACTGGATTATTTCACTTAGCATAATGTTTTCCAGGTACATCCATACTGTTGCAAAGGGTAAAATGTTCTTTTTTACCCTTTTTTTGGCTGAGTAGTACTCTTGTATAAATGTCCCATAGTTGTTTTATCCACTCATCTACTGATGGACACGGGCCGCTTCTATATCTTGGTGATTATAACTAATGCTGCAATGAACACAGGGGTGCTTATGTTCTTTCAAATTAGTATTTTGGGTTACTTCAGATATATTCCCGGAAGTGGGATCGCTGGGTTGAAAGGCAGATCCATTTTTAATTTTTTAAGGTATCTCCATACTGCTTTCTACAGCGGCTGCACCAGTCTGCATTCCCACCAAGAGTACAAAAGTGCTCCCCTTTCTCCACATCCTCGTCAGCACTTGTTGTTTGCTCATTTATTGATGATGGCCATTCTGACAGGTGTGAGATGGTATCTCATTGTGGTTTTAATTTGCATTTCTCTGGATTAGTGACCTGGAGCTTCCTTTCATATGTCTACTGGCCATCTGTATGTCCTCTTTGGGGAAGTGTCTAGTCAGGTGCTTTGTCCATTTTTTAACTGGGTTGTTTGTTTTTTTGGTGTTGAGTTTTGTAAGTTCTTTATAAATTTTGGAGATTCACCCCCTTATTAGATGTATCAGTGAATAGGTCTCCCATTCTGTGGGTTGTCTTTTTATTTCATTGATGATTTCCTTTGCTGTGCAAAAGCTTTTTAGTTTGATCTAGTCCCATTTGTCTATTTTTTTCTTTTGTTTCCCTTGCCTGGGGAGATATATCTGATAAAAAATTTCTATAAGCAATGTCCAAGATTATGCTGCCTATATTTTCTTCCAGGATTTTTATGGTTTTGGGTCTAACATTTAAGTCTTTGATCCATTTTGAATTTATTCTTGTATGTGGTGTAAGAAGGTGGTCTAGTTTCATTTTTCTGCACATATCTGTCCAGTTTTTCCCAACACTATTTATTAAATAAACTATCTTTAGCCCATTGTAAGTGCTTGCTTCCTCTGTCAAATATTAATTGACTATAAAGGTGTGGGTTTATTTCTGGGCTTTCTATTCTGTTCATTGATCTATGTGTCTGTTTTTATGCCGGTACCATGCTGTTTTGATTACTATGGCTTTATAATATAGTTTCATATTAGGTAACAAAATCCCTCCAACTTTGTTCTTATTTCTCAGGATTGCTGTTGCTATGTGGGGCCTTTTGTGGTTCCATATAAATTTTTGAAATATTTGTTCTAGTCCTGTGAAATATGTCATTGGAATCTTGATAGGAATTGCTTTGAATCTATAGATTGCTTTGGGTAGTATGGACATTTTAATGATGTTAATTCTTCCTATCCATTAACAGGGTATGTGCTTCCACTTACTTGTATCTTCTTCAATTTCTTTCTTCAGTGTCTTATAATTTTCTGTGTACAGATCTTTTACATCCTTGGGAATAGAAGGAACATACCTAAACATAATAAAGGCCATATATGGCAAACCCACTGCCAGTATCATACTCAAAAGTCAAAAACTACAAGTGTTTTCCTTAAGATCAGGAATAAGACAGGGATGTCCACTCTCACCTCTCTTATTCAACATAGTATGGAAGTCCTAGCCACAGCAATCAGACAAGAAGAAGAAATAAAAGGCATCGAAATTAGAAAGGAAGAAGTAAAACTGTCTTTATTTGCAGATGACATGATACCATACATAGAGAACCCCAAGTATTCCATCAAGAAACTACTAGAACTGATAAATGAATTCAGCAAAGTAGCAGGATATAAAATTAATATTCAGAAATCAGTTGCATTTTTATATGCCAATAATGAACTAACAGAAAGGGAAATTAAGAAAAGAATCCCATTCACAACTGCTTCAAAAAGAATAAAATACCTGGGAACAGGGGCCCTTCATCTGGCATTCTAGATACTGGCTACCTGAATCTGTGACTAGTTTCTGAATCTGGCATTGTTGGTGCTCAGTGTCTAGGTTTTTCCTTTGATGTTCTGCATAGACCTGTCAATTTAGGTCTCTACTTTGAGCTCATCCTTCTTCTTGTCTCTAATCAATAAAGGTAAACTCCAAACTGTGACAAGGAGGATGTGCTCCACAGAGACATAGAAATCCAACAATGTTTCTTGCAGCTTGGATTCATCCATCTGTCAGTGAAGAAACATGCTTGAAGAGCTTCATTTCTCATGAAGACATTCTGTTAAAAGCTGTGGAGAATTCAGCAGAAAGCATGCTGGCAGGGAACTTCACTTTGAGTTATATTTTGGGGATGAGTGGGAGCAGAAAGCAATACAGACATTTGTGGTCCCATAACTGTGAAGTTCACCCATCCCATGGATGTGTATTATAAGGATTTAAAATGTCTTTCCCTGAAAACTTTTGTTTTAGTCCCTATTACTATTCCTCACTTGTTCAATGTTATTCTTATATATCATCTTTGGGTGATCAGGACAAGAAGCTGTTAAAAAGAAAGACAGGGGATTCAAAACAGTATGAGGGTGGGCTCCCTCAAAACCCAGAATTTATAAAATTGTGTATTTATTCTTACATTTAAACTTCAGTCACTTTCAAAATACTCTCCATCTGATGCAATACACCTATTGAGATTTTTTTCCCACTGCTCAAAACAGTTTTTGAACTTGTCGATTTTGATGCCTTTTAGTGCTTCTGCTGTTTTTGTTTGTTTGTTTGTTTGTTTCACCTCTTCCACATCAGCAAAACATTTCTCTTTGAGGACACTGTTCATCCAGGGAGACAAGCAAACAAAAAAAGCCATTTGGGGCAAAATCCAGTGAATGAGAGGGTAGGGCATGGGGGTCATGCCGTTTTTGGTCAAAAACTGCTTAACATTCAGAGCAGTGTGGGCAGGTGCACTTGTAAATCACCCATCATAAAATGGGCAAACATATTAAGTCTTCAAAAAAATTTACTGAAGCCAGATGCGGCCTCTCACAACAATACCAGCTGGTACACTAATATGGATGGGTTCCTAGAATACTCACCTAGCAGAAGTCTGTACCACAAAGGGTCCCAAATCCAGAAGAAAACTCAGATTTTCTTTGTGCCCCTCTCATGTATCCCCTCATAAGGACCTGGATAGCCTTCGCAGTAGAAATCTAGGAGACACTGTATATAGAATGGCAAGCGTCTGATTGATCGCCTTGTTTACAATGAAAACCTACCAATTCAAGATTAAGACAAATAAAAGTGCATTGTCTACACCTACTCTCAGCCCATCCTACCACCTTTTTTCTGTAACAAAAGGCTATTGTATTTCTTAAGAAATATAGGACTAGACCAAGGCAGGTTGTTGACACTATCATCCCTGCCATGTATCATTGAAGGTCTACTGTGCATATGGACACACTGGCATTTGTTGATTCATTTTAGAGAAATCATTTCCTGGTGACTTGAAGAATGTGATAATTGGAAGCACCTTTGTAGTATTCAGCAATGAGTGTTTAGCTTCTCCTCAAAAGAGCCACAAAAGGAAGTGAGTAGTAATTTTCCTTTGGCTATGATGTTTGATGAAGTGGAGTCCCTGAATATTTATAATCCATTATTTTATGCAGACATAGCCTTGCCGAAAGATGCCTTTCAAAGTTGACGGTATGAAAGGGGACAATGGTATTTTGTTAATATTACATACACGGATTATGTAATATGTAGCATTATCATGGAAACATCTCATGTCATTTAATTTACTTCCAAAAGATGCAAAGAAGGTTGCAAACTCCTTAAAAGCAGGAATTATATGACAATTTTGTATATCTTACATATTGTCTCACTCAGACCCTTCTGCGTAGCAGGCATGTGATTAACATGTACTGAATATGTGAATAAGTCAGGAAATGAGTAAGAATGTGAGTACATCAATGATTCAAGTAGTGAGGAAATAAAGGGTTTATATAAATAAGCTGGTAGGCAATTATATGCTACATATTAAATAAGTGGCTATGAAATAGTTAACGAGAAAAATACAGAGAAGTTAACAGCAATGCTGTGAAATGCTTTGTTTTGTTTTTAGTAACAATGGAAATTTTTGAGGTAACACTCAATCTGGACTTTATCTAACAAAAAAACAAGATACCCAATAAATCCATTTCTGAACAATGAAAGAAAAGCCATTTCCTAGTATTCGCAGGCAAATGGAGCAGTCAGTATCACAAAACTATATTGGAAAAGAAAAAATTATTTTATTCTATGCTTGTGGTGAAGATAGAAAGTCAGATGTTCTCATTAGCCTCTATTCCCTCTCAACATTCCACAAAAATATCACTAAAATTTTTTAAAACAGTTAGAGATATAGTAATGGCAAGAGAATTTGGAAACCAAAATACAAATGGGCAAGACATAACTGATTTAGCAAGTGTGAGAGGGCTGATCTGAAGTGGGGAAACTGAGAACCAACTCAATTTATATATGGAGCACCTCAAATGCCCCAGAACTGATGACATCTTGCTCCCCCTGGAAGTGGGGAGAGGTGGACCTAAAAATAAATAATTGCAATTTATGAAACTGCTGGAACCCAGATTCCTTCTCTTGGGAGTTTGCCTCTCTCTAGAGAGACTAAAATGGAGAGTCTCTGTGCTAGAAAATACCAAACACAATTGAAGGCAGGGATACCTTGTCCTAAACTGGGAAATTAGGTCAAATATACCAAGTGAACGTTTAGATCTCATTTCTTCTTCCACTCAGATCCCAGAATGCTATCAGCATAACCTTAACCCACTACTCAGGAGGTTAGAATCTGATCAGATCTGAAGGAAAGACCTAAAGATATTGTTGGGGAGGATATTCCACCAGTGAACCAGCCCATATCACCCTACAGCAGGATTTCTCCACCTGGACATTACTGACATTTTGGGCCCGATAATTCTTTCTTGTGAGGAGCTGTTCTGTGCATTACAGGATATTTAGCAGCATCTGTGGTCTCTACCCACCAGCTGCCAGTAGTACTCACACCTTTCCAGTCATGACAAACAGAAATGGTTTCAGATACTGCCAAACGTCACCTGGGAGGCAAAGTCACTCCTGGTTGAAAATTACTACTTTACAGTGAGGCTCACAGTTGACATGCCTCTACCACATACTCAGAGCTTCAAAATCAGTTCCTTCGATATTAACTGAAATTGTGTGTGGGTGAATATAGATAAACCTGCAAGTTATGCCTGAATTAATTAATCACTTAGGAAGCATAGTGTGGTTTAGTTCTTCTCAATTAAAATTATTTAATAGTCTATAAGATCTAAACTTTAAAAACAACTTCCTAAAAAATACCACCTAAAGTTAAAGGATCTCAAAAGAATTACAAAATAAAAAAGCAAAAAACCTATTAGCATTGTCTACCTATTGGAAATAAATTTGGGGTTACCTTATAAAATTCTAAAAAGTTTGCTGTTTTTTACTCAAGGAAGGTTTAGCATCATCATCCTCTTTTTAAAAACCGTATCATATGTGATCGAGACAGATGAGTAAATCAGGTGGATTCTCCTGAGGATACCTCTGAGGTTTTGGCCTTCAAGAAATGAACACCCATCAGTTGAACATGTGAAATTTATTATTTTTCACCATGTTTACCAGTTGTAATGTTAGTTTCAAATCAGAGGAAGAAGAAAACCTTTACTATTATGCTGTATTAACATGCGAAGTACACTTTGCATGTAAGAAAAACCCTTCTATGAGCTCTGGCTGGTGTGGCTCAGTGGATTAAGTGCTGGCCTGTGAACCAAAGGGTCACCAGTTTGATTCCCAGTCAGGGCACATGACTGGGTAGCGGGCCAGGTCCCCCGTAGCGGGTGTGTGAGAGGTAATTGCACACTGATGTTTCTCTCCCTCTCTTTTTCCCTCCCTTCCCCTCTCTCTAAAAATAAATAAATAAAATCTTTGTTAAAAAAGAAAAGCCCTTTTATGAGAACCACACAATTTCAGAGTAGAAAGGAACCTTAGCAGCCATCTGTCACCTCCCATCCCAGGAAGAAATCGCCACTGAAACAAGATTCCCATAACATGTTCAAGGATAAAGGGCTGCTATTTTTTGAAGAAAATGGAGCCATTGTGAATCAAGTAGAAAGCTAAACGAATCTGCTTTGATCATTTTTAGCCATAGGTCCAAAGAAAAAAAGCATTTTTCTTTCAAATTCACCAGTTTCAGTTTAAGAATTCTGGGGTCCTCCCTCAATCATGTCATTTTGAAGCCCCCCAAATATTCATAAGCCTCAGCACCATTAGGAAATGAGGAAGAAGAAAAAGCTCTCTGAGACACCTGACAGAGCACCCATGCCACCAAAACCCTTCTCACCTGCACCTAACTCCTTTCAAACACACTAGGTAGTTAGCATTTTCAAAAGGAAAGAAAATTTTTGTGCAAGATTGGTTACATGAACTAATCTTAATTGACTATATCGATTAACATTCCCACACGTGCAGCCTGCCACCAGCATCACCCTCTCTGTGCACGTGAGTCTCTACCCTTCGCCAATGTCCATCCAACAAGCAGTGGTCCTTATTTCTACTCCAAGGCCAGGAGAGTAGAGGCACAATGATCATCCTCCTCCACCACCTATACCTACTTGGAGAAAATTTTAAACTACAACAGAGTATAATTAATAGCCCTGATTATGAGAAGAGGCTAAAATCAAGTCACGTGCAATTTGCCTGTATTCTTACGGAAAACCCTGCAGTAGATACCTGACTTTTCATTATAATCTTCAGAAAGACTCCTCATCCATCCAAGTGAAAAATCAAATGAGCCCCCAATAGTGAAAACCATCACAAACAAGCAAACAAACAAAAAATCCTGTTTGTTACTCTGAACGCTGAATACTTTTTAGCATAAATATTGCTGCTCATCTGAGACCTTTTCCTTTATTGTAATCATTTTTAAGATTCTAGCCCATTCAAGTCAATCATTTCGAAGTTTAATTTGTAAATTATTCAGTGACTAATTTTACCAGACAATGCAACATTTGAAGGCTCATTAAAATATTTATTGTGCCCTTCAATAGACTTTTGTTCTTTTCCTCTCTGTGTTCATTTTCACCTGAATAACCCTAGCTCCCAGACAGCCAGTCTTGAAGAAGATCCTGCTCCTCCACCCCTGCTCCCCCACCCCTCCCCACCCCTCCCCACCCCCTAGCTTGGTATACCAAACACTAATTTTTATTCATGCTGTCGGAGTTCCCTGCTCTTAGATGCTTCTCCATTTCCACTGTGTTACAGTTTGGGGAAGTTGCAAGGCCGACAAGTTGTGCAGGTGATAGAGGATCCTGACAGTGCCCAGAAGGAGCCTACTTTTATAGCACTTTTCTGCACATCATTAGGCAGTAAATATAATCTGCAGTCCAGCAAGGAACTCTTTTTGGGACTTTGTGGTGTTTCTGGAGTTTCAGCTCCTAACAGGCATTAAAACGAAATATTTTACCCAGGTTCATCCTACCTACCACTACGGAAGGCTTGTTTCCTCCAAATTGGTATCTTCCAACCCAGAATCCTAGGGATTTTGTTTGGTGGGTTTTTGTGTATTTTTGGTGGTTGACAAGAAGAGTGAGTTCTATGCCATTGCTCTGAGGTTACCTGGCACCATTTGTTAGTCTGAGTCTAAGACTATGGGTTTCCTGAAAACCACAAGGAAATGAAATGAGAATGAGAGAAGAGACCATACGATGGAACAAAGGAAGAAGTAGAGAAACTTCCAGCCACCTCACCACCATGCAGTGATTAGTCAGTTTATGTTGCTCTGCAAAGGTGCCTGCACCTCTGGGGGTGCCTTAGGTCTGGCTAGATGCCCTCATTCTCCATGCTGTGTGGAGGGTGAGGCTCCTCTCTGTGCCTGTGGGGGGATCTCCTCAGATATAGCTGAGCTGGTGAGCTGATTCTGCCCAGGCATGAAAACAGTGGGGACTGGGCATTTTGTCTAATTCTCAGAACATAAACTTGGCAAGATGTCCTTTGAGTTACCAAGCAACTGAACATTTGACATGAAGCCTTTAACAACCTTTTCTGTAGATTACTAAAAGTTCCCAGAAGAAATTTATGCCTGGTCCAGTGAAGAAAAAAAGAAAAAATACAGATGTAGCCAAGAAGGGGGCGAGAAGAAAAGAAAGAGGGCAAAGGAACCAGCATGTCCTTGAAACATACAGAAGCACGAAGAAGTGGAAGGCAGATAAACAGGAGACACTTCGGTGAAGGGTGGAGGCTCCTAGAGGAGGCGAATATGCACAGAATGATGCCAGAATCGCATTTCCTGAAAGCTCTAGAAAGCACTTTTATTTTGAAATGGGCACATACAAAATTTTATTACATTGGAAATCACTGACGCATCAACTTGTGCTGCCTAATCAAGAATTTTTGTACAGACCTCCTGCCATGCCTATGCATGTAAATGCGTTTCTTATTAATGCATCACTGTCTGGGGTTTTTTATATCAATTTATTTTCAGTTACATTTGACATAAAATCTTATATTAGTTTCAGGTGTACAACATAGTGGTAAGACCTTTATATACTTTACAAAGTGATCATCCCAGTGAGTCTAACACCCATCTAACACCACACATAGTTATTACAGTATTAGTGACTATATTCTCTCTATGCTGTAGTTTACATTCCCATGACTCTTTTCATAACTGGCAATTTTTACTTCTTGATTCCTTCACCTTTTTCACCCATCCTCTTCCACCATCCCATCTGGCAACCATTAATTTTTCTCTGTATTTATGAGTTTGCCTCTGAGGCTTTTTTTGTTTGTTCATTTATTTTGTTTTTAGGTTCCACATATAAGTGATATCACATGGCATTGGTCTTTCTCTGTCTGACTTATTTCACTTAGCATAATACCCTCTAGGTCCATCTATGCTGTTGTAGCAAGACTTCACTCTTTTTTATGGCTGAGTAATGTGCCATTGTATATATGTGTCACTTCTTTATCCATTTGTCTATTGATGGATATTAGATTGCTTCTATGTCTTGGCTATTGTAAATAATGCTGCAATGAACATGAAGGTGCATATGTTTTTTCAAATTAGTGCTTTGGATTTCTTCAGATAAATACCCAGAAGTGGAATTGTTGGGTCATATGGTAGTACTATTTTTAATTTTTTTTGAGGAACCTCCATACTATTTTCTGCAGTGGTTGCACCAACTGCCATCCCACCAACAGCGCAGGAGCGACCCCTTCCACATCCTTACCAGCACTTGTTTGTTGATTTATCGATGCTAGCCATGCTGACAAGTGTGAGAGGGTATATCACTGTGGTTTTGACTTGCATTTCCCTAATGATTAGTGATGTTGAGCATCTTTTCATATGTCTATTGGCCATCTGTATGTCCTCTCTGGAAAACTGTCTATTCGAGTCCTCTTCCCTTTTTTAATTGCATTGTTTGTTTCTTTTGGTGTTAAGTTGTATGAGTTCCTTATATGTTTTGGATATTAACCTCTTATCAGAAGTATCATTGCAAATATGTTCTCCCATGCAGTAGGTTGTCTTTTTGTTTTGTTGATGGTTTCCTTTGCTGTGCAAAAAAATTGAGTTTGATATAGTCCCATTAGTTTATTATTTTTTCTTTTGTTTCCCTTGCCTGAGGAGATAGACAAAAAAAATATTGCTAACAGCAATGTCAAAGAGTTTACCTATATTTTCTTCTTGGAGTTTTATGTTATCATGTCTTACATTTAAGTCTTTAATCCATTATGAGTTTATTTTGTATATGGTATAAGAAAGTGGTCTAATTGCATTTTCCTGCATGTATCAGTCCAGTCGCTCCAACACCATTTATTGAAGAGGCTATTTTTACCACCTTTATATTCTTACCTCCTTTGTCACAGATTAATTGCCCATATAGGTATGGGTTTATTTCTGAGATTTCTGTTCTGTTCCATTGACCTATCTGCCTGTTTTTATGTGAATACCATGATGTTTTGATTACTATAGCCTTGTAGTATAGTTCGATATCTGATAGTGTGATACCTCCAGCTGTGTTCTTTGTTCTCAATATTGCTTTCACTATTTGGGGTTTTTTGTGGTTCTATATAAATTTTAGAATTATTTGTTCTAGTTCTGTGAAAAATGCCATTGAAATTTTAATAGAGATTACATCAAATATGTAAACAGTATTGACATTTTAATGATGTTAATTGTTCCTTTTAATGAGCACAGAATATTCTTCCATTTATTTGTCTTCTTAAATATCTTTCTTCACTGTCATAGCTTTCCAAATACTGGTCTTTTACCTCCTTGGTTAAATTTATTCCTCAGTATTTTATTCTTTGACACAATTGTAAAAGGAATTGTTTTCTTAAGTTCTCTTTCTGATATTTTATTATTAGTATATAAAAATACAACTAATTTCTGAATATTAATTTTGTATCCTGCTACTTTACTGAATTCACTTATGAGTTCTAATAGGTTTGTTTTTGGTTGTTTTGTTTTTTATTTTTTGGTGGAATCTTTAGGGTTCTCTCTATAAAGTATCTTGTCATCTTCAAATAATGACAGTTTTATTCCTTTCTAGGAAGCAGTCTTGCAGAAAAAAAAGAGAAAAGCTTCTAAGCTTTTCATTTGTTATACAGAATTATGGGCCCTTCCTTCATTTTGTCATAGTCACTCCACATAGCCACTCACCTCAAGTACATAGGTGTCACAGAATCTGTCATAGGAGGCCATCGTGCCTGACAATGTCATATAGACAAAGAGGAGGAAAAACACTCAAAGAACAACAGTCAGCGAGGATGACTGGAAGGGGTTCACCGGCTCTGGCTTAGAAAACTCTCCATTCATAACTTAACGTCTGGGGCGAGTTGCCTTCCTGCTGCCCCTCTGGATTCACTCCCTACCCTGCTCTGTTCCCCTCGTGTAGGTCATAAAGGGGTGTATTGTTTGTGGAGAATTTGAAAACAGTAATAAATCAACCAAAAGCCAGCCTGCTTTGTATTAATACTACAGCTAAAATTCTAAAACCGAGAATTGCTGCAGTTTTAATATGTTCGTAGTTGTAAAATACCTCCCTTCTCTCACATATACACACTTTTAATAAATACTGTGTTCTACGTGGAAGTTAATTCAATGTGCTTCCAGTTGCACTGTCAGCCCACCACTCAGAGACCCAGCTACAGGCGTCCCCTCCAGAATAAGTTCTAAGGGTCCAGGATCATTGGAGCTTGCTACAGGAATACTTCTTCCCTGCAGCCCACAAAGGAATACATGTCCCTTGTTTAAACAGTAGATTAGAAACAGTCATTTTAAGAAGAAGAACCAAAACTAGGGTTACATCAATTCTGCCATTCTGTGTGACCACTTGGAATTTTATATCTATGTTTAATATTTAAAACAATAAGACAGACTGCAGAAAGTAAATCAGAGTGCAACTGTAATGTTTCTGTTTGATAAATGCAAATTTAAGATCATACATGAAATATTTTACCAAATTTGAATAGCTTTAAATTTGTAATTTATTCTTTTTTTATTATTAATTTACTTATTGTGAAACTTAAGGATGAACCAAGGAAACAATGATTATGACTGATTAATTACATGATTAGGGAAAATAATTTGGCCCTTCATGGGCAGTGGGATGACTGTTAAAAATGATCTGTTCTGGGTGTCAGAAATACTACATACACCACTACCTCCTTGGAGCACCTAAACTGTCTTTCCTGCTGGTGGAGACCAGGCAAGGAAAAGCAAGACTGGGGCTTGCATCGCTGTTCTTTGAGTGCTTGCCCCAGCCTGGCAACATCCTTTGACTTTTTCCCTCAGTTTTATTGAGGTATGATTGACACATAAATGTTGCATCTATTTAAGGTACACAAATAAGCAGTGTGCATATTTAAGGTTCATTAATAAACATTGAATATATTTAGGGTACACAACATCAGGACCTGATGTTTTTATATACGTATACATTGTAAAATGATTCTTCCAGTCAAGCTAATTAACCTATCACTTTGTATATTTTCCTCTTATTTGTGCCTGTGGTAAGAATACTTAATGTCTATTCTCTTACCAACTTTCAAGTATATAATATGGTATTATTAACTACAGCTACCATACTGTACATGAGATCTTGAAAATTTATTCACCTTGCACAGCTGAAACTTTGTAGCCTCTGAGCAACATCTCCCTGTTTCCCCCACCTCCCTGCCCTTGGAAACTGCTCTACTCTCTTTTTCTGAGTTAAGTTTTTTAGATATCACATATAAGTGATATACAATATTTGTATTTGCCTTATTTCACTTAGCATAATGTCCTCTAGGATCATCCATGTTGTCACAAATGTCAGGATTTCTTTCTTTCTTATGGTTGAATAATATTCCATTGCATAGCCCTGGCTGGTGTGGCTCAGTGGTTTGAATGTCATCCTAAAAACGAAAGATGGCCAGTTTGACTCCCAGTCAGGGTACATGCTGGGCTGCAGGTTAGGTCCCTTGTTGGGGACATGCAAGAAGCAACTGATTGATGTCTCTCACACATTGATGTTTCTGTCCCTCTCTTTCTCCCTCCCTTCTCCTCTTTTTAAAAAATAAATAAGTAAAACCTTTTTAAAAATACTCCATTGCATAATATTCTAATATACCATATTTTTATCCTTTCATCTGTAAACAAACATTTAGGTTGTTTCCATATCTTGGTTATTGTGAACAATGCTGCAGTGAACATGGGTGTGCAGATATCTTTACAAGATAGTGATGTCAGTTTTTTTTTTGGATATATACCCGAAAGTGGGATTGCTAGCTCATATGGTAGCTCTACTTTTAGCTGGGTTTTTGTGTGTGTGCTTATTTTTTTAGGAACCTCCACACTGTTTTCCATATTGGCTGTACCACTCACGTTTCCACCATCCTTTGACTTTAGCCAGAGTACAGAGCTCCTAGCAGACACCCTCTTCCACAGCTGATTCTCAGCATCCTCCTGCTCTCTTTCTGTTTCTGGATTACAATTATTGCTTGCTCTCAGCAGTCCAGACCCAGGGGTAGACGGGCACTGCCCTCAACCCTAACTAGCCTAAGAGTGTTGTGCTGTCTTTGTCATTTCTCTATACTCGGCCCACACCTTTACAAATTTAGTTTAATTTAAACTCTCTGAAAATTACTCAATTTGTATATATCGACTATTTTCTGCTAAGTCCCTGACTAATATGTATTCTTACTCTTTATAACTCTAATTGCCTTTTTTATATATATTCTAATTCCATGGATTCTTAGGATCCTGAGAATGGAGTAGTTAATATTAGTTGTTTAATTACAGTTGAGGTAGTCAGAAAAGACACCACAGGATGCGCACTTAGCTGAGGAACCTCCGCAGCGGTCTCAATACATCTCCTGCCTTCTCAAATATTTGCCAGTCACCTCAGAAAAGTAACACTGGACAAATTGCCTCATTTAGCACAACGCTTCCCTCCACAATAATCCCTTCATTATTTTTCTGCTTCTCTCAAAAGTGGGAACTAAAAACTCACTGGTTATATCATCTCTGTAAATTAAATTTATACATTCTGGGATTAATCAAAAGCTTTCATCATTTTAAAAGGGCTAATCATAAAGCTAATGGAAAAAATTAATTCCAGGCAGCACTGACTTCAATCTGTCCACATCCTCTGCATTTCATTTCATCCTTTTCCAAGTTAACAGCAACTAAAATGATGATTGAAAGACTCTACTAAAAGTTTTTCTTAGAATAAAGAATATTTTTGTTAATATTTTTCAAAAATATTTTCTAGGAAAAAGGTACAGTCACTGAAATTCAAAAGATCTTGATTCTCTCTCTGCCCTTGTAAAATGACTAAAACATTCTCATAGTGTAAAAACTTGACCTCAGAGTACCAAGCAAACTCAAGCAAAAACACATAGATTTATACCTAGTAAAGGGTAAAACTGCATAATTTCTGCAAAGCAGATCATTCAGATCTGATCCTAATGTGATTACCCAGGAAAGAATTTGGTGGTGAAAATGCCACTGAAGACACAATTACTATGACTAATCTGTATTAGTGAAAATAGGAGAGAGAGTTGAACAACACAAACAATAATAATAACTAACACATTGTATTTACGATGTATGCAAAGCACTATTTTAAATGCTTTGCAATCATTGACTCATTTACTCCTCTGAGCAACCCCAGGAATTAATCACTATTACTATTCCCATTTACAGATGAAGAAACAGATTCAGACAGCTAGTGTGAAAAACTGACGTAAATGGAACTGTTTAAAAACAGAGCTAGAACAGCCACTCCAGAGGAACTTCCTTTCACACTTCACTCCTTGAAGCTTTGTAACATTTGAACTAGGAAAGATAACCTTCAGGCTGGGCCAAACTAACATTGCCTTATGAACAACGGTTTACAAAATTAACAGGAAAGCGGGCATCCTGGCCACAAGGACTAATGATTATGGACGTTCTTTAGAATCAATAACCAGCCATGTATTGCTAAAAAGGAACAACTTGTTAACACTAATAGAAATCCCTTTCTTCTATTCATGTAATTATTTCCCTTCCCTTTCTCATAAAAACGTTCACCCAATAATTTGGATTTCTGCCTGAATTTATCCCAAGGATTACAATTCTTTTTTTATCTCAAAATGCTTGTTGCCTCTCATTGTGGATTTTTATTTTCAGATTAACTCTAATAAGCGACAGAGCTAAGGTTTAAGTGCAGTCCATCTGTCTTCGAACCCACACATCTAATCACCAAGATACACCATCTCTACTGGAACTTGGAAACACAGTCCTTTCAATAATGTGTAATTTAAAAAATACAATCATCTTAGCACAGTACACAAATTCCATGTAATCTGAGCTTTTCTTTCAGGAACAACAACTGAAAATGGAGCTGATTCCCAGAGAACTCTTGCTACCACACCATCTGTGATATCATGGACATGGCGTGAGGACCTACTTTTGTCGGAAAGGGCAGATCATGAATAAATGACTTCAGTGATTCTACCATTTAGGAAGGAATCAAGAACCCCTTTGTGAATTGTTGGCACCTATGGATCTTCTCCACAGAAAATGTTTACTTTGCATTCAATTTCAGGGAGTTTGTAGAAGCCCTGACGTCCATCCTTAGGCCTTATGAAAGAAATCTCTCTTCTTAATTTCTGGGTCTACACACTGTATACTTTATTTTTAAAAATCAACTAATGAACTAATATTTATTGAGTGACTACTACATGCAAAGCACTGTGCTGAATCTTGCATGAATAATATAAGAAAAGATATTATACAGTCTTCGAAAAGCTGCAGAGTCAAGTTTGCAAAATAAGACAGGGTAAAAAGAGGGTCATAACATCTCCAGATACTCAGAAGAAAAAAATATTACTTCTAGCTTAGCTTGTCAGGCAAAGCTTCAAAAGAAGGCTTTGTCTGGAAAAATGATTAGGATAGGAGATTAAGTGAGAAAATGCACTTGATATCAGGAAATAATAGAGTCCTTCTTTCTATGGCAAGAGTAACACTTTTCAGCCAACTGAGCAAACAGGGTCTTGAGCTAAGTTAGGTTCAGTAATAGAAAAATAAACAGTCATTTCTGTACACCTGAGTTATTACTGTAAAGCTTTAAACCCACTATATTGTCTTATTAATTATATATGTCCATGCAAAGCAGAAAACATTCTTCATTTTAATGTTTGCCTGAATTTGTAGGCTGGAAATTTTAATTTTATGATAAATATTGGCTATAATCACTAAGAACCTTATTTTCCTATCAGGCAGTTCACTTTATGCCACATCAGTACCAATCTGCCCACTCTGGCCCAGCAATTTGCTGGAAGGACGGCACACAGCTAGAAGCCCTTGGCCTTCCCTCTCAGAAGCCAACTGGAACATGTATCGCACAGTTAACCATGATAAGGATACATGTCAGTAGAAATTGGCTTGAGGCTCTTAACTTATGTCCCCATGGTCAGAGTGGCCAAAAGATAGAAATTTATCTTGATTCTGAGGTGATTTTGTATCTCATTAGCAATCCCATGAGCCTCCACTCTTTTTACTCAACTGTCAACAGTCCTTGCTGATTTGAATAAAGAAGCTGTCCAAACTAGGATTAAAAGAAAGGGGAAGAAAATCACTGCTAGCTTCCTCAGACTCCATGTGGAGGTGCTGAGCCGGCTTAGCCCCCGAGAGAGCTCCCTGTTTATTTTGTTTGCAATCCTGGTCATGATTCAGAATTCAGGCATTTGCATCATGCAGCCTTAATTCTTGCTGCAGTTCTTTCCAGCAAAAATTCAACACAGAAGGACAGGGGATATTTGAAATTCTGGTAGAATCAATGTTAACTTGATTGGGGAAGTCTAGAAATTGAAAGTCTGAAAGGAGAGAGATTCAGTTACAAATTAGTTAAGGTTGGAAGAAAATAACAATGTATAGAAAAAGAATATATGAGGAAGAAGACATAGAGTAAAACTGTCATCATGCATTCAGCCAGAAATGGATCTTGCAGTCCCACATGTGTAAATGAGATGCAAGTTTGGAGCAGTTGTTGCCTTTCAATCTTGACAGTGTTATAGCAACACATCCCCAGGGGACTGGATGAGATTGAGGGTGGAGGGTGTAGAATGGGTAAGAAAGTATCAAAGAAAATTAGTAGTTTAAAAAAAGAAATAAAAGCACAATTTTAAATGAACTTAAATACTTTGGCACTCTATGGTTGAGTGTTGCAGAAAATAAGATTTAACATACTAATACAATGGCTGCATCACTTAGCCTATTTGAGGCTGTAAATAACTAGAAAACTCTGACTCAAACTGTATTGACATTTTTAATTAATTTTTTGCTTATACAATATCTCACATACTGAAATAACAGAGGTAAGGTAGTACCAAGCCCAGGAGGAATTATCAGAATTTGCAGCTCTGCCGCCCTGGGATTCTCTGGGCTCTGCTCTCTACCCTAGACTGGCTTCATCCTCAGGATGAAGGCAAGATACCTGTGGCAGTTCTAAGGCATCATGTCCTGACCCAATGTCCAGGAGAAAAATAGGGCCAGCTTTTCCTGTTTCTTTTTCCCAGGACTGCGGCAACCCTTCCTTGAAGCTTTCAGCAGACTTCCTCTTACATCTCTTCTGGCAGATTTAGGTCACATACCCCTTCCTAAACCAATGACTAATGGAAAGAAAAGGATTATCATAATTGCTTGTCAAAGTGTGGCCCCCAGACCATCAGCAATACCTGGGGCCAATGCAAACTATTGGGATCAACTCCAAAATTACCAAATCAGAATCTCCAGAGTTGGTGCATAGCCATCTGTGTTTTAACAAGAATTCAGGAGATTTGGATGCACTTAATTTTGTGAACCACTGATTTAGACTGAAGTGGAATGGGTGTTAGATTTGCAACCACAATGCCCATAATGCTAGTCAAGGATCGACAAGTGATGCAGACCACGATATGAAGATGACCGGCAGTTATATTCATCTAGCATTTTTTTCTTTCACCTAGCATTTTTGAATGCATGCTCTGTTCCAAATTTTGTTTGTTTGTTTGTTTTACCTTCACTATACCCTTTAACTTTTTGTAGCAACTGTCAGGTATTATAGTCTCCATTTTACAGACGAGGAAATGGAAATAGAAGCTCAGACAACTTATGTTTACTCACCCAACTTTACATACCAAAGTCAAGATTTGAACTTAGATCTTCTGATTCTAAATCTAGTTTTCATTCCATTATGCCAGAGCTAAAGGAGTAGGCTACTCTAGCCCATACCTCTATATTCTGTGGAGGCTCTAAATTCCTTGATATTCACATTTAAATGAAAATTAACCAGAGAAATAGCCTCAAGTCTACAGCCTGTCTTGGGTTCTGGAATTCTAAGGAATGTCCAAGTTGCGAGGCCTCCCTGAGGGTTTTTAATAGCTTCTTAGGGTCCAGAGTCAACCAGATCTCAAGAGACAGCCCAGAAAGACGCAGAAACGTTTTCTTCCTTTCAGGAATGGAAGGGAAACCCCCAGATGCCCCAAACAGAGAAATATGAAAAACCACTACTCAGGTTTCTGTTACTCTGGTGGTCACTGCCATTCTGAATAACAAAGGGGCTTGTAACTAAGTGACACATCCGGTAACCACAAAGTGGGCAGCAGAACTGGGATTCTTATTTCAGCCAGGACCCTAGAAGGGCCATACTCTCTGAGAACAGTGAACTAGAAAAAATTCTACTCAGAGAGGGACTCAACAAAGGAACTCTTTTCTATCTCTGGCAAAACTCTTAGGGAAAATTATCTCCCCTGATAATTTGTAACCACAGGCCTGCCTCATGTGGGTTTGACATAGGGATTTATACTCCCTGCTAGGGCAGGTAAATTCCAAACAGAGAAATTAACATAAAAATTGGTTTCCAGATTGTCACTGCCCCTGAGGTCCTGGCTGAGGAAAGAAAGCCTCTTTGTAAAGATGCAGCCTTAACACAGGCCACACAGGGCTCTCACAGATAATAGGAGCTTGCAACCCAAAATCACAAAACCTGAAGGAACATGCCATCATGGCCAAAGTCGGCACACATGACAAATATGAACTTCACATAACAGAATTATCAGGAGAGCAGATATTGAATTACTTATAAAATAAAAGCAGGAATTTAACAGATGAGAAAGGAACAAAATACTATTTTTTTTAAAAAAAAGATGCAGGTTTTAAAAAGGCATACAAAAGGAAATTTTTCAACTTTTATCATTCTCAGCAATAAATGTATGACCTCAGTGAGCAGTCAGCCTGGGCTGGAACAGAAGTTGTCAGAGAAGCTAGGGAAATACAAGGTTAATTCCCTTGCTCCATAAAGCATTTTATAATGTGGGATCTAAGCAGGGGACCCTTCAAATGCCCTGCCTTAAATGGTATCCGGTACCCAACCCTTCCACAACATGGAGAGACTAGTCCCTGTCCCCTGCCGCAACATGGTGAAAACCTGGACGACAGTTAGATGGCTGGTGACGGTATTTTTGAGAGTGTGGAGGAAACATTTGAAGAAAAGGTTTTTGAAATTTCTTGCTCTGCTAAATCTCTTTATCATAATTTCACCTTTATTTTATAATAATTCAAAACAAAGGCCAACGTTTCAGAAATTACCATTTTGAGTTCAATCCGAGTCTTGCCTGTCAAACTTACTACAGCCTTTTGCTCTGACTCTCTAAGTGAGGAGTGTTTCCTTGAAAATTTATTTCTAATAACTTGTAGAAATATAAAGGGAAAACGCAAGGTACAGACCGCCATCAATTTTCACAAAATAAAAATTCAAGTCCCACGTTGGAGCGCTGCGGCTGTGAAGGCCTGCAGTTCAGTAATCATCATGAACCGCATAAAACGATGGAGAATGCCCTACCCTTCTGCTGGCTAGACCTAGCAGAAACCTGACACCCTGGGAGAGGCCCGAATACATCATGTGGATGGCCGAAAAGCACAGGGATTACATCAAATCATGCTCATCAAATTTGATGTTTCTTAATCCATTCTTGGTTAAGAAAAGGCTGCTCCTTCAGGTTCCTCTCTGCATTTCCAACGTGGGTGAATCACTTGGCCAAACCTCACGCCAAAAGAAAAGCAAAGAGCAACTTAAAGCTGAGGAGCCCTTGCTTGACCCGGCCTCAGGGTGAACAAACACCTGGCTTAAACGGAAGTTTGGAGAAGGCAGTGGCTCTACACCAGGGAAAAGTCCTCATACCTGCCAACTACCACCTTCCTTCCACACAAGTCAAAGACGTCCTCACTGCACATGGAACCACCCTTCGCTGCTTGGGAAGAAAGCATGGAAGCACTCCTGGCCCCGTACAAACACCAATTACCGTCCTTATTTATGAAATAGTTATTTGTCATTTGTCTGAATTCAAGCTACATAAAGGCAAGAAGGTTCTCTTCTCTTAGGGAGTGAGAGTTTATCTACCCATAACACAAAAGTCTCCTTTATTATAAACTTGGAGTTGAAGTGTCTACAGAGGCAATAAATTCTTGAAGGCAAAAGCAGCATTGGCAAATCAGTAGAGCAGTGTCAGGGATTTACTTTGTGGTTGGCATGAAAAGTATAAAGTGATAGGTGGCAGTTTTCCTATTCAAAAGCCTAATGATTCAAAGAGGATATTTCAATGCTTCCATTTCTCTAAAGGACAAGTTGCCAAAGTTTCTTAGCAACTAGGTGAGTTATTTACATAATGAGCATCCTGGGTTAGTCTTCACCTTCCGTGTATTGTACCTACCCTTGTCTTAAAACATCCAACCACAAAAGCTTGGCAGATAACTCTTTCCTTCCAGTAAATTAATCAAGTATTATTGATTACCTACTGTGTGCTTAGAGCTATGTGTTAAATCCTGAAGGAACAAAGATATTCAAGTCATAAACCCTCTCCTCACAAAGTATATGATTTATTTAAGAACACAGTCGTGTTCTTTTTCAATTACAGTTTACATTCAATATTATTTTGTATTAGTTTCAAGTGTACAGCATAGTAGTTAGATAATCATGTACTTTACACAGTGGCCGCCCTGATATTTCAAGTACCTACCAGGCACCATACATAGTTATTACAATATTACTGACTATATTCCCTGTGCTTTAATAGTCCCTGTGACTATTCTGTAACTACCAATTTGGTTTTGATACCTTGTCCTATTATGTGGGTTTACCTGCTTCACCTGCTTTGAAGCATTCAATGGCTCCTGCAGGAACAGCTAGAGCTCCTTTCTTGGCACCATGGCCCTGCCCCCCACCCTTGGCCAGCCTGGCAGAAAAGGCAGAATATTTGGAAGTCTAAGGTGTGGTCCCTGAACTGGCATATCAGCACCCTTGGGAACTTGCTAGAAATGCAAATTTTCAGACTCTACCCAGGGCCACAAAAGCAGAAGGTCTGGGACTCAACCTCAGCAATTTGTGTTTTAACAAGTTCTTCAGGCAATTGTAATGTATGCTCAAGTTTGAGAAGCATTGGCCTAAAAAACCTACTTTTTAAAAGCTCTCCTATCTGTCAACTGACTTGCATTTTTTCCACTTTCCACCTATTGAAACTAAAGAAGTTTTGTTTCGTTAATGAGTTATGACATTTTGGCTGTGAGTCATAGCAGGCACTTACCAAACTAGCTTAAACAAAGAGAACACTCTCTGGCTCATGTAACTGGAAAACTAGCATAAGGGTAGGTTACACCAGCCCCAGCGTGGATTCCCCAGAATTCTATTAATTCTGCCCTCACCTGAGGGTTAACTTCACCCTCAGGCTGCCAGTGGGATGGTAGCAGTACAGCGTCACGTCCACATGCAAAAGCCTCTAGTGGAAGAGAGAAGGCTCACTTCTGGAAGCACTCCAAAAAAAAAGAGTGAGGGGAAATTTACCCAGAGGTCTCTAGCAAATCTTTCTTGTTTTTTCATTGATCCAAACTATAGCACAAATTCATTCCCATCCCAATTACTGGCAGGAAGGATGGGACTGGCAAATCAGACCCATTCCTTCCACTGGGGGTAGAGTGAGGGCCCACCCCTCAGGCACAGCCCCATGTGGGGGGACAGTGGATGCCAAAAGGAAATCATGGTTCAGCGAGGGAGGGGAAGGAAGGAATGACTGATAAGTTGACAATCCCAGTCAACCCACTTCTGAGAATAAGCTCTTGGGAAGAGAAATCATCTGTTCTTGACATGGCAGTTAAAGCTACACATCATGAGTCTGGCAACCAAGATCACAAATTCCACCCTTTATCAATGAATAACAGTCTGGAATTGGATTTATCAAATCTCACAGGCAACCTCGTAGTTAAGTGAAAAAGAAAAACTATTTACTTTTTGTTTCTCCTCCAACCATTCTCCTTCTCCCCCCACCCTAACAATATAATTTTTCTATTGAATATTGAATAGCAGAAGTCTTTTGGCCATTTCCCCAGTGATATGAAATAAATTCTAGAAAATTAATAACATATTTCACTCACAAGTAATGTATCCTGGAGCTATTTCCATTACTTACCAGGTATTGATTAGAGCAGCAACTCTAAGCCAGGCAGTGTTGAGCGAAAGTGGTACAATGATAAGTAAGAGAGGGTCCTCATCTCTGGGGCCCACAGTGAAATGGGCGACAGACACGTGAACACAACGCAGGGCACAGTGGGCAATAAGAGATGTGTGCCCACGCTATCCATGGGCTACAGATGCCAAAGAAATGAACTCCGTCTGAGATACCAGGGATGGAGATGATAGTTCAGAAAGATTTTGAAAGATAAATGGGGGAGGTGAAGTTTCTGGACAATTTTTAGAAGCCACCATAGACAACATAGCATTTTATCTGTATAACAAAGCAGTAGACCTATCCCACGGCAGGATGTCCACTTCAGTGTCGGGGCTCAAGGGCTGTATTTGAGATATGTTGAAAGTTACTTCCTACAAATAATAAAGTACTAGAATATGCAAATAATTTACCATTTAATAAATGAGAGCAGGTTCAGGTTACCACTATGATCCTGTTACTATCATTTGCAGCCCCATGTGCTTTCAGCAGGGGAGGAGAAGGGGGATGGAGGTGTATTTGGCCTGCTGGAGATAGAATACATCCCTGGGTTTCCTGGGAGTGTACATATTGCATATGAACAGGATTTGTTCTGAGAGTCTAGTGGGAAAAGGTGAGGACAAGCAGGTCTACGTTAATGCTATTACAACTGAATTCCTGAAGTTAACCCCTAACTTCAGGGACTAACCAAAGTCCCTGACTGACACCAGGGTCCACTCTATAACGAATGATGCTATTTAGCAGACGCGTCATTTTTTGACATGTACAATTTGTTTTGCCCCACAATTTTCAGAAACCAGGGTCTTTTTTCTGCTTTTTCTTTAGTATCTAAGAATGGTAAATACAGAGCCTTTAATATTAAAAAAAAAACACTGTACTTGCAGGTCAGGGACTGCTACTCTAACTAAATAACAGAGCCCAAATTAAGAAAAGTACTGTTTCAGTTGACTAGGAAAGGATGTTCCATCTCACCCCATAAAACTACAAGGCCAGAGGCCATACTCTCACGGCCCCAGTTTGGGATTCTCAGACTCCTCTGGAATCCTAAATCTGTGAAAGTCTGGAACAAGGACTCATGGACATGGAAAACAGTGTGGATTGTTGAGGTGTAGGGGGGTATAAGGGGGCTAAATGGTAATAAAAAAATATATATAATAAAGATTAAATTTAAAAAAGAACAATGATAACAAAAAATAATAAAAATAAAACATTTGCATCGAGCAAGCAAAGAATGTATCCCTTATGGGCTCAACACTCAACACATAATAAATGCTCAGTAAATTTTACTGGGATAACAGTTGAAAATGACCTTGCAAGAAAAGCATCAGAAAGCCTCCTGAAAGACTACTATCAAGTGGCTTTCAATTTCATGTATTGCTCAAATCTCACCTTAATGAACATTATAGTACCAGTTGTCAATTTCATACTTGAAAAAGCAGAATTCATGCACCGGTGTTAAAATAATCATTTAACATGACTCAGTAGATGAGAAAGCTTGATGGTTATTATTGATTTTAAATATGAAGTAATTTAAGCCTGGGGCGCCTGACTGAATGCAGATATTTTTAGATGATTTCTTTTCTCCTTAAAAAATTATTCTTTCCTTTCCATCTAATTTCCACACCTAATCCTATTATTTATATTCTTAATGTTATATATTACTTACATTTCATATATTGGACTTTGCTAGTTATAGGTGAAACAAATAACTTTAAATATATGACAAATCTTGAATGTCTATAAATGTATCTATTTCTTTAGAGAAATAGCGCTTTCTTCTTTTTTTGTCATTATTGGTCATATCCAGAAATAATAATAGCCAAGAAGACTAGAACCTGTATTTGTCTTTAAATCTCTCACTGCTACAATTTTTCTTTTTAGTTTTTTAAATTTAATTTTTTCTTAAATTTTAAGTTTTCATTTCAATTTGCAAAGAAGTTGCAAAGTATTACAAGGAATATCAGTAAACTCTTCACTTAGCTTCCCCAAATGTTAACATCTTATATAACCACAGTTAACTTATCAAAGCCAAAAAATAAACATTTTACAATATTAACTAATCTCTGAACCTGATACAAATTTAAAAAATTTTTCCCTTTTCCTGTCTTGATTTTGTCTAGTTCAGGATAAATAAATAAAGTATCTATTTATCATGTCTCCTCCAATCTGGAATAATTTTTCAGTCTTTGTCTTTTGTGACCATAACAAGTTTGAGGAGTATTGGCTTAATATTTTATAGAATGTTCCTCAATTTTGGTTTGTTTGATGTTTGCTGATTATTAAATTTAGGTTATTCATTTTTGTACCTTTCTAAGAATAATCATAGCAGGAGATGTATGAGATCAATGTATCTAATCCTTGATGATGTTAATTTTGATAATTTGGTTTCGGGGTGTCTGCTAGGTTTTTCCACTGTAACACTACTATATTTGTCACTTAAATTAATAAGTATTTTGTGGAGAGATACTATGTAAATATTTCTGTCCACTAGTTTTAGCACAAATTGATGATTCTTGCCTATAATAATTGTTATTGCAGTATTTGACAAATGGTAGCTTTTCTATTTCCATTAACTTAATCTATAATTAGAATTCTACTATAATGAGATTTGCCTTCTCACCATGTATTTATTAAATTTAACACTATGTACTCTTGGATATTTATTTTATTCTATGAATTATATCCATTACTGTCATTAGGCATTTTGTTGCTCAAATTGCTTTCAGTTTGGCTAGTGGCAGCTCCTTCAGGTTGGCTCCTATATTTGCAACACACGAGGTCTGTCCAGAAAAAGTCCAACCATTGTTAATATAACAAGAACAGTTTGCACATCAGTATAACCTGGCAGCCAAGGAGAGTGGACTGAACAATGACAACTTCACTGTACTAGTCACCGACAGGGAAGCGGGGGAACGCCATTGAGTGAGCATGTGTGCTGTGTGGCTGTGGCATTCAAAATGACTGAGTGAGCAGAGCAACGAATCTGCATCAAATTTTCCATTAAGCTTAAACATTCCTCTGTGGAAACTACTGGGATGATTCAGAAGGTCGCAGCTATGGACAACTGGTACCTGGCAGCTTCATCACAACAATCTACCCACTCATGCATCACGTCTCGTGCAGAGATTTTTTGCAAAACCTCAAATCACCCAGGTGACTCAGCCCCCCTACACCCTAGATTTGGTGCCCAGCTACTTCTGGCTTTTCTCAAAACTAAAATCACCTTTAAAAGGGAAGAGATTTCAGATCGCTGATGAGATTCAGAAACATACAGCCGGGCAGCTAATGGTGATTGTGAGAACTGTGTGAGGTCCCAAGGTGCCTAACTTGAAGGGGGCTGAGGTGTCATTGTACTATATACAATGTTTCTTGTATCTTCTTCAATAAATGTCTCTATTTTTCATATTACATGGATGTATACCTTCTAGACAGTATCTCAGTCATTTCTTGAGCTTATCTTTGCTTTCTGGCATAATAAGATGCTCTGGGCTCATCTTGTACTTTCTCTGTCTCAACCCTGGAATCAGACATTTCTCTGAGGGGCTGAAGCTCCTTTTATTTGAGGAAGCTATTTAGAAACCAAGATATGAGCTAGTAATGCTCATGGGTACTGGGCTTTTATTGCTTATTGGCCCTTTCTGAGAACAGAACCAGGAAATATACATATGCATACTAAGCCATGCATATATAAGCAACTGTATCTATTTCTATATATCTTTGTTTATAAATTAAAAACCATGACTTCATATTGATACTGCCAATGCCAATCGACCACAGGGATTAGATTCTAGCCTTCCTCTTTGCTTATTTGTACTTCCTTTCTCTGACAGCAAGAGGGTTGGTTTTCATTATCTACTATCTATTTACTTATTTGCTCTAGAATACACATAAAATCATTTCAAAATTGCTGACCCATACCTCTGTGAAAAAATATGTTTTTAACCAAAGATCATTATTTGTGTACAGTACTTTTGGAATTTTGCTTCACAAAATAGAGTCAAACACTGTTATCCAAAGCTGCTTCAGTTAACTCTATCCTTTTCCATCCCAGTCACTGAGGTTATGTTATTCATGTGTAATTGTTACTATTGGTATTCTATTTTGGGTTTCCCCACATCCTAGATTTATTTTTGAGTAAGTGAAACATTAACATGGTTTTAAAAGACAACACTATACAAAAAGGGCATGTTCGGAGAAGAATCGCTCCCCCTTTAATCTCTTCTGCTCCATTTCCATTCTCTCCAGGACTACACACGCTTTTTTCCCTCACACTCTCTCTATATAACTATCTCAGTTGTTTCTGTTGTATCCACCCAATATTTCTTTTCTAAGAAATAAATATTTTATTGTTTGCCTGTCTTCCTTACATGAAAGGTACCATACTACAAACAGTTGTTTACACTTTGCCTTTTTCACTTAATAGATCAAGGAAACCATTCTATATCAGCTCATAGAGATTATAATTTATTTTTAAATCTTGTTGTGAGGATGAAATTTTCTTCACAAAAATGGAGGAAATGATACAACAGCTTGTTCAAATTTAGAATGGTTGAACTAATGTTTCCTAGAGGAAATGTTTCTTAAAACACCAGTTGCACAGAGAAGCATGCCTATACCTGGCAGGATGCCTCTTTTTTTGCATGAAACAGCTCCTCACTCATCTACAATAAAGCATCTCAACTATACAAAAATTCTATATATGTCTTAAATTAACATTATCATTTCTGGCATCTCTCTTCTGAGCTATATTTTAACTACCTGGTAAATTAATGAAGGATTAATAAATATTTTTCAAACACCTTCCGAATGCCAGTAACTATAGACCAAAACACTCTGCAGCTAGGAAGACAAAAAAGTACCATAAAACAGGACTAAGGAAAAGACTATAAAGCCAAGCTATGTGCCAGGAAAGTGGTGTAGAAAGTGCCCTGGAAATTCAAAAGGAAAAATTGCTGTCTGAAAGATTGGCTAGGGACAATAGGAAATTTATGTTTGTCACTGATATTACTTACCAGTTGGTTTTGTTTTTGATTGTTTTGTTTTTATTTTGTTAAATATATTTTACTGATTATGCTATTACAGCTGTCCCAATTTTTTCTCCCCTTTATTCCCCTCTGCCCTGCAACCCCTCCCCTCAGCATTCCCCCCACTTAGTTCATGTCCATGGGTCGTACATATAAGTTCTTTGGCTTCTCCCTTTCCTGTACTATTCTTAACCTCCCCCTTTCTATTTTGTAGCTACCATTTATGCTTCTTATTCCGTGTACCTTTTCCCCCATTCTCCACCCTATCCCTCCTCGCTGATAAGCCTCCATGTGATCTCTATTCCTGTGATTCTGTTCCTGTTCTAGTTGTTTGCTTAGTTTATTTTTGTTTTTGATTTTTTTAGGTTCAGTTGTTGACAGTTGTGAGTTTGTTGTTTTACTATTCATATTTTTGATCCTCTTTTTCTTAGACTAGTCCCTTTAACATTTCATGTAATAAGGGCTTGGTGATGATGAACTCCTTTAACTTTACCTTATCTGGGAAGCGCTTTATCTGCCCTTCCATTCTAAATGAGAGATTTGCCAGATAGAGTAATCTTGGATGTAGGTCCTTGCCTTTCATGACTTTGAATACTCCTTTCTAGCCCCTTCTTGCCTGTAAGGTTTGTTTTAAGAAATCAGTTCACAGTCTTATGGGAACTCTTTTGTAGGTAACTCTCTCCTCTTCTTTTGCTGCTTTTAAGATTCTCTCTCTCTATCTTTAATTTGGGGTAATGTAATTATGATGTGCTTTGGTGTGTGCTTCCTTGGGTCCAACTTCTTTGGGACTCTGAGCTTCCTACACTTCCTGGAAGTCTATTTCCTTTGCCAGATTGGGGAAGTTCTCCATTATTTTTTCAAACAAGTTTTCAATTTCTTGTTCTTCCTCTTCTCCTTCTGGCACCCCTGTGATTTGGATGTTGGAGTCTTTAAAGATGTCCCAGAGGTTCCTCGGCCTCTCCTCATTTTTTTGAATTCTTGTTTCTTCATTCTGTTCCAGTTCAATGTTTATTTCTTCTTTCTGCTCCAAATCATTGATTTGAGTCCCAGTTTCCTTCCCTTCACTGTTGGTTCCCTATATATTTTGCTTTATTTCACTTTGCATAGCCTTCGCTTTTTCCTGCATTTTGCGACCAAACTCATCCATTTCTGAGAGCAACTGGATTCCCAGTGTTTTGAACTCCATATCTGATAGGTTGGCTATCTCTTCATCTCTTAGTTCTATATTTGGAGCTTTGATCTGTTCTTTCCTTTGGGTCATATTTTTTTTGTCTTGGTGCACCTATTACATTGCGAGGGGTGGAGTCTTAGGTATTTACCAGGGCAGGGCAACCTGTGTCACCGCCTTGTGGCGCTGTATGTGGGGAGGGGCCTCAGAGGGAACAATACCGCTTGCTTGGCTCTCTGCTGGCTTTCAATCACTTTCCCTGCTACCCACAAGCAAATTGGGACCTTCTGGTGCTGATTCCCGGGTAGGTGGGTTTGTGTACATTCCTAGACCCTGTGGGTCTCTCAAACAAACTCTCCTGTGAGACTGGCAGTTGCTCCCACTGCCAAACCCCACAGGTTTTCACTGGTAGAAGTTTTGAGGCTTTCTTTTCCCGTGTCGGAACCCTGGGTTGCACAGTATGTCTCACTCCCCAGTTGTTCCTCCTGGTTTATCTGCATGCAAATGTGGGACCGCCAGGGTCCACCAACCCATACACCCTCCCCTCCTCAGTTGCCCATCTCCATCCCTCCTACCAGTCTGAATGAATGATTCTCCTTTAACTCCTTGGTTGTCGGACTTCCATACAGTTCGATTTTCTGGCAGTTCTGATTATTCTTTGTTTTTAAATTTGTTGCTGTCCTTCTTTTGGTTGTGTGAGGAGACAAAGTATATCTACCTATGCCTCCATCTAGGCCAGAATTCTGGATACTCTACTTGCTTTGTTTTTAAACTAATGAATTATTTTAGGCCTGAGAAATAAGCTAAAAGGAGAAAGTACTCATTTACGGTGGAATGTAAAATAACAGATAATTATAAACTCCAAACTTTACTTCAACAGCTCAATGGACCCTGACTCTGACTCTGTTAATATATAGTTAAATTGTCACTGGAAAAACATGAAAAATAGCCACAAGAACCAACAGAGTTTCTCTTTTTTTTTTTATTGTCACATCCTTCAGGTGCTGTTTTAGACTATTTTAGACATCTGTTTTGTAATCACCCTCATAAAATATTACCACCACAGATATACTATAAATGTACCATTTTTTCCTTGCTTCATTTCCCTTTTACTCTCAGCCCTCTCTACCTAGGTTTGCATCTTCAAGTAAAGCCTTGGGCTCTGCTTTCTAGAAAAACTAAGTAAAGACTCAACTTAGTCTTATAACAGTAAGGATTTTTATGCAGTGTTGCATTGAATTTTTAATAGACTTTATTTTAGAGGAGTTTCAGGTTCATAGCAATATTAAGCTAAAGGTATAGCAATTTCCTGTGCACTCCCTGCACTGTATATGCACAATCTCCCCACTATCAAAATCTTGTGCCAGAGTGGCACATTTATTACAATCAATGAATCTGCATTGCCACATCATCACCCAACAGCCATCGTTTACATTAGGGTTCATTCTTGGCGGTCTACTTTCTTTGGGCTTTGACAAATATATAGTGACATGTATCAATCATTATAGTATCTATCATATAGAGTAGTTTCACTGCCCTAAAAATACTCTGTGCTCCACTTATATATCCCCCTCTTCCCCCTGATGTTTGGCAACCACTGATCCTTTTACTGTCTCCACAGTTTTGCCTTTTCCAGCATGTCATATAGTTGGAATCATACATGTGAGTCTTTTCAGATAGACTTCTTTCACTTTGCAATTTAGGGTTCCTCATGATTTTTCATGATAGCTCATTTCTTTTCAGTGCCAAATAATATTCCACTGTCTGGATGTATCACAGTTTATTTATCCATTCACCTATTGAAGCACATCTTGGTTACTTCCAAGCTTTAACCATTACTAACAAAGCTGTTATACTCATCCATGTGCAGGTTATTGTGTGGACATAAGCTTTCAACTTATTTGAGTAAACACTAAGGAGTGCAATTGCTAAGTCCTATGATAAGAGTACATTAACTTTTGTAACAAACTGCCAAACTGTCTTCCAAAGTGCTGTACCACTTTGCATTCTCACCAGTAATGAATGAGTGCTTCTGTTGTTCTAAATCCTTACCAGTATTTAGTATTGTCAGTATTCTGGATTTTGGCCTTTCTAATAAGTGTATAGTGATATCTCATTGTTATTTTATTTTGCAATTCCCTAGTTACATATGATGTTGGGCGTCTTTCGTTTGCTTATTTGCCATCCGTCTATCTTCTTTGTGACATATCTGTTCAAGTGTTTTGTCCATTTTTAATTGGGTTGTTCGTTTTCTTACTGTTGAGTTTTAAGAGTTCTTTATATACTTTGGATACAAGTCCCTTACCAGATATATGTTTTGCAAATATTTCTCCGAGTCTGTGGCTTATCTTACTCTGTTGACAATGTCTCTTGCAGAACAAAAGTTTTTAATTTTAATAAAATTTAGCTTATCAATTCCTTCTTTCATGAATTGCTCTTGTAGCTTTGGTGTTGTATCTAAAAGATCATCACCATACCCAAGGTCATCTACATTCTCTCCTATATTATCTTCTAGGAGTTCTATAGTTTTGCATTGTACATTTAGGCCTATCTTCCACTTTTGATTTAATTTTTGTGAAGAGTGTTAGGACTATTCTAGATTCTTTTTTTCCTTTTTTCTTTTTTTTTCATGTGGATGTCCAGTTTTTTTTCAGCACAACTTATTGAAGAGACTAGCTTTGATCCACTGTATTATATTTGCTCTTTTGTCAAAGATCAGTTAACTACATCTTTGTAGGTCTATTTCTATTCCATTCCATTGATTTTATTTGTCTACCCTTTCACCAATACCACACTGTCTTGATTACCAAAGCTTTACAATAAGTCTTGAAGTAGAGTGGTGTCAGTCCTCCAGCTTTGTTCTTCTCCTTCAATATTGTTTTGGGTCTTTTTCTTCTTCATATAAACTTTAGAGTCAGTTTATCAGTACCTACAAAATAACTTCCTGGGATTTTGTTTGGGATTATACTGAATCTATAGATCAAGTTGGGAAGAA